>OX377206.1:82643959-82819139 GCA_947396885.1 Heligmosomoides polygyrus polygyrus
ATATTGTATATAATGTGGGAACGTTGGACTGCGGCTGACTCTTACGAAGACCAGGTTTTCGATAAAGGGACGAGTTTCTGATGCCCATTCTCGCTCATCGGAGCGAACATTTCCTAATGCTAGGTGTATGTATCTAGGTCGCAAAGTCAACTTGGCGAACTACCTAGCGCTGGAGCTAGGCAGGAGGAGATGAGCGACTTGAAGAGCTTTCAAGAGCATCGAAGAAGTCGTGAAGAAGACGAAGAGCGTCAGGCTCCGCGCCCATCTATTCGACACCGTCGTTCTTCCTGCGTTAACATACGCCTTAGAGACCTGTGCCATCCGTAAGCAGGATGAACGCGTTCAGGGTCGTGCAGCGGGAAATCGAGAGGAAGGTGCGGAGTGACATGATTCACACAAGTGAAAGAAGGCCTCCGAATTCCGAGCTTCGTCGACGTTCGAAGATCGGGAACACTACTGCATGGGTCAGATAATCTGTTCTACCTATCGACACAAAAAATGACTGAATTTCCGCGCTACGAGGTCTTTCTTCGGCCTAAACATTCAATTGCCACCCTTATCGGATAACTTTGAAACAGCCAATATCACCGTTTAATCCATCGATAATATCGATATACATATTACTGATATATTCATTGATTGCCTGCTTGAACGACCTCCCTCTGCTGAAGCGCTTCCGTCGGCCTGCGTAATCACATAAATCCTATCGCGATCGGTTAAGTCTGGAGAAAGAGTGCGAAAAAGGTGCAGGAAACCAAGGAATGACAACGAGAACGCTCCTTTTCGCCCCATCCCCTCGCCGTCGAGTTTTCCCGTACATTGGATAAGTTTTTCACGTTGCACCATCGTGCTCATTTCTGATCATGTTCGACAACTGGAGCAATACAGAGAAGAATAGCATGGTCCTTGCGCCGAGGGAAAAATGGGGGAAATGGGGGGGGGGGGGAATTACGACACGAAAATAGCGATAAATGTCAAGACGTCTTCTCCCTGCCTGGGAACATCGGCCCTAGGGCAATCCAGGTCGCTGAACACGAATCTGAAGTTTGTTTTTGAAGTAGCGATCGCCATCAATCGATATTGATCAAATTACGGTGTGGGAAAATAGCGGAAAACACCCAGACGTCTTCTCCCTGCCTGGAAGCTCCAGCCCTGAGGTAATCGCGGTCTCAATGAGCGTCCCTTGACAATATTAAAAGCGACCTATTGAGGGTTGTAGGGGATTGTAAGGGAAGCAACGTAATGGTTTCGGTTCCGTTATTCCATTACTTTACCGTGGAGGACGTGGTTATCCTGCAGCGATTGTTCTTACAGTAACTGTTTGAAAGCGTAGTACCCAGTAAGAACGTCTTGTCAGCACAATGGTGAAAAAGGCTGCTTTTGTATTACATCTCGCTATAGGAACAATTATCTTTCACAGTATATGAGAAGTAGCATGTCCTACCACAGCTTCGGCCTGCTTCAGGTTTATCCTAAAATCGAGTGTGGTGTGGCAAGGTCCGATTGATTCGCACTTAGGCGAACGCTCTGAGTCATCGCCCCGACCAATGGCGCGCGGCCGATGACTCATACTGTCTGAGGTCTTCTAGCGATATACAGCAGGTACAGCTGAAACCGTGGTGAGAAAGCGTTCTTTCAGTTGTTTTATGTTCCGAAGAGGAGTACGCATGGCCTCTAAGCGCTTGTGAACAGTACCCTTTCACCCGTGCTGTATTCTGTTCTCGTGTTGAGAGTGAGTTGCTGTAGAAAGAGCCAAGTGTGTGACGCGAGAGATCATGGGTCAAACCATGTGTGATGGAGCGCGCCTGGGCGCGGGAAAAGGGGGAACGCCTCCGAGAAGAGCGAGGAAGTGGTCACTTTTGGTTCCAGATCTTTCTAGGAGCGAGGACTGGCTGTCTCCGTCGCAGCTGCGTCGTCGCCGTCTCTATTATTTTTTTCTAAGTCTTTCTGTTCGTGTTCTGTACTTGGCGCTTTAATAAACCGTTTCTATCTATATCGTCTATAGCCACGTCCCACTACTCGCTAGTGCTTGGTCCTTGGGTTGGCCGTCGAATTTAACTTGGGGGCCAATCCGGTGACCCAAGTGATCATAGCGTGGCTGAAGGTGAGGTAGAGAGAAAACGGTTACTCGTGTGCTCTCGATATTGATCAAGACGAGGTTTCGGCTGTCGGTGTGCCGTAGTCTGTGCTAACTCGAGGTGGTTCTGTGGGTCCGGAGTAGGGTTGGAAAGGTGGAACCCATACTGAAGTTGTGCTGTTAGAGACAAACTTTCGGTGGAAGCACAGAACCATGGAGGTAGCGCCGGGCCAGGAGGTGGCCCCGAATGGTCATGTTGAGGAAGGCCTGGAAGAACGGTCTGAATCGATAGCTGTTGCAGAGTCGCGCGGGACGCGCTCCGTTACTAACATGTCAAAGGACGCCGACATGCTCGATGTAGACCTGGAGGAGGAATTCCGGAAGCTATGTGGAGGACACCCCGAACCCGAGATACTCCAGGTATGCAATCGGCTGGAGAGGGCCATTAAGGATATGGAGGTGCGGGTAATAGCCGAAGTAGCTAGAGCGATACGGGTTGGGCACCCGAGCCGAGCTGCAGTAGAGCAGGTAGGAAGGGAGGCTGCTGAAGAGGCAATAGGGGTGTTACGTTCCTTGCGAAACAAGTGTAGAGAAAGCGCGGTAATACAGCGATGGGTGGAAGTAGTACTCCAAAGCCTAGAAAGTGAGAGTCGAACAGAAGGTGTGGAGACGTTGACAGGTCTTCTAGAGATGCGTGACGAGATGAGAAGACTGAGTGAGACGTACGGGGTAGCAGTCGGAATTTTTTTCAGAAATTTGAGGAAACCCTTGCAGAGAATGCGGCTTTGCAGGAAACGGTTCGCTGCCAACGGAGTGAGCTAGAGGAGCTCCGCGAAGCGAAGAGGCAGCTGGAGCAGCGGGAGCTCGAGCTGCAGCAGCTCAGGGCCGCAATGGACACACAGGGAGCGCCAAGAATAGTCAGGAGGCGAAGAACTCAGGTAAGTATCGGCGTGGCGCTGATGTGCTGAAAATTCTGCGGTCTGAATCAAAGGCAACCGATGAGACGAAGGCGTTTCAGGGGAGCCACAGAGAAGAGCTACGGGTGACGGCGCCGCGGGATGGGCAGCGTCGGACCCAGCTGGGCCATGGAGCCGGACGGAGAACGTTAGGTGAGTCGGATCACAATAGTGAGAGCGATATGGAGGGGAGCGCGAGTGAGATGAGCCGGAGTGACCAGGTGACTCAATACCTAAGGTATCTAGCTCTCCCAGAGGTGCGGCCGTATAGCGGGGAGGATGCCACGTATAGCTTCAATGCCTTCCTCGAGAATTTCCTCTTGAAGTATCCGAAAAGCGGCTGGGAGGAGGCCGAGCTAGGCGTCCTGCTGCGGTCGAAGTTAGTAGGCAAGGCCAAAACCCAGTACGAAGCCTTACCTAGGGCGATTCGCGAGGGTAGCTTCAAGGAGCAGGTTGACGCGCTAAGGCAGGCATGTACGGCTGAGTTGAGAAACCACAGGATTGTGGCCTTGGGTGAATTGAGGAAACTTAGGAAGAAGGAGGGGCAGTCGGTAGCCGACTTCTGTGTGAAGTTGGAACAGCTTACCAGGCGTGCGCACCCTCACATGAGCGAAGCAGCTTTGGATGCGGAGCGAGCTCAGTTACTGTACGAACAGCTCGCACACTGGGATGATTCATACCATTTAATGGAGGCGCTTGAGAGTGAGAACCAGCCATACGAGGTACTGAAGCAGACTGCTATGCGGATTGAGCGGCGCAACTGGACGCTACGGAATAGGGCAGTAGTGCCCCGGCGCAGTTACGAAGCTGGCGGAGAGGGAACAGGACTCAAGGCGCAGGAGTTAGGAGCTGAGCAGAGGGGAACCACAGGTTCGAGGGAGAAACCCCGAAGGGATGGTACGAGAAAACGGGCTCCATTGTGTTATAAGTGCCACGAGGCAGGCCATATCGCCAAGGACTGTAGGGCCCAGGAGCAGCGAGGGCGTAGCGCGGATAGTCAGAAGGTAACGTCTTTGTCGGCCCGGTTAGTGCAAGCTGGTTGCCGGACGATAGGCAGATTGGGAACAGAGCAGTTGGAAAGTGAGGGTAACGTAGCATGTCCCGTTGTGGGAAGGAAGTATTCAACATCTATTGAGGTGTTCGGAAGGAAGTGGACGGGGCTGCTAGATACCGGATCAGAGGTTTCAATCATACCCGCTGAGGTCTTGCTAAAGGCAAAAGAGGATGGACATGACATTGACCGTGAGGTAGTGGAGCATAGGATAGATCGGTCAGTGAAAATCTGTGATGCGTCGGGAGGAGTGATGAAGTTTATTGCATTAGTGGAAGTCGGAGTGAGAGAGGTACCGAGCACGCGGGAAGTGATGGCTAAGATGTATGTGACCGCAACCAAAGGAGGTGTGATCATTTTGGGCACCAATGTACTCCCAGCGTTGGGCTATGTGCTCAGGAAGCAAGACCCGGGTGTTGAGGATGTGGTGAACGCACAGGGAGAGAACGTGCAAGAGATAGGGTGTCCCAAGAAGGGGGAACGGAAACCTCACGTCAATTTGGCCTGTGTCGCTCGAAGGACCTATGTAGCACCCGGTTCAGTCAATTGGGTGCGGTTGCAGGGGTGTGCACAAGATGAGGAGTGCATGTTTACCGCGTCCCACGCTTATGCAGTCCGGAGTGTGTAGGGCAGGAGCGGATGGTACAGTCGAGGTGCCAATAGTAAATCGAAGCCAGGAGCCAGTGGTGTTACGAGTAGGAGAGCCTGTAGGGATGTGGGAAGAGAAAGAGGAGGAATGGAGCGAAGTAGCGGGAAAGGATGTGCCGACCGATTTGCTGGCCGTGCAACCAGCCGAAGGCTCGAAGAGGGACAGGATGAATGTACTTCGATCACTGTTGACGGAAAACCGGAAATCGAAGACGATACCTGTGGAGTTTTGGAGTACCCTGAGAGAGTTCCAGGATGTGTTCGCGGTCCATGACTCCGAGCTCACACAAACAACCCTGGTCACCCATGAAATCGACACCGGCAATACGACGCCTATTCGACAACGAACGAGGCCTGTGCCGCTGGGGGCAAGAGCGGAATTGAAAGAAATTCTCCGAGGCCTTTTGGAGCGAGGGATTATCCAACGGTCACATTCCCCGTGGGCGTCCCCGGTGGTGCTGGTCCGAAAGAAGGACGGGTCACTGAGGCTTTGTGTGGATTACCGCGAATTGAACAAACACATCCGACAAGACGCATATCCGTTGCCGACCGTAGATGCAATGTTACAGAGCTTGCAAGGTAAAAAGGTGTTTACAAGTTTGGACCTTTGTGCGGGCTACTGGCAAATTCCGCTGTCATCCGAAGCGAAGGCGAAAAGCGCGTTCACAACGTCGGAGGGATTGTTCGAGTTTACAGTGCTACCTTTCGGCCTCAGTACGTCTCCGGCAGAGTTCCAAAGGCTTATGGATAAGGTGCTTGGAGAACGAAAAGATAAGGAAGTTTTTGTTTATATTGATGATATTCTCATTGCCACGGAGTCCGAGAGAAGGCACCACGAAGTTCTGCGAGGGGTACTGCAGGCGCTAAAGGAAGCTAACCTGAAGTTGAAGCCTCAAAAATGTACATTCTTGGAAAACGAAATCGCATTTCTTGGGCATAGAGTGGCTGGTGATGGGGTGCGAGTCGATCCCGATAAAGTAGAGAAGGTTCAGGAGTACCCGAGGCCCACGAACCTGGCAGAATTAAGGACATTTCTAGGCATGTGCGGGTACTACCGTAAGTTCATATGGAACTTTGCGAAAATGGCCAGACCACTGTTCGACCTCACCAGTCAGCGAGCGGCGTGGAAGTGGAGCGACGAACATGAGGAATCATTTAAGCAATTGAAGGAAGCCTTGACGAGCACGCCGGTGCTGGTGCAACCAGACGCGGAAGGGGCAAGCAGTGGGAAGCGGCCCTTCATAATCTACACGGACGCGTCTCGATGTGGCATAGGTGCTGTACTATGTCAGGAGGGCGAGGACACGTTTCTACACCCAGTGTATTTCGCGTCACGCAATCTCACCAAAGCAGAGCGAAATTACCACGTGACGGACGCAGAAGCGCTAGCGGATGTATTCGCGTTGCGAAAGTTCCATTTTTTCGTGTACGGCATGGAAGTGGTTATACGAACAGATCATCTCCCTCTAACAGCCCTTTTCAAGCGGTCCAAAGTATCGGGGCGTGTGCTACGATGGGCCCTGGAAATACAACAGTACAAGGTAAAGATTGAGTATGTAAAGGGCCGGGCAAACCCTGTAGCAGATGCGTTGTCCAGAGGAATGCCGAGTCGGGACCAACAGCCGGAGGGGATAGAGGAGGCGCCGGAGAGAGTGGTGTGCATGGTGGCCTCAGATAACGGAGAATGGTTGAAGGAGTTGGAAAAGGACGTGCATTATGGCGAGGTAGTAGAATGTGTGCGTAAGGGCGATGAGGAACGGGAGGTGAAACTGCCGCGAATGAGCAGAAGTTTGAAAGTAATTGATTTCGTTCTGGAGGACGGGAATTTAAAGCTAATCAGAGAAGACGGAGAAGCGGTCTTGGTGGTGCCAAAATCGAAACGGAGAGAGGTTTTCGACGAGGCTCATCGTGGCAGTTTGGCAGGCCATTTTGCTGCCAGGAAAATGCTGAGATTGCTTCGTAAGCGAGTGTTCTGGGAGGGCATGGAGCAAGACGTAACCAGATGGGTCAGAGAGTGTCGTGAGTGCTTTCTGACCAATCCGCGACCAGCATTAGTGCCAAAGTTGACTCCCATGGTGACCACGAGACCTTTCGATTTGGTCTGCGCTGACATCTTAGAAATGGGTCTCAGCGCATCTGGGATGAAGTACGTGTTGGTGCTGGTAGACCATTTTTCTAAGTGGTTAGGCGCATACGCCCTGCAAGACAAGAGTGCTGCATCGGTGGCGACGGCCATATACCAACGATGGATTTGCGAGAACGGGCGCTGGCCGCGACAGCTACATTCCGATCTGGGTGGCGAGTTTGTAAATCAGGCCATGGACGAGCTGGCTAAGGTAGCGGGTATAGAGCGCTCCACGACGAAAGGATACGATTCTAGGGCCAATGGTGCCTGTGAGCGGGCCATAGGTACCTTGCAGCGGATACTAAAGAAAAAGATAGATCGGCCTGACTACTGGGATAACTGGTTGCCCAATGCCGTATATGCTTATAATGTCACCCTGCACGAAGCGACTGGAGAAAGTCCGTTTTTTGTGTTGTACGGATTTGACCCATACCTCCCATCGGCAGTCATTCCCGAGAGTGCTATCTCAGCATATTGTCTGGATATGGATGATTACAAAGCGGAGCTGCTGCGTGGTCTCCAACTCATCAGGACGGAGGTAAAGGAACACGCTGAAAAGTACCGCGAGAGGATGAAAAAGTATTTCGATGCTAACCACGCGGTAGAGGAGAGCAGGTTACCCAAGACCGGAAGCAGAGTTTTCATGAAACTTCCCCGTGAAAAGGGCCAGCGGAGGCATCCTAAATTAACCATAGAATGGGATGGGCCGTTTAGGGTGCTGGAAACCAGCGAGAATTCAGCGTTGATAACGCGTATTGGGCGCGAGGACGAACCTTTGCGAATCCAGATGGATATGTTGAGAGTGTGCCCGGAGGGGATTAGCAATGAGCCTGTAAAGGTAGACACGGGCCGGCGGCAGAGGCGTATGAGGAGGAGTGGCAGGCGTGTCAGAGTGATGAGCTGCAATGTACGAAGTTGTGCTTGTTTCAGGAACGATCGGAATCGTGAGGCGATGGACTCAGGAAGCGAAGCGTTGGAAAATTGTGGTAGGCCGGAGAAAGAGAGTCGCGGATGCGTCGGACTCATGAAGGCGCAGAGATGGGCTGACGTCGAGGACCCGCGCAGCGTAGTGATGGTCGTGCCGTTGGCGCTACGAGCCTTGAAGAGGCTAAGAGGATTCAGGAATACCACCGTTTTCTACTATCGGAGCTTCTGGGACATAAACCCGGGAAGGACGATGCTGTTCGAAGGACGCTCGAGACATGTGATACTCGTATTTCCGTCTAGAAATGCCGGAATCGGCGCGTGGTCACCGCTGGTCGACGCCGTCTGCATGTGGGTGGCCGGGGGAGCCACGATATACCTGGTGGCAGGTCCGAGGCCGATCGCAGATGAGGCCTGGGCTGAGGTGGCTGAGCTGGCGAGGAAGCAAATTGACACCTACATTCGACCAGAGTACCGAGGGAGGATAGTGGACAAATTTCCGCTCGGAGCTGCAACTGTCGATTGGAAAGCGCCCTGTTTTGCTCTCGGTATCGTCGAGGACATCGAAGGTGTTCTGTCCGAACGGCAAGCTCGTGTCTTTTACGCGGCATGTGCACAGCAGTTGGAGCCCTGCCTGCAGATGGAACCCCTTCCGAACAAGGATCATGGAGTTGGAATAGGACTGGTGGGCCACAGCGACGAAAGTTGGTCACGGGTCAAGGAAGGAAGAGTCGGCAAAGAGCGCGGATGGCGGGGGCGCACATCGCGACAGAGACATAGGTTCCATGCTTAGACCGAGTGGTACGGTCATCTAGGAAAAGAGGGGCATGTTGAGAGTGAGTTGCTGTAGAAAGAGCCAAGTGTGTGACGCGAGAGATCATGGGTCAAACCATGTGTGATGGAGCGCGCCTGGGCGCGGGAAAAGGGGGAACGCCTCCGAGAAGAGCGAGGAAGTGGTCACTTTTGGTTCCAGATCTTTCTAGGAGCGAGGACTGGCTGTCTCCGTCGCAGCTGCGTCGTCGCCGTCTCTATTATTTTTTTCTAAGTCTTTCTGTTCGTGTTCTGTACTTGGCGCTTTAATAAACCGTTTCTATCTATATCGTCTATAGCCACGTCCCACTACTCGCTAGTGCTTGGTCCTTGGGTTGGCCGTCGAATCTAACTCTCGACTCTAGGCTATAGCTATCAGGATTTAGTAGAAGTAGAGTAGAATCATGATCCATCTGTCATGATTTAGGAAACAAAAAATGGTCAGTATAATGAAGAACGAGGAGCTCCCTATTTGTACGCATGCAGTAGTTAGGCAGTCCTGAAAGCTGCACAAAAGGTCCTATAGGAACTAGTGTCTTGCAGATATATGATGGTATATATGCAGATATATATTGGATCTTAAATAAAACCTTTCATAATCCAACAATAAGAAAGCAAAAATCTGTTTTGGCACCTCAGGAAACAAATGCACTGTGGACTAGATAAGGCTATTAGTAGCCTGGGTGCTTGTGCTATAGCATTCGAGAATGGACGCCTTTTCTGCCCAATATATCAAGAGTGCTTTCACTATTATCCGCTTCTTGACGAAAACTGAGGTGAGGAATAGGTGGAGGATGGACTGAAGACTAGCAGAGCTACTACTTTTCCAATCTGCACTTCAAAACTAAGGACGAGAAGGTCGGCATAAAGAGCGGTGTAATATTAAAAATTGAAGCAATTTGTTTATAATGACGTTTTTGCGCAGTTTTCGCCATTGCCATCGTAAAATAACTGCGACAAACACCCATTACGGTTGTACACCCTCAATACTTGGAATCATCATATCTGTTCCCGTAGAAGGTATCAGTTTCGGCATATCTTGATTGCGACTTGCAGGAAGTCCTACTCTTTTGAAACATTCTCTTCTCACCGAAATTCAGTCTCCTTCCCTGCAAGTCTTCACAACGATCGGAGGGCCATAGACACAGGCGACGAGCGTGCTCTCCACCCGAGCGCTGAGTCAGCTCGCTCGGTCGGAGGACAGCAGGAGTGCCTTTTTCTCTGCGCTCTCGCCATCCCGCTGCTTTGGTTGACCTTTGCCCGTAGACGTCGTTGATCGCTATTCGGCCACAATTCCCCATATTCTCCCAGAATGCTTTATGTTGAGTGTGGTTTATCGGTTCAAGGCGTAAGTTAAGATCTTTTCATGCCAAGATTACAATCTGGAATAGCCTGCAGCTTGTTTCCTTGTGTTGGTATGAAAAATTCACGGACAATACTTTCCATTAAGGTGGATTTTGCAAAACGTGCTCAGTATCTTCGGAAACTGGTGCAAGGTTCTTAGTCTGACCTCATTTCGTTACTTAGCTGGCAATCTGTCCCTTTGATTGCAAGGAACTCGAGACGTGTACTGTACTGTACTTGTGTTGAAACTGTTCACTTCCCAGGGCTCCTTTCCTTTCCCAGTTCTGTGGCTCAGAACTCAAACCATACACCTCTTGGTGCAGTCCTTGGCGCAATTAGGATCCGAGTGAGGGGGGGGGGGGGGTCACCGTGTAGGACAGCCCTAGAAAACGATTTGTGCTTTTTGAAACCGGATTTTTTTTTGCACCACTGGTGTGTTCTACCCCTACAGTGACCTAAGATAGACCATTTCTGATGTAACTGGACATACGCATGCCTTCTTACCAAGGCGTACAACCACTGAAAAGTGGGTGATCCCCCCGGACCCTATTTGCGCTCACTCCCATATTTCGGAAGGCAGGAATGCGCCTTGAATCATCATCCCTTTCCTGGAGTTAATCGGGAGACTGGTAGCTGCGTTACAGTCTACAGGCTTACGGGCACGTTCAGGGTCGAGCATAAAGGAGGAAAACAATTGGCTCATTTAGAGCTAGTCTCCCGTCCCAAACCGGGGATGGATGCGGCCCTTTCTCACGCAAGGCGGACACCGGTTCAATACCGTCTTTTCCATGTTATAATTTACTTACTACATATCATTGTGGGCCATGCGAAAGCAGGATGAACACGTGATCAGCGCAGCGCAGCGGAGAATTGAGAGGGCGATGCTCGGAATGAGATGATTCACGCAGGTGAGAGAAGGCCTTGTGGGGAGTTGTGCGCCTCTTCGACGACGAAGATCTAAGACGCTGTCACTTGTGCCAAGTTGTCGAAAATTAGGTGGGCCGGCTACGTAATGCGCTTCGCAGATACCCACTAGCCGAGAGCCGTCGCCGACTGGATTCTGCAGGATGTCAAGAGAACACCAGAACGCCCATCAACGCGTTGTTCGGAGTTCTTCGCTAAAGCCTTGAATGAACGATACGACACTCTTCGTGTCCCCGGGGCGAGGGGCATCTATTGGGGTACTCTTGCACGCGACAGGGACTAATGTAGACGTTACTGGCGCAGGCTCTAGCAACTCGATGATCAACGGGATAACAGGGGATATTGTAAGAGGTGGTTTAACCTCCATAAGTTTGTATCACCCATAGAGCATCGAGAAGTGGAACAAGGTCGACAGCTGAATACCGCGCGGATTACGCACAAACCCGGAAATCGCCGTTGTAAAGAATCAAGGGGTTGAGCTACTGTGAAGTTTTGCAGAATGTGCGAAAGAAGACGCTGTTCTTTAGGGAAGTCATCGGTGGTGCTTGTTATTCTAGTCCTGGTTGAGAGCTCCGAGCCTTCCATGTAAGCTGCATGTGTGCAAGCCAAAAGGTACCCCTTTAGACCTCAAATGAGGTTATCGAAACTAGTGCTCGACTGCCATCGGTGCAATTCAAAAAAAGGGGACACCTTATAATGCATTTGCAGACGATAATAGTACCATCGCACACGGCTGAAATCCACGTCTCTTAAGCATTTATCTAGGTTTCCTTCGTTCTGTCATTCATCCAGGGCTGTCTTTGCATAACCTTCTTGTTGTCGTTATCCTCATATACCAGCTTCACTGTACTACATCACCTGCGTTCCCCACCGTCCCGTTGATTGTCGAATTGTCCGAGGGGCGCTAGCAACGTCTCTATTCGTCCACGTTGCGTGCCAGAGTGCCCCAGTGGATCCTCAGCTCAAGGGACACCGTGCGCGGCAGTTTTTTCGTTAAAAACTCCATCCTGGACTTCCACGAAGAAATGTTTCAAGGCGTTGATGGGCGCCCAAATGTTCTTTTGACATCCCGCTAAGTCCTTTCGGCTACGGATCTAGTGCAATGAGTGCGGGCGAAATGCGGTATTCGACTGGCCCCTAATTTTGGACAACGCGGCTAATGGGCAATGCACGGAGCCGAGCGTCATTTGTCATCTTCACTACTTCGGCCCTCTGGAAAGCTTTCGAAGCCACTCGTTTTATCCTGCCCAGCTCTGACTTCTGACTAGATTGTTCTCCATGTTGACTCCTTCACACGCAGCCAGGCCATTCGAAGATGTTCGTTCCATTAAGCCACATTATGATTCATTATATTATACATTATGTGTGATATCTGTTACAGGGCCAGCGGTTCCATGTGAGCAACACAGGACGTCAAATTCTACTTTCGAATGGTTGCGCAGAATTCAAGAAGTGTAGATTATCTATCATTATGGCCAGAATCCAGTCGATTCAAGGTATGTGTTCTGTGTTTCGGAATTGGAATCTATTGGATTGACTGAAACGTTTTGTCGTTTTTTATCAGCAATTGATAGTGAAGATGACTCGCCGATACACTTACAACCGGAAAAAAAACCCGTCCGAGTTGTCAGGGGGGGGGGGGGAACGCCTACAGCCGCGCGATTCAAACATGGTTTTTATTAACCATGGAACGCCCTTACTACACAAGAACGGAGGCAGCGGACGGTTGACATTTCTTCTACCGTAATCCACGCGCAATATGTGCTTGCGGTGCAGTCACGAACGCCCGAGATGACGCCTGCGTTAGCGTCAAATATTGGATTCTTTCCGGGAAAAAGCTTCTGAAGAGTAAGTTTGAGAGGCCAGGTCGCAGCTTATGGAAAGGCATCAAGTAACAACATATGGACCTAGGGACGCACACTTCACTTTTGTTATGTCTTCTGCGCCAATAAGGATGGTAGGTGGAAACGGTCATTTTACGCCTGACATTTCAATCGTTTCGTAGTCTTCACGGCTACCTATCGCAGAGTGTAGCGATGTCGTTGCCACTCTGTGTTAGTAGACCAGTGTGTTAGTAGATGCAAATGGACTCATAAAGCCTTTTTGATACTGATTTCTTTGCAATGAAATTGAAACCGCACGAAACACTAGTCAGAAACATTTCGTGCTCCGAAAAATGCTTATTCTACTGACCTAGAATAATACGGTTTCCTACGGAATTCACATCAGTCAATCGCCTCAGCGGAGGAGAGCACAGATTTGGGCAAGGGAAGGGACTCCAGGGTGTTGCTCGAGTGACGCGCCCGTGTCAAGATTGCCTACATCCTGGAGTTCCCTCCCCTGCCCAATCGGGAAGCAGATAAGACACGGATAGGTAATCGAAACAAGGAGATAAGATGCATTTACATGCGCTGTATGTAGCTACTCGCCGCGGCAGGCCATATTGACCCCCCCCTCCGACCCTATTTGTGCCTTTGTTTGTCTTCTTCATTGACCTCATGTCTCGTTTTTCCTTGTTCGTGTAACTAAAGTTTCTTGGAAGGTGGTCCTTCTTTTTTTGACGGGCAAAATTTTTTCTTCGTACAGATTTGGCTCGCACACTACAACAGCGTGTTTATCGCCACAAAAATGCAATATAGGCGTCAACTCGTACGGGCGTCCGTGACTGCACCACAAGCACATATTGCGCGTGGATTACGGTAGAAGAAATGTCAACCGTCCGCTGACTTCGTTCTTGTCCCTTACTACAAGCTTTATACGCTGCAGATAGAGATGAAGGACATTAGCGACGCTACGACGCTCTATGGGATTTTCTGCCCATCAGAAGCTCCCCCCCCCACGACCCTATTTGCGCCTGAAAAGCATGCAAGTAAATATCACTAGCTGCAGCGACTGATTAGCAGAGGGATAGGCAACTCGGTCCCGTAACGATTTCCTTGAATTTCACTCCGAAACTACGGTGAATAATTCAGACGGGTTTTTTCCGGTTGTAAGTTTATCAAACACTGTGAAGATGTAGTACACCTTGAAAGCCTTCATAAGAAGTCCTCCCTACCTGGCGTTGTTATTTTTTGGAGCATCGTTCACGATATAGACCAGCGAGGGAACTACCATGGAGAGGGTGGTTCATACCTGGCTCCACATCATGCGATTCCAAATAGGCTGGTCATAATGCGATTTGTTGCTCACATTCCACAGGATGTATATAAATCACACGGAGGGCGCTCCAGTAGTGTGGATGATTCTGTTGTAAACAAGTAGAATGCTGAGGCGAATTAGCAGAACACGCTGACACGCTTAGAGGGCAAAGGTAGAACGCACATCCGTTGTAGGGTGGATCTCCCCCATTAGGATTGCAGCCGCGATGGTTCATGTCCATGTTCATTCGCTTCGTGTGTGTCGTGGTAACCAGATCATCTGCACCTGGCCGCCGTAATTTCATGGGAGCTCTCCTTGAAGGATAAAATAATGAGCTGTACCACGTTTTTCTTCCACTGGATATCGTGGTGGCAGTATGAATGTGTATTTGACATACAGAGTGACTTGTAGTGCCCTAGGGGGATGGAAGGACTCAGTCGACGCCTCCTCCGACTGCGCTACTACGTGCTCATAACTATCCTTATATGTTATCTTTGTAGGCGTTATACGTGTTAAAATTAAAAAGGACAAGGGTAAAGGACGGCATGAATCAATTCGTTTTGGTATGCGCCAAAACTTCTACGGGATGTCGTGGAGACAATTTGAATGTGAATTTCGCTTACTCAATGACTTTCAGTGGCCAGCTGGTGTAGTCAATGTTTTGTCGTTTGCAGACAAATTCACTTTCTTTGAGTCGGAGGGATAGAAGGCTTGGTTGGTCTGGGAAGGGGAATACGAAACTGCAACCAGGAATCGTTTGCAATGCGACGGCCCGCGTCTATTCCGACTGCGCTACCTCTTGCGCCTGTGCTGAAATTACTTTCATGTTACCTTCTGCTGGAGAAGAAAAAGTAGCTCATATTACGTTCATTGGTTGTAGCTGCATTTAAGGAATATGTTTTAGGCTGCAAGCGAAGAACGACGGCGGGGTGTTTGTTATACCATGCCAGGTTTGAAATCTGAGAAGCTTCTCAATGTGCCTACCAGTGACGAGGCGAAGGTTAGGCTTTTTTTTTTTGTTGTCACTGCTTCCGTTTTGGATGTCTTTTCATTTCAGCAGTGTTATGATAACCACTTCTGTCGCCCAGACGCAGAGCTGAACATACGCGGTTTAAAGATGCTTATTGTGGGTTACACAGTTTCGATATTGATTCTGCGGACTTTCATGAGAATAGTCTTTAGAGTTCATGCCACTTGGAGCTGGCAGTAAATGCTACGACGGTGCTCCTGTCGCAAATGGGGCAAGGTGAAGGTAAGGCAGGAAAGCCGTCGACCATCACTCCTCTTCATGCTGAGGTATTTATTTGCTTATACGGACTGCAATTTGCCGCTGTCGATGTCATTGCCGTTTCAGATATGGGGTATACGTTTCCAACTGCTCATGGCATTGAAGCTATATTCTCAGCTGGTCGAAGAGCTTCAACCGTTTGGTGAACTGGATGCGCCAGATCTTTGCTACCAGTACTATAGTGAGAGCAACGAGAAAACAGGTACAAGCAAGATACTCCTTCCTTCCTTCCTTCCTTCGCTGATTTAAAGTCAGTCTAGGATCTCTCATTCCCTTCTCAATGCGTCTAATTCACGCAGAGGTTCTACGTTTTACTCCCTTTCCTTGGAAGGCTGTTGAACGGGTGAAACGATTAGAACTAGATGTTAACAAGGTGAGGGGTAGCTTTCATTAACTTTTACTATTAGCATTCTATTTTACCACTTTTCATGTGCTAAGTTTGCAGGCAATAATGTTGGTGTGTTCCTTGAATGCAACAGAGGACACCATTAGCGCTTGGCACCAAAGGTTAACGGTGGTCCAGAAGATGTATGCTCGTGTCCTTTTCTTTCTAGGGGTATATAGCTTCGTTTTTGTCTCTATGAATCATTTTTAGCGTTTATGTTGTTTGGCTCCGTCGATGATCAATTTAGGAATATGTGCTATCGCTGAGGACATTCTATACTATTCTCAACACCTCGTTCGTCGCTAATCCGGTAAGTTTTTTTAAACATTTCGGAGTTGTTTCCATCTGCTAGTGTGTTATGGACATAATTGTCGTGGAGTTGTCGTGGCGGGATGTGGCGCTTAGTGTCACTCCATTCTATAGTTGTGCTCTCGACATTTTTAAAATCTTCGAATGGTTTTGAATGTTCACAAATTTCGATTATTCAAAATCGATTGCATTCGAAAACTGCAGTTTTCTGAATATTCGAATTTGATTACATTTGAGAAAGGCGAGTTTTTGAATAATCACATTCGAGTATATTCGAAAAATTCGATTGTTGAATACACGAATTCGAATATTCAAAATCGAATGAAAATCGTTCGAGTACCTATTCAAATAGGGCATTCGAGCACGAATTACTTCAATCATACTTGATATGCTATTGTTGTCACCCTCATCAGGACGGAACTTGCTTTTCCTCATTTCTCGCCTTTCAGCTGATATCTTAACTTGTGTTAACAGTTTTCTTATAACACACAGTTAGATGTTACGTAGAAGTTTCGCCGTGTATTCAGACTGCTTTGCTGGAAGCAATGTTCCGAATGGCACTGTCGGTTGGGGACGAGAAGGCCGCAAACAAGATGCTTGAATGTGTGAGCAAGTCTACCAGCACCCAACCCTGCCTTCTCAAGTAGGTTTCTTGTGAGTTTTACGCATCGATGTCTGCATTCAAAACAACATTGGAGACGTTAGGAGTCCGCCGGTGCCTGGACTGAAGTATACGCATTTTAGAGTGTCATGTAAATGCATTATTTATTTATTTATTTATAGTTATTTTCACACTATAAAGATCCCGTCACCAAATCAAAGAAGACCCATCAGGAGTTAATACAATAAAAAAATAACAGTAAAGGTAAGATACAGCCCGATGAAAACCATGCAACCTCACTAGAACATACAAAATCTAAGTAGATTATACTCAAACTATAAGAAGTTCGTCTAAAAGTGGAAACAAATGGTTTATAATGAATTGATCAGGGAAAGAGCGCATATTGTAACATGGAAGGGAAATGAAACATTTGGAAACTCTTCTTTCATTGTTAGCTTTTGAGTTCGTGATGTTCATCTTCATAGTCTTTAATGTAATCTGCACCGCATAAGATTAAAATACCCTTAATGCCTCATGAGCAAAGTTCTCACGAACCTCTCTCTTCTTCTTCTTTCTTCTGGTTCTTCCTTTTCTTTCCCCGGTCTTCTTCTTCCCCTCCTTTACAAGAGAGTTTCATTTGATGGAGTCTAAGGGTTCGCTGCTCTTCCCATCGGTGCTATTGAGAGCATCTTTTAGCATAGCATTCAGTCCAGCGAGGTCTTCTTTGATGACGTTCGTGTTCATTCTTTCTTCTTGTACTACTTGTCCTCGCTTTCCAGATGTCTTGAGCTTTAAGGTCTACATTAATTCGGTACTTCTTTCAACGCCAACGCTGTTGGTGATGTCTTCGTTACTGCTACATCTTCACTTGGAACCATAACGTAGTGTAGTTAGCTATCGTTCCCAACGATCTGCATCAGATCGGATTACTGTGTGATCATGAATGATCCTACTTAACGTCTAGAGGAGGAACAGCTTCCAAAGGGAAGATGTGGATGCCCGAAGCGATAACAACTGATGTCCATGTGCTTCTAGAGATAGAGATGAAAAAGTAGAGATGAAGATTGAAGGGTTGGGAGAGGAGTTCGCAGTCGGACGAGGTGCCGCTGTCGCGAACACTCTGATCAAGGTTCTTGGTTTGGGTTCTGCAAAGAACGCTTTCCGGCCCTCCAGGGAAGGGGTTTGGTACCAGGCATGTCAATGACTTGTCAGTTGGTTAGGCACGGCAAGTCGTTGTTTAGACCAAATGCGCATTCAAATTGCCTCCGCGACTTCCCGAGGAAGAAGTAGAATGTGTGGCGTATTCCAAGCAGAGAGTAATAAACGCTGTCCTTTCTCACATCACATAATCTTTACACTGTTACTAGCACCTAACACCGTGGACATGAACACTAACAAAGCGGAAGGAATGCCGGTCGACTTGAAACGCAGATACTTAAGCATCAGCCATGACCCATGTCTTAGCTTTAAAGATTTGAAAATGATGATTTGAAAACGCAGCTCCGAATGGTTGCAGGGACATGTGCCTTTTTTGAATTTTTCTCATTGTGTGAAAAAAGAGAAAATGACTTAGAATTTGGTAGGAGGTAGAAAGCTGCTTGTTGGAGCTGTCATAACGATGTTTTGCTGCGATCAAAACTTCTAGCCCCAGGCGGGACTCGAACCCGAACCTCCTTCTAACCGGGCTGATTTGAATCGCTGCTTGTTGGGTTTTTATGAACTTAGAGGTGTATGTGTTTTAGATTGAACCGCATAGGATTTATAAACATAGAAAGTAAACAGCGAGTTTTAGTCTTTGTATTCAGCGTTCAAAACGCAATAACATTGCATTTCAGGGCATTTCGCTCTCTGTTTCTTGGTGCTTTTCCTCACGCTCAAGAGTATCTTCAGAGAATTTCGAGATCAAGTGGAGAAAACGATACAGTGCGTTTTTCTTGTGTAATTGATGTTTTTTATTCATATTGATATTTACCAGGCATTGACATTAGACACTTGTTAAATGTGACTAATAATGTATAGCTTCTAGACTCTCAACAGTGTGGCTATATGTCTTCTGTACAACGGGAAGGTGAGCGATGCCGTTGAGGTATACGCGAAATTCATCCAGGTTTGTTAATTATCATTTTTTTTTGGATTCCGGCATGGTTGTTGTTATGATTATTTTTGTACGATTTGAAACTGTTATGGTTTTAAGTGTATCAAGTTCGTTGAAACACCTCAAGTAGCCACTCTTTTTTTCTAAAATGGTTTCCCTTTTGAAGCCCATCGCATTACTGATTTTAAGTCATTGCTGTGGAAAATTTCTGAAACTTTTGAGCCTGCAAAAATGTAAAACGTGTACAACTGGACACAGATTCTGCTCGAAGAGCACTGTACCCAATTCCCTTTCGTATCAGTTGTTAACGCCAGAGCTTGGCAGAAGTCGTCTAGTTTCAGGATTGTCCAAAAATGGAGAATCCTATAAGAGGTTGGCAGAAGCATCGATTTCAAATGCAATTTTCAAGGGAAGTTTGGTCTACAAACAGCTGTCACTCTATTATTGTGTTCTCTGAGGCCGGGGGCATACTTCCATCGCCGCGAGGCCATCGCGGCGCTCAGTTCATGACCATTCCGCCGCTCGCGGTCGAGGGAGTCAAAGGAAACTTCGCCGCGGCCGCCGCAACAGTGGCGGTCGGCATGCGCGATGGCTTTCCGCGCCCATCGCGGGCATGGCATACTTTTTCGCGCCGCGCGCGGTGTTTGGCGTTGGTCCTGGACGGATAGCCGTTGCAGAGCGATGGGCGGGCGATGCGACGAGCATAGAGAAATTCAAATACTTTCGCGTCGCTCTGCAAAACTCATCGCCGGTAAGTATACACGAGGCCTGACGGTAGCTCAAACAGTGATACATAAATGTGGTCCAATTAGAAAATGTTTGTTTTGTGAGCATTTTTATAAACTCTTTTGGAGATGTAGGCAACTTTCCGACGCCTGTGAGCAGCTCGAAAGTGTTGTTGGTGACTAGGCCCTGTTTTCTGATGAAGCCCCACTTTGATAATGAAGGCCATGCTTCATTTTCTTCTGCGAGAAGATAGGAATTCCAACAATGTTCAGAAATACAGACCAACATAGTAGAAGCGTGAGCTTCAGTAGCCATGATTTTGAGACTAGTAGGGTATCGAGTTACATATCTTGGAGTGTATGTCATTTGCATAATTTAGGACAAGGATTAGGAGAGCAGTTTCTTGTTGAGTAGTCGAAACTTCCAATAATTCATACATAGCAGCCACTGTTACCGTGTGCTTTATCCCAACGTTCCACACCCAACATTGCGATGCTCTCATTCTTTACATCGTAGCGCAATCGGAAGGGAAGCCGGCTGTGGCATGAACCCGATTCCAGGTCCCTGGTTAGGATTTCCCTCCCAGAACAGCCATGCCTCCCATCCCTCCTGGTTCGGTGAATTGGTACTAGACTCCTGATGAACACACCGATTCTTCCACGGGCCAAAATTTATTGTGTAAGCCAAATACGCATGTATATTGCCTCCGGACATCCTGTAGAAGTATAATGCCTGGCGTATTCCAAAAGGGACTGATTTCCTTTGTCCTTTATCCTTATTCCTTACACAGAATTTCGAACTGCTCACATTTGAGGATTTTGCACTCGCAGTTTCACAGTTGGATATAACGCGTTGTACTCTGGTTCACAAGTTCATGCTTGACTGACATCGCTGTTGCTTCACCTTTGTTGTGACATTCCCGCTCCATGAATAAGAACCCATGCTTGGACTCTGAAATTCCAAACCTTCTAACGTCCGCTGATCATAATCTCTGCTGCGAAGGTTAGGTCATGGCGATCATAACTTTCCATGCTCCCTTAACGCTTTTGCCATGCCTCTTATTCGTAATTCGCATTCGGGTCTTGCCGCATTCGTATGTAGACTACATCCAGCACTCATGTCTTCAGGTTCAGTACTTGTTGTTCTTCGTCGTTTTGCAACCTGGTTCCACGCCACATTCAAGTGCTCGTCTACTCCTAGCCATTAAACGGGAGGAGAGGGGCGGCCTTCTGGAAATAACCCTAGTCTTTTATTCGCGTGCCTCTGTTCAGACGTCAGATCAGGATAAAGAATAAAGGGCGGCGTTACTCAATCTCTTTTGGGACGCGCCACGCATTCTACTTCTATGGGATGTCATGGAGGCGATCTGAATGCGCACGTGGCCATACAATGACCTGAGGTGGCGAGTCGATGAACAAATCAGTGCTTTATCCTTCCATGACAAGGCTGGTACCAATTCTCCTACCTCGGAAGGATGGAAGGCTTGGTTGGCCTGGGGGTAAATCTGAACCATGAGCCTTGTATTGGGTGCACGCGAGCGCTGCCACCTCCTCCGACTGTGCTATACGTGTCCATGTCAGATGAGAGCAAACACAAACGCATGATCCAATACTATTTCTAATTAACGAAGGAGTAGAAACTGATCCGACCGCAGAGAGAGGACGAAGCGGGGCGAAGCTAGCTCTGGTATATGTACATATTCCGTTCTATTCTATTATCCTGTTCTTGTAGGGGTAGTACTTTGGCGCTTCTAAGACCCTTTTCAGCTCCTTTTTGATGATCGACTGATCTCTTATTCTGATTCTGGAAGATCGATGGGATTGAAGGGACAACGTAGACACTCAGATATCCTTTTCATGTTGTGCTTCTGCTGTGACTTTTTCTGCTAACGAGTGAGAAAGATATATTGGAAGGAAGTTATGTCCAACCGATGAGGAGCAACTAGTGTTATATAATAGGTTTATGTTTGCTAGTAGATAGGAGTTTAGCTTGAAAATCATGTTTTTCTCTCAGAAAATTATAGCGAAAAAATGAGTGCTTTTTCAGAACTCTTCGGAGCCGCTGTATGCTAATCTGAAAGCGATGTCTGAACTGGGATGCTCAGCCGCTACGAAGAACGTACTCCTTAATGAGTTCAGCAAAAGGAAAACCGTGTAAATGGAGTAGGAAAATGCTTAATAATTTCTGTCTCTACGAGGTTTTTGCAGGATTGCTGTTCTGACTGGGATGATTCCCAGTTCTTTTTCTCAATAAATGTGCACTCTGTTAGTGTTTATGCTTTCATCCTTTTCAGTTGGTTGTTCCATTTGACCTTAAAATTCCTCTGCCTGCAGTGTTTTTGTATATTTATTTATTCGAAGGAGAGCAATTTATTGAGGAAGCTGATATATGAAATCGATAAGCGAAGGATTTCAATTTTTGATAGCTTCTTCTCCACTGGTAGTGTTGGCAGCAGTGATCGAAGTCGTGCGAACGCCAAATTGAAGGATTCCACCCTTATCCTGAAATTGCTAATTATCATCGATTTTGCGTCGGTGAAGATCCGATGAATGCATGCGTTTCGATGAGGGAGCCATTTAATTTGCTCCAGAGTTTTACCAGCGAATGCGGTTTTTTTTTGCTGTCATTATATTCTCAGCTGAAAATGAGCGAAGTTGACGGGGACATTAACGTCGAAGCATTTGCCGTTGCGATCGTCTCTCGCATATAATTCTGCCTTATTCTCTACGATCCTACTTCTGTCAAAAACGAAAACAATCTTAGTACAACGTAGCTCTACTCAGTATTTCACTCACACAATCAGCTGATGCGACTATCGCCCAACGTCACCACTATGGACGGGGTGTGCGTTAATGTCGCGCCACTGCAGCGCCCTGCCCCGCCCCCTCAAGGTTCCCGTTTGGACCCTCGTTTTCTTATAATCGCGCGAGGGTTGATTTTTACGCCTGATGTAAGTAAATTTATCGCTATCTTGAATTCATTAGCACATTTCCAACTGTGAGGAAATAGCAACACTCACCTTTCCCTCGTTGCGTGAAGATTTCTGTACTTGGGTGTAGCTCGTCGTCGCTTTCGGCGTTCAGCTTTCGTTAACTTGCGATAGTCCTTCTCGTCTGCTGTTGAGTCGTATATCACATAGGAAAGGGCCAGTTGTTCAAACGTTAGTTTTTCCATTTGCTCTGAAATCGTCCTACAGTGGTCAGAATCTTTTAGACAACAATTACAAAGCTGAAGTTCTATGGCTTCTAGAAACAAATTACGTAAAGAACTCTTCCATTAATGGCTAAAGGTCAGGGACATGGTCATGAAAGGAGCAACGCTTCCGTGTTTATGTTTTCACAGTGAAAATGCTGGGCGATTTCTGTAGGGGATGTAGAAACTCTCTGATTACTTCTGAATCACACGAAAGCGATGCTTATGAAACATGGACGAGTTGCTGATGATCGATTAACTCCTAACGAATGGGGCACCTTCAAATCCTACAGCTACGTTTAGCTAGGCCAAGGAGCCCATCTGGCCGACGACCCATTGCCGTAGGTGCTCAGAATTAAGCAGAAGGTTTACTTAGGAACGTTCACGAGCATCGGAAATATAGTGAAGAAGTCTGAGAACGTACTACTCCATATCCACCTATTCGATTCCATTACTCTTGCTGCGCTAGCGTACCCCTCATACCCCTGGGTCCCGGGAGTTTCCATAGGAAGCAGGATGACCACGCGATCAGCGAGGAATCGAAAGGACGATGTTCGGAGTGACGCAATTCACGCATGTGAGGGAAGGCCTCCAGAATCCCGGGCCTCGTCGACGTTCGAAGATCAGAAACGCGCCGCATTGGCCAAGGCGTCGAAAATTAGGTGAAGCTGCTACTTAATACGTTTGCTGCTACCCACTGACCAATAGACATAACTGATTAAACTCTGTCATGTTCAAGGGAACAGAACATACCCACCAGCACGTTGATCTGGCTTTTTCGTGATAACAGTAAACATAAGATATGACCATGGGAGAGTGGGTAACCCATTGGTCCACTCTGGCACGCGACAGGGTCGATCAGGAACTTAACTGATGTTCGATTGACTACTTCGATGGTGAGCAGGGACACCACAGGTGATGCGGTAGAGCTGACATTAACACCTTGGGTTTCGTCAGGTGAAAATTTCAACGCGATCAAGGTATTAGCCATATGCCTTGAGTGAAAGTGAAGGAGTCATTAATGACTTCAGGCAGTCGTGGACTCTGCAGCCGTCCGCTTATACTCAGTAACAGCTCTGTTTTGAGCGTTTACTTGTATTCTTCGTGCAGGTAAATGCGAACTACTGATCCGCAAACATAAATTTGTTTTGACACATTTGTTTGAGCCTGGAGCGGCTGGTAGAGAGGCAGTGTTGTTACAGGATGTTTTGTTGTTACTATTATAGTAAGGCCTTCAAATTAACCGGCTCCTTGCTGATATCAGTGGGCTGCCGAGCCTGATGGCACGGGTGGGTGCTGTCAGGCCTCGAAGATATCGCGGTCAAACAACGATGGTGGTGTAAGGCGCAGCATCGCTGCCCGGAAGTCAGGCGGTGCGAGTTCGAGTCCCGCCTGGGGCAAGAGTTCTGATCGCAACAGAATATCGTTGTAACAATATCAAAATTTGATTCATCAGATTCAGAAGTAGTTGTGATGGGAGTATGTAGTCTTTTTCCAGTGTTGGGCTACTCGTGTTGTACCCATAAAAGTTTTTCGAATAATTGAGCTTGCTTGCTATTCGCGACTCGCCTCTTAACGTATTTCTCACATTTCAACGCAAGTTCTAGTAGCATATTATCTATATTTTTTAAAGCCCAAATCAGTTTTAAAAGCGAAAGTGAAAAAGAAGTGCTCACGATGTGCGGCCTCGTCGATCTGTGAAGAAAAGGAGTGGTAGTCGTTCTCATCGGTGAGCATCGCAACCATATCGACACTCTGTTCCACCGTCAAATCCGCATTGAAACAGAATTAATTAGAATATTCCACCGTAAACGTTCTTGGAGCAGGGAGAACTAGTGCCCATATCACGACGACAGCGGTACATAGTTCCTGTACGAACGTTTCGAACAATTCAAAATGAAAGGAAAAGGGCGGGTTGAAATTTGTGGAAGCCTAGGGCAGGTGGTCATTTCTGTGTGTCTTCGATATCTGGCAGAGTTGCGTTTGACACAGCACTTTTAGAAGCACTTCCGCAGCCGGATTTCATACTTTTGTGCTTAATTTTCTCAGTCCTTTTAGAGGATTTTAATTAAATGTTCTTGATTATTAATAGGAGTTTGAATAAATGCTATGGATATTGTGAGGCGAATTCCACATCATGTTGCTTCACAAGCGCTGTTTCCCAAATGAAAACATTCGGACGCTCGATAAAAACACTCGGTTAGGGCTAGGTTTGTTGAATATATTTCAGACGATTATCTTAGGGTTTGTTCAGGTTCTACGTGTTGAACCTGAACGCTGTTCACGATCGACTCCAGAAATCTCGCCATGAAGTTGGCTGCAGCTGTTGAGCAAAATCGATTTCGACCTTTTTTTGGTTAACGTTTCGGCACTGTCACCTTCGTTGGGGCCTTGACAGTCGAGGAAACATTCATAAACTATTCGCATATTCGCCATTTCTTCGTCTTTTCTTGAAATATATGCAAACGGATCGTCATTCAAGAAGCATAGAATCAGTGTCATAATAGGCTTCAGTCTTAACAACTTTAGTTTAGCGTCACATGTATCACCTGTCGTCCCGTTGATCATCGAGTTGCTCTAGCGTCCCTATCGCGTGCCAAAGTGCTCCAATGGATCATCCTTGCTCGAGGGACACGAAGAGCTCGTCCAGGGCTCTCACGAAGAAGCTCGACCAACGTGTTAGTGGACATCCTGGTGCTCTCTTGACATCCCGTGGAATCAGTCGGTGACGGCTTTCGTACTGCGGGTGTCTAGGAAGCGCATTATGTACGTAGCCGGTCCACCCAATTTTCGACGCTCTGGCCCATGCGACAGCGTCTCTAATCTTCAAGCGCCAACGAAGTTCAGAACTCCGGAGATCTTTTCCCACCCAAGTTTAGCATACACTTCCTCTAACTGTCCTAGAGGATTGATTGCTAGTGGTTTGAGTTCATTTAAAAAACGAGACAACAGATCAGTCCAACTGTGGATCTCAGGACCGCTTCGGACGACCTCCAGTTCTGCAGAACAGACTACAGAATGATCTAGAGAGGTTCACAGATAGGAAGACACTAGTCGGAACGGTTGTATCTTATCTAAAATGCCCTTTCTCTGCACAAAACTATTAAGGAAGGAGCACTTCTTTACCGTTCGCGTAATTAAATGCCGTACGTGGATGAAGCAACGTGACATCTAGCTGATGTGCATTTTGCTCAGATTCAGGTTTCTTGAAGTGGTTAGCATTACCGACATATACTATTAGGTTGTCCCATAAGTCCCCGCCGTTTTTTCCAACGATTCATTGCGGATTTCGCCGGCGGTCTCTGCATAGCGCTATACAGCTTCCGAAAAACAATGATTTGCTCTATCAGAACATGTATTGAATTTTTTTATTCTAAATGTTGTCAATTTTAGGTCGCTAAAGTGAAAAGTGGAAAAGTGGCCATATGCGCAGTCGCTTCTCTCCGCTTAGTTTGGAATCTTATGCGCTGTTTTTTATAGCATTTGGAAGACAATGTTCTGTATTACAAGAATACATGTTGGTCCTATATTTGCTCATTTGTCCCTTATTGATTATTAGGTCATCAAATTGGGACGTCCGACTTTTCCGTCCGAATTTTTACCAACAGCTCGGTTTTGTGGTTGGACTTTTTTGCTTGGTGTTATATGCCGTTCGAAAGAGTTTATTGGCTCATGCTGATTTCTGTCAAATATCAACAACTGGACAAGAGAAGGAGTCGTTGGTGAAGAAAATTTTTCCCTTTTTGGAAATTTGTTGATATTCGACAGAAATCAGCATGAGCCCATAAACACGACACAAATTCTAATAGAGCAAGACATCCTCTTTCTATAACACTGAGCAAAAAAGTCCTACCACAGAGCAGGAGCTGTCGGTAAAAATAAATCTTCTCCTTCGGGCGTCCCAATTTGATGACCTAAAAATCAATAAAGGACAAGTGAGCAAATAGTTCCAACACGTATTCTTGTAGAGCGGAACATTGTCTTCCAAATGCTATGAAAAACTGCTATGAAAAATTTCAAACCTAAGCGGAACTGCGCAGATGGCGACTTTTTCACTTTTTCGCTTTTCACTTTAACGGCCTAAAAATTGGCAAAATTCAGGATGAAAGAAGAAATGCAATCTGATAAAGCAAATCATTCTTTTTCGAAAACTGTATAGCGCTATGCAAGGGAACGCGGGCGAAATCTGCAATGAATCGTTGAATAAAAGGCGGGGAGTTATGGGACAACCTAATAAACTCCTATGTCTTTAGCTATTCAATTGAAAAACTGTTGTTCGTTATTCACGTCTGCTTTCCATTGATAGCCATGCTCAACTATTTCGGGTCTGAGATCCTTATTTGTATTCTACCCACCCTGATCCTCCAGAAAGCGCTGGAATCTAGCAGCGAGGAATTTGTTCTTCTTCAGCGGTCTTTCTCTCTTCCGCTGCTACAGCAACACTTGCTTTCCGACCAAGATATAGCTCCCAAAGTTTAGATATGGGATAAACCGCAGTACGTATGCTTCGAAAAAGATTGTTTGGTAGTCCAAAGATGGTAGGGAATCCTCGTTGAAGAAAGAGCAAGTCTTCTCTTTTTTAGAAAGTGCAGAACATTGTGTAGATGGTGGGCGATTAAAATTTAATACGCTTTTATATCGTGAGCGCGCGAAAACTGACAGAACTTTCTTTAGAGCCAAACAATAATCCAAAGATGTTAGGATTTCTAGGGAAACACTTGCAGCTGGAAGGAACAAGTCATTTATTTTCTAACGAGTGGGAGACATTGAGTGTACGATTAGGGGTTGAAATTTTGTACACATTCATATCATGAACATGTGAAAACTGGCAGAAGTTTCTTTATGCCTATGTTTGTTTGTGAGAGCCAGTAGCTATAAGTCAACAAAGTAAAGATGAAGGATATCTATGATTAGCTTTAAAAAAGTGTAACAAATTATATGTAGAAAGTGCAAATTGTATCGTAAAAATGTCAAGTGCAACTATTGACATTTGCCTCGCCGAAGAGTAGCTCAGCATTTGTTTCTTATAATAAAATGAATAATCTGTAAAGAATGCAAGCTTGCGTAAAAGCTTGGAGATTGACCGTGAAGATATCTTCTCCAGGAAATATGGAATGCATTGGGACTAACTCCGGCAGACTACATATTTCGGTCAGTCGGTCGGTCCTCTGCCTCAAATGTCTCAAACTGCTACGCACCCAGGTGATTGCATGGAAGGGAAGGCGGTTGAAATATATAGGTTCTCTATGAATACAAAAGAATGGGTAGAAGTTTAAAGAAGTAAGGAAAGGTGTAAATGTTAAGATTAAAAAATTAAACTCAAATGAATAAGGCAGTATTACATGATATAAAGAATATAAAAAGGTTCGCGTCACCACAGTCTTCAGAAGAACCTTTGTGCTACGCTCCTCCCGTAAGTCCTTTTTTGATGAATTTCATCGCCCGCATCTATATATTTAACTATGTTTAGATATATTGGTACGGACGACTAAAATCGTCAGTAAGGATTTTTTTAAATAAAAATTAAAAATTGCATTCAGGAACTACTCATAGGCATTGCAATCACATAGCTTTGTGTGAGAAAGAGTGTACAAAGTAAAAGAACGTAAACATTATGTGTATAGCTTCGAAATTTATAAAAAAAACTTTGATTGCTTTAAAAATCGGAAGTTCTAGTGAAGTTATAGAAAGGGATTTCAGCTGGATAAGCGGTCGATAGAGGGATTCGTTGCACGAAGGAATCCACTTATGAATGAAATAAACCTGTAATACCTGGGAGTCGCTGCAGAAGGATTTATGCTGTAACCAAGCTTGGAAAAATCGCTTGTGCTCAGGATAACGCTCAAGCTGTCGAACGAAAATAGCCAATGACGGTGGTGAAACTAAAGTCTGGGTAAATTATTCCAAACTTGCACAGCTGATTCCAGAACTGATTCCAGAAACTGGTGAATGTGAACTCTCCCTGTGGACAATCACCATGAGTGACCTCTTGTTTTACTGCTAAATTCCAAAAGATTAAACAATTAATTAAGTTCAGCAGCTGGATAGCTTTTAAAGTCTAATACACAGATTTTCTTTAATCACCAGTTTTGTTTCAAAGTTTGATAGAACATGATGTAAATAAGTATACATTTCCACACAGCAGATCGTGTAAGATCATCACAATGTGCTGGGGAAATAAGTGGAGCGATCCTGTCAAAAATTACTTCCGTCTGATTTCTCTATAAGCCTAGCGTGCTGTCTTTACCTAATGGTGTATGAATTTTATGTTCAATTAATTTCGGTATTTGTATAAATTTTTGAATTCTCTCGGGTAGCAATCCGTCATCGCCTTTGCGCTAGCAGACAATATTTTTTGCAAGTTGTAGTCTCAGTTCTGCTTTCAAGGCAACTGATTCCATTTTTCGTTTCTTTCTATTCTTACCTTTTCTCCGTTTTACTCCCGTGGTTCGGTTTACAAAAGCGGATCACGGTCACGAAACAGAAGGTAATGAATGGAAATAGCGATTTAGAACGCATAAACCTCCCCACGATCCTGAGTGTGGTGTTATATAATGAACGGTAGACGGAAGGTGATTTATGTAGATCGGCGAAATGAAGATTTACGCTTTTCTTCCGAAAACAAAACTAAAGATGTACATGCCGGGACCATTGTTGCGGATATGAACTCTACAAGCTAGAACCACTGTAATTCTGTAATTCTATTGAAACAATGAAACCTAGAAGTGACGCATTTACTGGGGCGATAGGCCAAGCTATGGTATTGATGTACTGATGAAGTCTCCTAGCGTGATGCAACGTACGCTTATCATAAAATCGTATAATAGGTCAGGCGAATGCGTGGCGCATTCTGTGCCGTTTTTCCGGAATCTATACGACCACGTCTTCCATGTGGCGAAACGGCTAGATGTCTTAATCGCCAATCAAACAGTATGTGGGATCTATCCTAATGGGGGGGGGGGGTTAGACACTCCACTCTGACTCTTTGACAACAGAGGCAAAACTGAAACCAGACTAGTGTACAAAGACAATACCGAGAACTGAGATACGAGAGAACCGTTCTTTGCAATTATCTATACGGAAGATTCCATACTGCCTACATTTGTTTCTCGTTTCTAACGTTGCCCCCTCCCGACTAGGATAGGCCCAGTATGTGTATATTTTTTTGGTGCGCCTTGCTCTGCAATTGTTGGACTTGATCCATTTATTAAGCGCTGACATTAAGTAACGTGAAAGAGTTCTAATGGCACGTATTTAGCAGTGAAAGGAATGGTCTGGTCTTTAGAGGCCTTGACCTGAAGAAATTCCGGAGAGCAAACAGCAAACGAGGAAGACGCCTCTCTGGAAGAGGTGACTTCAAAATTCAGAGGAAGAGTGAGGTGAGAACCATAGGTTAGAAAGATGAACGTAGAACACTAGAAGTGTTATGTGGATTCAACTCCGCGTCCTGCGTCGCTATTGGGAAAGAGTGGCCGTGCGGGTTAAATTTATTGGTAATTTCGGTAATTGAATTGTGAGCAACCATATGTGTTCGCATGCCGCCGTTATCCTTTGTCAGCCGAAAGGAGATTCGCTCGTGCTAGGGAAACAGATGCCATCTGGCACGGATTCTACGCTACTTCCCAAAGTGTTTTGTCTTGAATTTTAGAGACTGCGTGATATTTGCTAAGAGAACCAGAAACACGAAGTCTGCCTTATGTCTTCTGTCTTTCAAATTTTCCCTCTATAAAGCGCAACATAAATAATTGCACAAACTGTTCAGTTCGTAACCTAGCTCAGCAACATTCCCATAAGGGATGAACGATAAAGGACGGCGGTACTCAATCCCGTTTCGGATGCGCCACGCATTCTACTTCTACGGAATATCGTGGAGGCGATTTGAAAACGTATTTAACCATCAATGACTTGAGGTGATCAGTCGACGAACAAGTCAGCGCTTTATCCTTCCCAGACAAGTCTGACACCAATTCACCGGCTCCGGAGGGATGGAAGGCTTGGTTGAACTGGGAACCTGAAATCGGGTGAACGCGACAGCCAGCACCTCCTCCAATTGCGCTACACGCGCCCTATAGTCCAAATGCGCATTAAAATTGCTTTCACACATTCTTTGGAGGTAGAATGCGTGGCGCATTTCAATAGTGATTGATTAACTCCATTATCCTTTGTCCTTTATCTCTTATTCCTTTGAAAGTCCCAATGTTAGAGGACTATTACGACAGGATTAAGGCGAGGAGGCTCAGGAAGCCGAAAATTAGGCGACGACAAGGAGGCTACATACTGTTCAGAATAAACGGCTTCTCAAAAAGAATAGTGCAAAGAAACCCCGAATAATAGTCCTCTACTTTATTAATGAAACATTTTGATGTAATTAAAGACATTTTATGAAATAGCTTAGGGCATTAGGAAGTAAAGAAGCCCAGATACATTAAAAAAAGTGATGCTTTACCTCCTCAAACGTCTCTTACAGGCATATCTCTCAAAACGAAGAAGAATATATCGGGTAAACAGTATTGCCCAATATACGCTGAGTGCAAATTTTTGTAAAATTTTCAAAACGGTCAAGGTTGAATGGAGTTAAGACAGTCCCAATTTTCGCACCTCGGGAGTCGGAAGCTTTTGAATACACTGCTATTATTGACGTAACAATTTTTACAAGAACACCGCTAATGAGGTCAAATAAAAATAAAGACCGAACAAGAAATATTTATGACAAAGAGTTTCAATGCGTTTAGTATCGAAACGCAGGATTATCGTGTGCGAAGGTGCTCTGTCGATACCGCGCTGTTGATGCGCTGCTTTCGGAACTCGGCGTAGCACTTCCTTCCTCGTGTTGAGTCGGTTTCTGCTCTTCCGGAGGTTCTTCGCGCTTTCGCTTTTTGTGCCTTCAACGTATACATGAGTACATACAACAACAGAAAAAGTTTCTACGTTATTCAATGATTCACGACCGTACTTGAAGTAATTGGTTTACATTACCTATAATAGAAGTACTCGAATCCGAGAATGATGGTAGATATGACTATGCCAACCAGAATGACGATGAAGACTCCACCGATGCTCTCTATAGAAATGCCGTCGTCTTCTGCATGGGTAGCTGGACACGTCACCTAGGAAAAGGCTATTATTATTCAACTGACAACTACCCTGAGACCAATGAGATTTGTATAGATCGACGTTGATCATCTATTTCCGGCGGGCAGCGGATTCAGCTGTTACTTTGGATTTATGCATCATGTGTACACATTTTGGGTATGTGTGTTCGGAAAGCAACGACAAACATCGAGCCTTATCTAACGACATTTTACCTCTGTCCACTCTTTACCCTGGTGTGAAAAGCAGTGGAATATTGCCATTTTCAGCGAAAGAAATTATTATGGAACATAGTGCCGTTTAAGGAATTCTTAAAGAATGTTTCGAGATTTCAGATTTACTTTCACTTTGCAATTTTTCTAGTAGCTTGGGTAATGAGATAGGAGACTTTAGCCTTTCTTATGCGATTTTTCACAAAATACTCGTTATGTGCTCGTTGTATAGAAAGATAGCAGCGGTTAGTTTTCTGTCAAGAAAACTTGCTCGCTTAAAGAGCTGATCAAAGAACCACGATTTGTGATGAACCCAACTACAGCCGCAGCCTTTGGGCTACCCGTCGTTGCATTATTCGAAAATTTCCGTTTTTTTTTCATTTCTTTTCATTTTTCTAAAATTCATATATTTTAAAAAAATCAAAAATTCAACTGGTGGCTAATAAAAATACTTTCACAGTTCTGTGTCATGAAAGTAGGTTCGTCCAATGCTACCGGTGAAGACGACGGCCTTCGCGTGTATCCAGAATCATATATACTTTGTATACTTTTTTCACTTCGAAACAGACGTTTTCGTTTTAAAACAGAACCTTTTCCGAGACAAACCAGATGTATCTACAGTCAAAATATACGTTTTAACCAAGGCCTAGAGGTCTTTTGTTTCAAGAATTTTTTTAGAACACACCTATACAAGGTTTCTTAAGAAAAAGTGATTACACCTTTAAATGAGTATAATTGAAAAACCATAAAGCGAGTGCACGGCGAATTCTGTCCATATGACACATCAGCAAACATTTTGCTTCTTATCATTTCGGGCTTGACCTAACAATACTAGTTTAGCCGACACTATAAGAATTTTGAGTCTACGTATTTGAATGGCGTAATACTTTTCTCGAGACACCCTGAAAAGGCGAATTTTATCATTTTATTAATCTCTAGGCATGGATTGTTATAATTCTATTTAGACCGTGTGTAAATTAAAACAGGAAAATTTGAAACGTCTGATTTTGTTAGCTTCACCTTATTCATTCAATAAAATGTTTATTTTATTTCATAAAATGTTTATTTTATTTTAAATGCTCTGCTTAAATTGAAAAATACATGTTTAAAATGAAAACTGCCGGCTCTGGAATGCAACGCGTTCAGTTTAAAATGTGGATGTAAAAAGGAAATGTATTCTTCGTTTGGAAAAAAGGCGAAGAAATGTTCCGCTTTTCTTGCGACTAAGTGCGTTCGGTTCAACTACATACTCGAGCTTTCCTCACTCTTTTTACAGAATCTTAGACCTCATATTATACGTACGCATAATCTTCATGAACAAGAGGAAGCTCTGTGAAAACGAAAGTGAAAATGGATTCACTAACGTCAACATTTTTCCTCATGGTTTGAGGATTGTGGGATTACAGGCAGAATAAGGCAAGAGCGAGCTGGTAGTTCAAGCATTGGACGTACCCTATTTGGATTGTTAGTCCACCACTTCTCCTTCAATGCCTCCAGGCGCCTTTTGTTGAGGAGCATGAGAATTCTTGAAAAAGAAACCAGCTATTCGAAGAGGTTTAAAACACGTTTTGTGAGCTGTTCCACTGACGCTTTTGAAATCTCGTTCTTCAACTTGCTGCCTGCCTGCACCGCTATCGCGTATGGTTTACGAGCAAATTCTTGGCCAACTTGTTGAAGCTGACAGTTCGTCAGTGCAGCGTATCTGATCTGATTCGCATCTCCTGAAATCGGTAAAAAATTGGGTTGTCTTAGGCTGGGCCTACTGAGGGACTAGGAAAAGTAGGGAAATAGTAAAAAACAAAAGTAAATATTTTGAAAAGTAAAAAATGCGTAAGCAACTCAGTGCGTAACAGATTGACCACACCACCATGCAAGTAAAAACTGCAGACCTCAGCATTTCCTCGTGTTCAGGATAATTTGAACATATGATCTACCTTTAATGGAAAAGCCACCAAATTCTGGAACGGTAATAGTGTCTCACCGATAAAAGCAAATCCGTCCTTTGAAGTCAGAACACGATCTATCGCTTCCTCCATGTTAACCGGCAGTTTAGACTCCTGCATGTACCTGTTGAGACAGTATTGATTTAGTAACTGAATCGATAACTAAACCTTTAAAAGCAATATCTAAGGCAAACTACACTTGTGTCGGGGAATTCACACCTACCTCCACATGTTGGTGAACTTGTCCGACAGCGGGTAGTCCCAAATTGCAAGTCGAGCACGATCCTTTTCGGACATACTTTCACTTAATGACATCTCCTTCCAGATACTAAACATAACCCCATTATCGCTGTCCACATTTCTGATATTTGTGTCGAATATCTGATCTGAATCGATTCTGAATGGAAGACAATCAAGGGCAATCATTGCCTTTTTATTAGCCTATTCAAAAATTTGGGAAAATTAGATCAGTTTGCTCAACACGACTTTTTCGTATACAATCACCACCCAACCTAGATTTCGCTTTAGACCTTGTTGGTTGTTAGTTGTTTGGTTCTAATTGAATTCCTTTTTTGCGTCTGTCTTATACGACGTAATATATATCTCACCATATTACATAATAACATCAGGTAAAAATCAGCAATTAGGATAGCGTATGTATGTACTGTACTCCAATGACCTATTCGAATAGGCTTTCGGATGATTTCCTTTCTTATCGGAGTACTCGAAAAATCGCGTTTTTCGAATGTGTTCGAGTCCGAGTTTTTAGAAATATGGCTTTTTCGAAGCATCTTACGAGAAGGCATTCGAACTCGGATATTCGAAATTTGAGAGCATTCGAAACCATCGAATATTCGAAAAAAATCGAGAGCACAGCTAAAATGTAGCGGCTTTTGTTAGCAATGATTAGATGCATTCTTTCTAACGTTCATCGAACCTTGCCTCAACGCTTCAAGAACAGAATATGCATTCATTTACAGGTTTCCATAATAACCTTCCCATTATTGATTGATTTCTTGTGCCATCTGGATGGATATCAATTCCAGCGTCACATTATCCGTCAAATATGATAAGATTTTGGAAGATAAGAAATCAAGTAGACGTCCCCTTAAGGAACCTAAAGACAAAATAGCTGAAGTTTTTGGTAACGTCGAGACTATTAGCCATCGAGAAAAGGTTCAAGTTTTTCTAATAAATAGCAATGATAAGGAACAGCACCAGTCGATCTCTACTATTTGAGTTGGGCCACGCATTCTATTTGTACTGGATGTTGTGTAGATAGTTTGGATGCGTATTTGGCATATTGGCGTATTTTTTGCATATAGCTGTGGTGGCCAGCCATGAACAAGTCCATTGTTTTACCCCTTTCAGACAAGCCTGGTGCCAATTCTCTGTTCGCGCGGGGATGAAAGGCTTGGTTAGCCTGGGCGGGAATTCCGAACCAAGGACCTGGTATCGAGTGCACAAAACAGCCAGCACCACCTCCAACTGCGCTCCACGTGCCCCTGTTTTTTAATACGCTGAGTTCATATATATATATATATATATATATATGCGGTTCTGCGGGGTAAGCCAATAGATAAGTCAATTGTTCATCTTTCTTGAAGTTTCCATTTTCGCTTTCTTTTCCTGGTCTTGATAGCAATAAGGTTACTTGAAAGGAATAAATTGCTGTTGATCACGGTTGGAACTGAACCACAATGTGTCGGACAAGTTTCCAAGCAGTATCTTTAGAATCTGGCACATGAGAGGCGTAGCTCCTTTTCGGAGTTCTCATTCTCTACAGCTGTTTACGATTTACGGTTTTTGATGGTTTTGTCATAATTAGGATAAAGATAAAAGACCAAGGACGGCGACTCATTAAGGCGATTCGAGTGCGTATTTGGCCATTCAATGACTTGCAGTAGCTGGCCAATGAAAAATCCGAACCACGAACCTGGTATTGGGTGCACGCGACAGCCGGCACCTCTTCTGACTGCTCTACACGCGCCCTTGTCGTAATTATAGTTTACAATATACAAAATTTCGAATTTCTTTTACGAGTACCCCTGATAACCACATTAAAAAAATTGTGTGATTATCCCAAGTTTTTATCGTCGTGTAGAAATTTACACTAGCGATTGTAGTACCGAAGCAGCAGTCGAAGAGAGATGTAAGAGAAATAGACGGGAATCGCGACGAAACAAACTTGTAGAATCGTTCTTCAATTTCGGCCATACGTCGGAAATAGTTCTCAGCTGAACTCCCTTTTATCGGTCCGTATTCTATTTTGTACTGCGCAGCAAGGTCGTCCAAAGAGCTGGAAAATGTCACCACGTTCAGTGGGCAACGTTCATATGGACATGTGATTGCCTACCTTATCGGTTGTTCGAGCCGCGACACTGTCAGAAATGCGGCCAAATTGGCCGTGTATGAAGCGATGATTATGAAGCCGAACAGCCACCATGTAGCCGCAATCATTCTGCCGGAGATGTTCTTCGGAGCTTCGCCGCCGCCTAGAAAACAGCTGCAACATTCGACCTTTTGAGGATCCGTATTCTCCAAAACGCACGCGCGTTCCTTTTCCGATTCAAACCGTCGGAACGCAACGGCTCCGCTTTCAGAGCTGTGCACAGGACCCACACATACATAGCCGTTATAGTTGTGCTTTTAAAAAATATTTTTAAAAATATCGAACAAATGAATGAACGAATAAATTCGATGTCGAAAATTTTAGAACGAATAAACGAACGAATTTACTCTATGTCGAAAAATTTTGAGCGAATGAGCAAATGAATTTATTCGCGCAGCAATTTTTTTCGAGTGATCGAAATTCGAATAAGTCCCATTTTCCTTTATTTGTGTATTTGAATAGTCGAGCAATTTGTTGTAATCAGTTCTGCGCTTAGGCCCCGTTTATACTTCGACGCCGAGCGACGCGACGCCACGCATTGTGGCCATATTGATTGTGGCGACGCGATCGATCAATTTGGCCACTTTACGTGGTGTCGCATCGATCGGCGTCGGAAGTATAAACGGGGCCTTAAAGATTTGAAATTTATGCGATATCCGAATAAAATTGCAGTACAGACACGCGTCGGGCCCATCAAGATTCCACTACTGGAGAGATCTGAGGAAAGAGGGGCGAGCATTCTCCAGCTGCAACTTTGGGGGTGGAAGTCTCATGGTTTGGGCTGCGTTTTCTGGATACGACTTGTTGCCTTGGAGTTCGCCTCGTGTAGGATGAACAGCGAAGACTACTAGAATTTGCTCGGAGACCACATGTGCCATATTGCAGAAGATTTCGAAGGCGTAACCTTATTTTCCAACAAAATAATGCCTCCATACACGTATCACAGTCAACTACAGATTGACTTAACTCCAACAGCATTCAACTTTTGGAAAGACCTAGTTGTTCTCAAGATCTCAACTCGATTGAGAACTCGTCGGGCGTTCGTCTACACAAAGTGTACGGAAATAGAACCACTTACACTTCAGTTTTTGTCTGAAGAACGCGCAACTTGATGCATGGACCAATGTAGAGCAAACTGTTATTGTTAACCTCATCAGAAGTATGCCAAATAGAATTTTCGATGTTGTTTACAACAAGGATGATGTGACAAGGTATTAATCTTACTTTGTCTGTAGGCACTTTTGTGATTAATCAGGTTTTTTATGAAGTGAGCCTATATTTTGCACCAGTTTCCATTCGTTAAATTTTCAATAAACGCTTGTGGTATCCTGCACTGATAAGATAGCCTGCTTAGAATTCTTCTATAGAGGTTTTGGGTAGTGAGCAGGGATGTGCGGAAATTTTCTCTGGAAAAAGCGGAAGACGAAAAACGGAACGGAAACGCTCAAAATGGCCGGAAACCGGAATACGAAACGCGGAAATGGAACTGACACGTGTTCGTCATTTCTTAAAAGTGCAACTTAAACGGCGTCAGAAGCGGCTTCTTTTGTACTTTTTCTTGCTCAGAACTTTACGAGCAGCAGAATCTTCCACAGTTATTGCTCATCTTCATCATAACATAATATAACGAAGCAGGAGTTCATAATATTGTCATGATGAAATGATAACCTTTTAGCTTTGACAGATCAATAAACGCAAACAAATTCAGGGTCTTATCTCACTATTTCAGCATGCAGTCGTTCCATATTTAGTTCCTGCGACGGATTTTTCGCTGACTTTTTTGACGTTGATATTTTTGGAGGTAGGCTTAATCGACTTAACCACTTGAGGTTACTTTCAGACCCACATTAAATACAATCGATTCAAAGATTGTCAAGTCTAAAACAGGAGTACACATCTAGATAATTTTCTGACCAGGAAAGAGATTTCTCTGAACACTTTTAGAAACCAGTGGCATCATAGATGGCGTGGTGACTGCACAAATATCTGCCTACTCAACATTAGAAGTTACATTACAGTCACTAAAGCTAGTACTCAGAATTCATTCTGGGATCTAAGAAGATAACTGGATGACTGATTAGTCGTGGTGGGCACACTTCTACATGAATATTCAGTTTGTGCCAGCCTAGAAACCCTACGCCCAAGATGACACAGCTAGACAGTTCCTAGATGGTTCTCGAAGCAATTTGGGTTAGAATTCAATAAGTTTTTTGTGTCAGAATTCAATAAGTCACCAAAATAACAGCTCATGGTAAATACTCATAATGCTTTACTAAAAAAATGAATCGCATAACTCCATATGGATGAGTATCACACCTAACGAAATTAAAAATTGAAATTTGCACCTTTGATCATAATACTGCGCTATATGCTTACAAAGTGTTTGTAGCTATTTGTAACTAATGGCTCAAGAATTTTATGATCATTCAAATGTTGAGTGCATTTTCTTAGCATGCAACGCATACATAGCCTTTGCTGGCACATTAATTTTGCCCTGCACCCAACCGTTGCCATTTTTGAGTGCTTTTTTTAGTAGTCAAACCAATTTTAAGAGCATTAATACTAGAGTTGTCCAACAGTATTTCTCTCACAATTATATGAAGGAGAACTTCTTTAATCGGTAAGCTGATTGTGTTCAGTATAAAACTAGTGTGGAACATTTTCCATTTCCGTTTCCACCTTCCGGCCCAAGAACAGGCGGAACACGTAACGGAACGAAAGCGCCCAAAATGGCCAGAAACCGGAATTCGGAACACGGAAACGGAAATTCCGCACATCCCTGGTAGTGAGGACTACGATGGTAGCATCACTGAGCCTCGGCAGCGGGTTCTTCGGGTACTAATGAACAAATCGGAGGGTGAACCTATAATTTTGCACCGGGGTGTGTACGTATTTGTTCGAGCCCAACTATAATGCCGGCATGCTGTATCCATTCTTGACGCGCAGCTGCAGCCCTGCTACGGACGGCCGCGACGCGACCACATCGCGCGGTCGATTTCGAGGAATCGTGTCCGTCCGCTTGTCACCACACGTCGAAACATTAATTCAGGGCAAAAATGGACTAAATCGATCGGTTGTAGTTCATCGGTGGACACCAGGGGTGTGCGCCGACTTGCCGCCGTTAATTTTTTACCGCATATTTTTAACGAGGAAATTCGCCGGTAAATTCCGGTAAATTCGGTTAATCCGCTAATTTTTACTTTTAAAAATTTAATATTCCCTCAAAAGCAACTAGTTTTAATCGGCTGTGATGTGAAAAAGCGTAAAGCTTTTCACCGAAACATCACCACATTCAGAAAAACCCTATCGTCTTCATTTTACAATGCATACGTCATCCTAAAGCAAACGACGCCCTGAAAGCAACGAGCATCCTACAACAGACAAAGCAAGGGGAAGCCTAACAACGCACAAGTATAACGATCGGGTGCTTAATGGAAACTCTATAAGAACATTTCTGGAACATCCGAAATTCAATCGAATATTGCTATATTTCTTTTGGATTAACATTCTAACTGCTTTTTGAAATTAGCACAATTATCATAATTTCATTCGATGAAAGAATGATTTAATGATTTGCACCTCACACTACTACTTTTTTGAACTATTAAACTGAACTTTGGAGCAAAGTCAGACACTTGAGAAAAAACAACGGAATGTGACATGATAGCGAACTTCTTTCTTTTCTTATATGGGAAAGAAGCTTAAGAGTCCATCAGGACATCAGGTTTACTAGCAGAGTACATTCCGATGCCTTACATCTTGGACTGAATTACGGAAAAAAAATGAGCGTATCTTCTCCTTATTCCCCTGGCGATCGTATATTCTGAGAGCTTCTATATTTCTAGTTGAAATTGTCCCATGTTGAGTGGGGAATTTCAGCGCGAGGTACTATCCTAGTGGAGAGCGTTTTGAACACTGGAGGGCACCATCTCCGCCTCGTGATGTGGATATAGATGTTTTAACAAGGCTGAGGACCACGAGCGCTAATATCAAGTTATCGGAGAAGACAGAAGCTTCTAAACTGAGATCGATAGTATGTTTGCTTGTCCATTCGATAGAGATATTAGGGGGGGGGGGGGGCCAAAAGTAATGAGACACCCCATGCCGTGTCCATATATCTCGTGGCTGGAGTCTGGATTCGTACTTGTTGTATTTGTATGTTTGTATGCTACTTACTGAAGCCCATCTAAAAAGTTACCACTTCCGCCCTTTCCAGAAGCATGCCAAAAACCCCAGCCTGTCTCATGCCGAAACCCCAGTCTGACGAGTCGACCTGTGTCGCGCAAATCTCCCCCAATTCCCAACACCGAGCAGCCTGGGCTCAATATTCACGCAAGATGAGAAGTACGTCTTCTACCTTAACCCTGCCAAGCAGCGAGTCTGGGTGAGGCCTGGTGAATTGTTACCGACCTTCGTTCTTCGAGATGTTCACGACGAGAAGCATCATTGGAGCTTTTGGGTCTGCGCCCATGGATCGGTTTACCGGAGGCTGTTTCCCAAGAGCACCGCGATGAACTCCAAGGCCGTGGTGAGCGAAATAGAGGAGATGGGCCGGCGACTCGCTCTTATTCATTCGCAGCGCTTCAAGAAGGTTCTCCTCTTCGACAACGCCGCACCCCATCGGGAACAAGTAAGCACGGATAAGCTTGGCCAGCTGGGCTACGTTCACATGCCTCACCCACCGTATTCGCTGGACATCTCTCCATGCAACTACCACTACTACTTGAGCCTACAGGACTTCCTAGTCGGAAGGGACACAAGAACCCAAGCAGTCCTTGACAACGATATCGAGCAGTTGATCATCACCAGGCTCAAGCAGTTCTGTAAGGATGGGATCAGGAAGTTGACTGAGCGATGGCAGCAAGGTCATTGCCTTTAATGGCAAATACATTCCTCAGCATCGTTGAGTTGTAATTGAGTTATAAGGAGATAAAGATTTTTTTCATTTTGTCTCATTACTTTTGCCCCCCCCCCCCTAATAGAAACTTGATTTTGTACAAAAAAAGTCGTTAAATTTTCGGTAAATTTGGGAATTTACCGAAAAAAAAAATTTCGTTAAGGGAATCTATCGCGAAAATGCCGGTAAATCCGTTAAACCGGTAAGTTGTTAACCGTTAAACGCACACCTCTGGTCGACACTGAGTACTTCTTGTGGGGCTTGCCCATCGGCCATCATGTTTGCCTGATCCTTACCTTGAATAGTCAACCCTGAGCAGAGGCCAATAACGCTAAACGAGATGCGATACCGGTCTAGAGGCCATTAATTGCATTCGGTTTATAAGAGTTTGGGTACTGGGAGACGGCTCGCTCTTCTCGCTGTTCAGAATATACGTACTAGTTCGTGACAGCTGCTCAAGATAAAAACTGGCGTGCTATGCAATGCAGGCCTATGAGTTTTAGGATGCATGTAGACAGTTAGTGTTGCTCAACATCACAGAGTGCATTTTTATGAGAAAAAAAAAAACTGAAAACGGTGACAATATACTATTCATTGTTACCTTGCGGTGTGAGTGACGTAATGCAGAACCATAAACATTCTTTGAAGGTGAAAATGCGATTCTCTGCGTCATCCACATATCTGTAAAAAGGACGCTCTAAATCAGAGTTCATTACTAGCAGGTCCCTGTTCTACAACGTGAATGAAGTGCTCCTCTTGATTGGTATGCACAGCTTTACCTTCGAAAATTTGTTTACTGCTGTAGGGCTGCATATAAAATGAAAAACAACATCAGTCGACTAGCAGGTTTATGGCAAATTTGTCGACTGAATATCCATCAAACTGGCTATGTGGTGCTCTGTGCCATCATGAAATGAAGTGGAGAGAGTTGGGACTTCTTTCGCTTGGGTACTGTGTTTGACTGTTTGAAAGTCAAATGCAAACAATAACAATAATGCTCGGCGCCAGTCAGTCCTTCTTCTGATGCGCCATGCCCTCTATCTTTTTCCACGGGAAACAACAGAGGATCTTTTATCGCTTAACTGGCCACCGAAATGATGATCGTAGCGTAATTCATAATTCAACAATGAACCAAGTTTTAAGACTGCTTTTTCAGCTACAAACGGTCCTTTGAAACGAAAAATTAGATGGGCACGCAATCTTAAGGTTCACCTCAGAGTTCTACTTTCGAGCCGATGCCTACTACCAGGCTGTCCAATAATTCTTGTCCGAAAATTTCACAATTTTTAATTTTTTTCAACTTTATTGAGAAACAAGTCTAATCAACAATATAATCACCACGGCGGAGAGTCGTTGGATACACCGCCCCCAGAAAGGGGGGGGGGGAGCGAGGGGCGCGCCAAGGACAAGATGTCCGGACCTTCACATGGAGGCATCGCATTTATAATCACTTCCCTTGACCCTGCAGCTCTATTCCTGAACTGATTTCGTTCTTGAGACAAGAGTCAGAATCTCGTTCATGATATTTGAAGGAAAAGAGTTTTCAAGTGCAGCGCCAAGGCTTTCTTCAGATCCCCCCATTTGCACAGTACGAAGGCGTCGTCCGTATTTTCCGACAAGTACAGCAACATCTTAGCGAGATATGTCATGACACAACGCGACCATCCACGTGAAAGTTCTTCAATTCAAGGAGAATTGTTCTTGGAAATAGAGGACGGTGTGCCGGTTTTACGCACAATTATGGATAAGCCTTCAAATTAGAACTCCTGACCGGAGTCACCCACAGTCTCTAGTTGAGGCGAAGATTTAAAGAATTGTGGCGAAAATTGAATGAATCTAGAGAGAAGAGCGAAGTTCTCCTTTCCTCACCTGTCTCCATAACCGAACCGACTGGAAAATGACTTCAGTGTTCCCCGAGATGCGCTTCCCAATAGTCTCGTATCAGTTGTTAGATTTGGATGACGTCACGTCAATTGACTATGGTTTCGCGTGCTGCAAACTTGTCCAACTAGGGCGGCGCGGGTAGGGCGGGAAGTGGGCGGCGGGCAGCACGGTGTACCGAACGACTGTCCCCCAGTGGACTGTAAGCTAGAAAAAAAAAACTGGTTTGCAGCATTGTTTTCCGGCAACAAGCCATGGAGTCTAATCTTCAGGAGCAGTGCACTCCTCGCCAGTCCAATTCATTAATTTCATGAACCTACGCATCGGCTGGATTAAACGCAGTGTCCTGTTTGCGGATTTTATCTTCAAACGCCAGTTTTCCTGATTCGCACTTCCAACTAATCCAATTAACGGAACCCGCCTTCAGTGCTCTCCTTTGTTCACATCTCATCTGGATTCATACCCAGGTAAACTTAAGTCAATTGATTCCACTGGCTCGCCAACGGAAGGGCCGCTTTTATAGTGCGAGGGCGGTAGTGCGAGGGCGGAGCTTAGGGAGGGAGGGGTGATGTATGCACAGGCGCAACAATACTTCAGTCAATTATTTTAGTTGGTAGAATGCCAGCTGTGAGATTCTGGAGAAACATTCTGGTTGGCAAGAGGCTACAGATCTGCAAAAAATACAACGCTACTTGAGAAAACCTATCCTCACTCAAAGAAAACTTTATTTCTCCATGGCACAGTTGGTCGTAGCAGCTTTGCGTAGCGTAGCAGCCAACCGTAGCAGCGAATCTTCACATGGTTTTCACTTTTATAGTCCTAGACAGATCTTCTACCCTAATATTTCTGTATTTGATATTATTTAATTTTCACAGTATATGATATTTATTTATTGCTAGGTTTGACCGAAAATTCCCGCTGTTTTATTGATTTAAACGCTCCCGACTTCGCTTAAGTCTACTCCATGAATTGATGGGAGGCCTGGTACCACAGCGTAGAGAAAAGCATGCCGTTTTGAAAGCATGTAAAGATTCAAGATTAATCCCAAAGTTAAAGGTTTCAATTCACTTTTCCTGAGGGCCGAATAGTTCGAGTTTCGGGTTATTGAGCATGATGGCCTGAGTCTCAGAAACACTGTGTCAGAATTGGATCCAAATTAAGGAGCTGTGTTGGAAAGGAACTTTCTAAAAACTCGGCATTGAGGTGCTGGCATCAGATACTTGGAAGGAAATTGACCCTTTCAAGTATGTGATGACAGCACTTCAATGCCGAGTCCTCCAATTTACGGAAAGCCTTGCTAGCAATAAATGGTCGTTGAGAAAAATAGGTAAATGTCCAAACGACTTTGTCGTAATTAAGCACGTCTGTGGGATAAAAATCATCCTAATAAGCCGGCTCTCTACACAAGAAAAAAGAATAAAGTTCACTTAATCTCTATACTTTATGATTTTGCGACTCGACAAATGGGGTGCTGCTATCAGCAACCCGTGGTTCTCCATTTTAGTGGAAGATCAAAAACTTTCGGAGGTGGTGTGTATTATAAACCAATAGACGAGCCACATATCGGGCTTTGCAAGCATTCGTGAGATTCTCAGAAGACTTTTTAAAGGCTTCGAGCAACGAATGTACACATACTTGGCTCTCACTACGTTTCTCTGCCAGCACATCGGTGCTCATAAAAGTGGGAGGAATATTATTGCCGTCGGGCAGTTAACGATATCGAGTGGTCTAACAATACCGGTTGATTTCATTTATGTTTACGCAGATTAGGCATTTCGGATGAAGACTCTCACGATCTATTTCTCGCCACGTAGAGAACACGTGTTTCGAAAAATAAATCGTATACGGCGATAGAGGCTCCCACAGAGGGGCAGTTTTTAAGATTCTCCTCCACCAATTCCCGCCCAGGCATATACTATACTTCGGCGACAGTGCTGGGCAGGTGCTACGCAGTGCGTAGCTACCCGCGCAACACTGTAGCTGACCCTCTGGCCGAGAAGGGCGCATGTCAGCGGCGCTCTCTCGCGTGCACTCTGTTTCTCTCGTGCCGATCGCGGCACGAGAGAAACAGAGGGCACGCACGCTCTAAGCTTGTCATGCCAGAGCTCCAGCGCTGTCGGCGACGTGCCACTGAGGCATAACGTATGCCCAAAAAACCCTAGCTGGCCGCTGGGTTCGCGGCAACCGACACGTAATTGCAGTTCGCTCCTCTCCTCCTCTCTTCTATCTTGGCGGGCAACTTTTCGCGGATGACAAGCGCTCTATCCCTAGTCCCCTGACGCGCCCATCACCAAATAACGGGGATTGCCCTCAAAAGTCTAGAGGCTGCCTTACGAAAACGCTAAGACGAAGAAAAATAAATCGTGAATGTGCGATCCTACTATATATAAGCGAGAACAGCAGTTGTCACCAGTTTGTCAACTGTTGTAGTTGTCGACGGGCGTCCATGTATAGGCGACATGTCACCGATGTCGCACAAAGGACGTTCAGGTTGAGAAGAGGTGTCACCGATGTCGCGCAATGCAGGTCCGGCTTGAGAAGGCGTCACCGACGTCGTTCATCAGGTGCCTGGGTTTAGAAGTGGTGTCACCGATGTCGCGAAAGGCCTGTCTGGATTCAGACGACGTGTCACCGATGTCGCGCTAGGGGTTCCGGATTCACACGACGTGTCAACGATGTCGCGCAAACCACGTCCGACTTGAGGAGACATGTCACCGACGTCGCTCATCAGGTGCCTGCATTCAGAAGAGGTGTCACCAATGTCGCGAAGGGCCTTCCAGATTCAGACGACGTGTCACCGATGTCGCGCAAAGCACGTTCGGGTTGAGAACACATGTCACTGACGTTGTTCAACAGGCCACCGGGTTTGGAAGAGGTGTCACCGCTGTCGCGCGAGGATTCCGGATTCAGACGACGTGATACCAGTGAAGGTGGGACCAGTAATTGGGGACCGGTGAAGGATGGGGTTCCAGTAAGGGGGAGCGGTAAAGGGTTGACCAATAAAGGAGGGACCAGTGAAGGTGAGACCAGCAATGGGGCCGGTAAGGGGGGGGGGGAAGCAGCGAAGGGGACCGGTGAAGGGGGGGGGGGGGAGTGGTCCAGTGAAGGGTGGACCGGTGAAGCAGGGGGAGGGGTCCAGTGAAAGGGGGACGGTAGAATGTTGACCAGTGAAGAGGGGACCAGGTGAACGGGAGACCGCTGAGGAAGGGACCAGCAATGGGCACCGGTGAGGTAGTGGGGGGGGGGGGGGAATGGGCCAGTGAAGGGGGACCGGAAAAGGGTTGATGAGGTAAAAGGGGACCAGTGAGGGTGGGACCAGTAATGGGGATCGGTGAAGGATAGGATAACCAGCGAAGAAGGGACAAAGGGAGATCCAGTGAAGGTGGTTGCAGTAGTAGGGACCGACGAAGGGGAGGGGACCAGTGAAGGGTGAATCGGAAATGGGCTGACAATAAAGGGAAACCAGTGATAAGGGACCAGTTAAAGGGGGTCCAGTGAAAGTGGTGGGCCTGCTTTGTCCTATTCCGCTCCATTCTATATAGCAAAACCTGTTTTTTAATGAATGAGAGAAGGCCTAAAGAGGAGAAGAAGACGTTCGGGGTGTTCTATACTCCGGGTTTGGGGCGAAGCCTCAACCAGACGTTTGGCGGCCGGCAGGCCGTTGAACGTCTGGTATTTACTATACACTGGATCCGAATGAATCATTTTCGGATATCCGATTCGGATATCCCGATCCGAATCATCCAATTATCCGGCCACCGCGAAATTGCCCTTATCCGAATCATCCAAAAATCGGGCGGGCAGCACGGTGTACCGAACGACTGCCACCCTAATCACCGCAGTTATCCACAACAGTGGCGCATCGATTGGGCAGATCGCCGATGCCCTTCGCCCAGAACTCCGGGGGCTGCGACTGGAAGAATTCCGCGATGTCGGATTCGAGGTTGTCGTAGTTGGTGAATTTTCTTCCGGCCAAATAGTGCTTCAGCGGGCGGAACAAGTGGTAGTCGGAGAGGGCGAGGTCCGGGGAATACGGTGGATGGGCAACCGTCTCCCAGCCGAGCGTCGCCAACTTCTGCCGGGTTTCTTTCGCCACGTGGGGGCGCGCAGTGTGCAGCAGGTGGACCGAGGCCCGTCGGGGACGCTTTTCTCGGATGGCGGCGGCTAGTTTCTCGAGCTGATCGGTTTAGATGGAGGTGGTGACCGTCCTGCCTTGCGGGAGCAACTCGAAGTACAGCATGCCCTAGGCGTCCCACCAGCAGCAGAGCATGATCCTCAGCGGGTGTTCCCTGTCCTCGAGGCTCGTGTCGCCGCTCTCGAAGCGATTGAACCAGCGCCTGACTGTGCGTTGGGACACTGCATCCTCCTTGCACGCTCTGCAGATGTTGGCGATCGCGGTGCCCGTGTCGTTGCCCAGCAGCCACTCGTAGTACACGAACGTACGAATTCGACCTTGGTCCATTTTAGCTTGTACTGGTTGCTAGACGCGGCGACTGCGCCTTATATACCCCTAGCGTGGAGCTCTGGAGAACCTTCTAGAAGGTTTTTACACTTGCCTGATATTATAACACTTCTAAGGAAAATTATAGAATTTTGAAAATTTTCGGACAGGAATTATTGGACAGCCTGGTATGTAGGCAATTTCAGTCAACAAAATCTGTTGCTCAAAGTAAAACTCTGGAATAAACCTAAAAAGTGCGCCCTATTTGGGAGAATGAGACATGAAAAGTGCAAAATAATTGTTTACTCAATCGCAAAACCTCATGTTAATGACATTTTCGTAATCTAATACTAATCAAGCAAACATCGCGACACAGTAGACAGATATGTGAGTAAAATCGACATCAAGGGTTTTGCTCTTCTGATCCTCTGTAAAATAGGCAACATAAATTTTTTGTGGCTACAAGGGTAAACTCTGTTTAATCAGACACCACTGATATTCTCGTTTTGAAAAAAGAACGCTGTACATTATAAATGAACGGCCATAAACATAATGCCAGAAGGACGTGCCTTTCCTTGTTGTTAGTGTAGGAATACGGACTGAATCGGTCGAACACCCATAACGTAGCACTGGTGAAAAGGTAAGCCGCCACGATGCAGATCCACACCGGCCATTCCAGCACCTTTAAACGATGCAGGTGTACTAAACTCATATGAAGAAATTCGTTCTCCCCAAAATCGTTGGTCTGAGCTTCAGGCTATAGTTTCGATAATACAGTATTGAGGTGTCGAATTTAATTCGTCTTCCTTTTATTGTTTTTGTTATTTTTATTTTCTATTTTATTTTTTGATTTGGTTAACATTTTGTTTCTAGCACCTTACCTCCATGAATTTGAAGAGTGAATACTCTGTGTCAGCCTTCTTCATCAGAATCGTCGTTCCGACAAGGTCATAGTAGGGCACTGTGAAGTCGACGTCGTTTTCTCGTTCAGCAGTCACACTTAGCGGAGCCAAGGCAATATCGGCTGATCCGGACACTGAAATTGTCGCAGCATTTTCCACCTGATGACTACACTGTGTTGGGCAAAGAGGATGCTGCTCTAGTCTGGAGCATTTCAGAACTGAGTCCATTCGTATTGCTCGTTACGATAGTCGTCTAGCTTCTGACATGTGGTCACTTCGTAGGTGAATGAATAATGGCGGAGACATCTGTTTGCAAGACTTTGATGCCTTGACTATGCTGGACACGGCTTTCATTATACAATTCTGAATAATCAGCCAGCCTATTCTGCTCACTTCATCCGAAAAGCTAAGAAAGAGTGTTAGGAAGACAACAGAATAAATAATGAGATTTTAGGATCTATCCTAGTGTGAGGAGGAGTACTTCATTCTATCCCATTTTACAATGGAGGCAACAATGGGAGTGAACTGCTTTACAATGAGTACTTACTAAACAAGTCTACGATAAGGATCTTCTTAGCAACTACATAGCCCAGATAGAGCAGACTGTATGCATCTGTTTCGCTTTTCTAGTGGTAGTCCCCTCCGACTAGGATAGATCCAAATTTCGTGCTCTAGCAAAAAGGCAGAAGTTCTACAGGTCCAAAAGCCAGCATAGTTCGGCTCTCACCAACAGCTCCCATTATTCCGTTCCAGTTACCGTTGCAGCCACTCTTGCCGTAAGATCCACCCTCCACTTCATAAATGGTGTAGGTGAAGTTCAGCTGAAATTCGAAATTTTCGTAGCTGCACAGCGTCATTTAATGTGGTGTTGCACTCTTTTGAACACTAATTGTTAGAATAATTCTACTTTCGACGTTCATTTACATATTTTCAATGTTCTCGCTAATTTTAAGACCGGTGATGACTATTCATGGCTTTTTCAATCCAGATGAATGAATGAGTGCGAAGGGAATTTAATTTAGAGGGACACAAATTTCAACACGATTTTTAGCTAAACCGTGTTTCGTTCCTGAGCTTGTTAAGTATGGCGGGCATATGAACAGCCAACCAAATCTTATATTGGAGTGGTTACGTTTGCATTCATCTCGTCATCAGCTAGTATGGATGAACAAAAAACTAAGAAAACCTCATTCTTTATTAGTTCGATCAGGTCAATGCAGTAGCCCTCATAAGGGTGGTTCGGGTTGTTGGTGCGTTGCACAAACGGCGGTTCCTGAAAATATGTTGTGCTCGAAAACAGACACCGAAGACGAACCTACATATGTAGTATTCGACATACGTAAGCGCTACTCAAAAATGTACTGCTGGGAGCATACTTCTGCGGCGAGCCTTTTAATAGCAAGTAGTGGGCTTTCTTTCAAAGCACGAAATCGTGACTTCTAACAGTGTTGGAGGATTAATAAGAATTGCTGTGTGAGAAGACAGTTTTCTCATCTTCCGACCCCACTCTTTTCAATCATTTAATAAATATCGTTTAATAATCTTTAATATTTTAATGATTAAATAATTCAAGCACCTCACGAAGTGTGTAGGTCGTACTGATAGAACAGGCGGTTGCAAAAGTAAGTTGAACTGCAAAAAAAATGATCTGTTGCCAATGAGCCAAGGAAGTATCCCGCTTCCCTTCCCTGCTTCCCGCTTTCTCTGGGCTCTCGACTTTGTTGAATTAACACCCACTGATAATTTTTGCCGTTTTTCATTATTGGCCGAGCTTCAGCTGCATAAATTGTAGCCCCATTGGCTCTAGATCTAATTCGGCGGTCGCCGGCAACGTTCCTGTTCATCCCTTTCGCGTGCCAAAATGGCTCAGTAAATCTCGTTAGGGTTCACTAGACAAGCTTAGAGCGTCGCCCTGCGTCTGCTGGGCTCACGAGAGGTGCTCAAAACGTTGTTCACCGTGCGTTGGGGTTCACGAGACAAGCTTAGAGCGTCGTCCTGAGTGTGCCGGGCTCAAGATACGTGTTTAAAACGTTGTCCAATATCACGTTTACCATCTAGGGCTTAAGCAAAGGTTCAAGCAACCTACCAGTGCCCGTCCTGGTGTTTCTTTGGCATCCAGTCAACCAACTAGACAGTGGGCGGCATCAGATGGTTGAAAAGCATTAGATGGTTGACGCACTTCAATGGGAGGCATTGCGTCAAAAGGTGGCGCTTCCACGACGTTTGGTTTCTGAGGACTACATCGGCTAACTAGGGAAGGATTTCAGGCGGATGCCTGAATGGGGAAAATGGATAGCACGGCGAGAATCTCCACCCTTCATATAGTAGAAAAACGTATTTCGTTTTTGCTGAGTCCTTGAACCCAAAGAGCTACGGGCCCTCGAAGTTGGGTACAGAATTGCACAGTCAGCGCGTTTTCACGTGCGCGCGCTGATGTATGGGACCTGGCAAAGGCAAGCGAATCGGTATCTCAGCACGGTACGACGCTGCTTCACAGGTGCTAGGCCAGATGTTCGACTCCCGTCCAATGCACTATTTTGCGACCGCTGCCTCCTTTACAAAATTGGTTCCTACACGTCTCGTACACATTTATTCCACACTGAATTGTAAATTAAGGGTCAGATTCGTGATCTACACCCCAGGTACATAATCCCTGGTAAGTAAACTCGAAAAAGGTGCACAGAGCCAGACCTTATTCGCCTTCTTAATTACTTTTTCGATGCTTTTGAGAGCTGTTCGGACCATCTGCTTTCTTCTGTCCATTTCCGGTCATACCTTTGTATAGCTCTGCCTTGTTAATTTTTGACGTGACCCCATACACGAGACATTTCGGCGTATCGGTAAACTTACTATGAGTGTAACGATTCGGTAGTGGTTCATTGTAGCAATGTCGACATCAAAACGGCCGTAAAGAAGCGATACTTTGCCAGTTATGGTCCAGTGTGCAACCTGAATAAAGCCACGTTGTTTCCGCTTCCATTTTGGACGTGATAACTCCCGAATGATATGAAGAAGTACCTCTTTGTTATACGATCCATTTTTACTTCTTAGAATTTTATAGATCCTCGCATTCAGATTCTGGAAAGTAATCGTTGAAAATATTCTTCATTGTGAGCTCCATAAACGGGAATAACTGTTAGATCTGCATTTTTAAATGATAATAATCAAAACTGAAAAAGCCCTACCAAGGCGCACCTCCACAACATAACCAACACCACTACATATTAAATGGATTTTAAATAAATAGTTTTCCAACACATCACTTTGTATTTTGGACTAAGAAAAAAAATTGAAAATCCTCGATAAGCATAACAAACTTTAGTAACAACAATGTGCAGGTTTTACGATGAGAGGAAATGGAGATTCAGATAACATTGATTTGAAGATCTCAGTTAGTACAGTTGGAGGATACGCTGATTATCCCATGATTCTGCATGCCTTCCAATCATTTGGCATCGAGGAATTGGTGATAGACTCGCCTGCGAACACAGACTTCGCACCTGTTAGTTACCTCACGTCATTGTTTAGGCTATGCATTCCAATTCCTTACACGATATTTCTCAGAAGTGGGATGCGTGGCGCACTCCTCAAAGGAACTAACTAGCCGTCCAGAATTCTCTATCCCTGATTGTTTTTGGTGAGATCATGACGGACCAGTTAATTTTTTGCCCTTCTCAGACAATTCATGCACCAATTTGGTGGCTACGAAGACACTGATGATTTATCTGCAATGAGCTGGACCCGAACCAAAAACTTCGTTTCGAGGGTGGAGGGCACGCGACAACCGGCGCCTTCTCCGACTGCATCATTCGCTCTATTCGCTCTTCAGGCTCGTATCCTCCTATAGATTCGTCCAGTGCTTCCTAGGGCAATATGCGGCAGCAATATATAAATTTTTGTAAGAATAAAACATTCTACCTGATAAAACACGCTACTATAAAACACGCATGGAGCGCAGTCGAGCGTGGTGCCTGCTGTCACGTTGCATCCGATACCAGGTGCTTGGTTGAATTTCCTGCCCAGGCCAACGAAACCTTTCATCCCTCAGGGGTCGGTGAATTGGTACAGACTTGTCTGAGAAGGATAAAGCACTGACTTGTCCACCAGCTGGCCACCGGCGGCCATTGTATAGACCAGCTAGACCAACATTCAATTGGCCTCCACGGCATCCCGTTAAATTAGAATGCGTGGAACATCCTAAAAGGGGTTGGCTAACACCGTCCTTTATCCTTCTAAAACACGTTGCTCAAGGAGTTGAACGCCCCACGATCGATATTATTGATTTTTACCGGTGGTATCGATTTCTCCTAGATTTAACGGATGAAGGTTGGAGGGCAAGCGAGTATGATGAAGGGCGGGCGTCAAATCAGGTGGAATATCTTGATCAGACAATCACTATCGATCAATATCGATTTCTTGACCGGGAATATCGAATTTCTTCCAGACTAAACCGCTTGTGATAGGAGCTGCGCGGGTATGCATGATGGCCTACGAATGAGCTTTACAGCAAAGGTTTTGGGCTGTACTTTGCTTTCACCCAGTGCTTCCTAAAATAGTCAGCGGCACGAAGGTATGAATATTTATAAGAACAAAACGTTTTACCTGGTAGAACACATTGCTGCTCAAGGGCGTGAACGCGCCAAACTCTTCGGTAGTTTTCTCCAGGATCATGCCCCTCACAGTGAGTTCTGAAGTCGTTGTGGAACCACTGCATGAATAGTTGAGCTTTAATCCAAGCTCGTTCGTTCTGCGAATAAAATCAGAAGCGAATCCCGTAACATCTAGGTAGAAAGCAACCTCAACCTAAAGAATGAGTTTGGTGTCAGAAAACGCTGTCAATTACCAATAACCATTCTAGTAGCAAACCTGCTGCCAGCTCTCAATAGTGTAGTTCGTTTCTTTGTCAACTTCCGTCCTGTGCAGAAACTCACAAAGCTCCCTCGTTTCTGATTCTTTTCCAGTAGCGTATGGCCGAATCCAAAATAGCTGTATGTTTGTGCAGGAGTCACAGTGAAATGGTTGGATATCCTGTGGAAAGCATGATCGTTCTTTATTGGCACATAAGACCTTGTGGCAAAAAATTACATGAAAAATACATATTTGCTCTGTCGCTACTAGAGGCCCTGGGTCTCGAATCGCTTATCTTCTCCAGTCATAGAGAAATCATTATATAACATATGCCAAATACGTGCTCAATCCCATAGATGCATAGTATTAGGTTGTCCCATAAGTCCCCGCCGTTTCTTTCAACGATTCATTGCGGATTTCGCCGGCAGTCTCTTGCATAGCGCTGCTATACAGCTTTCGAGCTCATTTGTCCTTTATTGATTTTGAGGTCATCAAATTGGGACGTCCGAAGGAAGAAGATTTATTTTTACCGACAGCTCGTGCCCTGTGGTAGGACTTTTTTGCTCGGTTTTATATGTCGTTCGAAAGCGAATGCCTTGCTCTATAAAAACCTGTATTGCGTTTACTGCCTCATGCTGGCTTCTGTCGAATATCAACAAAATTCCAAAAAGAGAAAAATCATCTTCACCAACAACTTCTTCGCCTTATTCAGTCTGTCTTGCTCAGTTCTATATGACACTCGAAACTGGATGTCTTGTTCTACCAGAATATATGATTTGTTCTTCGGTTATTTAAATTTTTGCTGGTTTTCAGGTAATCAAAATGGAGTGCCAGGTCGACAAGGATGAGCACTTCCGAAAACTCCTTCTCGTTGTATGTCGCTTGCTGTCCAGTGCTGAGCCATTCTTTACGGTGCTTCATGTTGACGTAGATACATACAAACACCTTTTTTTCATCGCCAGTTACAATTCTGTGCAAAAATCGTTGAATATGCCCGTGTGATGAATGATGGGAAAGCAGGCCGGCAGGCATCATTCATCATCCGCCTTGTTCAATCTGTCTTGCTCACTTTTATATGACACTCGAAAGTGCATGTCTCTTGTTCTACCAGAACAATTTAGGTTGATCGAAAAGTCTTGCAACACTTTACGCTACTGACTGTTAAATTTGTTAAAGCTCTTACAGTATTGATCTTGTGTGGTGACGTCACAGTACATTCTCAAAGCTTCCTCAAGCATACTATATAAGGCCTCGAGGAGCACGAGTACAGCAACAACGTCAACGATAAGCAGCAGCATCCTACGACCTATCGTCCACTACGAATTTCTGCAAAGCCATTCCGCAAGCCTCCAACATCTGCGCTGCATTCAAGGAGGAAGTCATTCACTACTCCACAGTGGCCCGTTGGTATCAGCGCTTCAAGGCTGGAGATATCTCTCTCGAAGATCGACCTCGTTCCTGACGTCCCTCTGTTGGACGGAAGGCATGCTTTACTGGGAGTTGCTGGATAGTGAGGCCACAGTCACAGCATCTGTCTACGCTACCCAGCTCCAGAGCTTGGCCGACGCCATGCACCAAAAACGTCCAGAACGGGAAAATGTCTACCTGCTGCACGATAACGCGGGTTCTCGTGTCGCAAAAGTAAGTCGCGAGAAAATTTAGGAGTTGGGATGGGAAGTTCTGCCCCATCCACCATACTCTCCAGACCTCGCTCCTTCTGACTACCACCTGATCAGAGCTCTGAAACAGCATCTTCGAGGTAGAGAGTTCGATGATCGACGTCAACTGAGAATGGAGGTTGAGGAATCCTTTTCCTCACAGCCTTCGGAATTCTGGCGAAAAGGAATTGAAAGGCTGCCTGAAAGGAGGGGCAGGATCTTAGAATTGGATGGGGAACATATCGTGGACTGAGTTTTTGTATATTGCATCATATTGTATTGTATTGCAATATTGTTGTGCTAGTGTTGCAAGACTTTTCGATCTGCCAAATATAATTTGTTCTTCGGCCATTTAAATTTTTGCCAATTTTCAGATCATCAAAAGCGGAGTGCCTGGTCAACAAGGATGAGCACTTCTGGCACCTTCTTCTTTCTTCTCTTCGCTTTCAACCAGGATTCTAGTGCTGCTAAGGCTGCCAGAGAGACGGTGCTTCATGTTGACATACAAACACCATTTTCAGCGCCAGTTACAATTCTGTGCAAAATTCGTTTAATGTGTCCGTGTGACAAATGACGGGCAAGCAGGCCGGCAGGCATCATTCATCAGATGGACATATTGAACGAATTTTGCACAGAATTGTAACTGGCGTCGAATAATGGTGTTTGTATGTCAACATGAAGACCGTCTCTCTGGCAGCCTTAGCAGCAATAGAACCCTGGTTGAAAGCAAAGAGACGAAAGAAGAAGGTGCCTGAAGTGCTCAACATGTCGACCTGGCGCTCCATTTTGATGACCTGAAAAATAGAAAAAATTTAAATAGCCGAAAAACAAGTTATACATTCTGGTAGATCAAGACATGCACTTTTGAGTGTCATATAGAACTGAGCAAAACAGACTGAACAAGACGAAGGAATTGTTGGTGAAGATTATTTTTCTATTTGGCATCTTGTTGATATTCGACAGAAATCAGCATAAGGCATTAAACACGACTCAAATTCTTGTAGAGCAAAACATTCTCCTTCGAACGACATATAAAACCGAGCAAAAATGTACTATCACAGAGCAGGAGTTTCGGTAAAATTTCGGATGGAAAAGTCGGACGTCCTAATTTGATGGCCTGAAAATCAATAAAGGACAAATGTCCAAATGGTACCAACATGCATTCTTGTAGCACAGAACATTGTCTTCCAAATACTATAAAAAACTGCGCAAAAAATTTCAAACCTAAGCGGAGAGATCAAGCTGTCACAGATGGCCAGTTTTCACTTTTTCACTTTGCACTTTATTGATAAAATTAAGGATGAAAAGAGAAACGCAATATATGCTCTGATAGAGCAAATTATTCTCTTTCGAGAGACCGCCGGCGAAATCCGCAATGAATCGTTGAAAAAACGGCGGGGACTTATAGGACAACCTAGTAGAATGCGCATCCCAATTAACACCTTCCTTTATCCTTTTGTCCTTTATTTGGTCCATCCAACGGTCAGACGATGGAGAGCCAGTGTTCCATCTCCGGAGCTTCATGCTCAAACAAGCTTGGTGTCAATTCAAAAGCAACGGTGGAAAGGAAAGCTCGCATGAGACGGGGCCTGAACCGTGGATCGATCCCAGGTGCACTCGGCAGTTTCATCGTCTGCGCTTCACGCGCTCTTCGACTTGAATTACTTAGAACAAGTGCCCTTGCGCAATTGCTGCATATCACATTACGTGTATGGCAAAATAGAGAAAAAATATTATTCGATAACAACAGAAGGGGATTATAACAAGGTTATACTTACCAACGAGCATTTGGATTGTGACAACTAACTGGGGAAAATGGTTTGGTGAAAATGTGAGAGACCTGAAGGTGGGCTTTCAAGTAAAGATGAGCACAAGTGCGGCTCTAGCCCTACTTGTTACTATTTAGTTGTATGAGTAGACTTTCCCAGAACATTGAACCGACAGGACTGAGCGTGAACTTCTCCGTTCCTCTTTATTATCGTCACTGTAAGATTCAACTGATGTCTAACTCTGGCCTTAACAACAGAAAGGGATTATAACAAGGGTAGGGGCTGTCCACTGCTGGTCATATAGCTTGGTTTTCAACCGCGGCTGATTGGAGTAGAAGATGTTCTTCGTCAACTAAGTCGCTGACCTAAGCTTTTGGTATGTGCGGACTTCAGGGGTCGGATTCATCAACGAGAACGAAGGTAAATCTTATCCCCCGTTACCGTTACTATCCGTCAGCGGCTCACTAACCACGAGTTGCGATTCATCAAATTCGCGGTAAGTGATGGCAATTTGTTGCGACTGGGTAACCGTTTAGCCGTGGAGCGCAACCGCTGCACCTCGGTAGCGGTTACCGGGCACTCCAGCCTAGTAACGGATACGCCGGATCTGAGACCGGATTTAACTAATCACGTTTTGATGAATCGGCCGAATGTCGGGTTTCGTGGTTAGTTGCGCCACTTACAGCCGGTAAGTGGTTGATGAATCCGGCCCCAGATTTCGAGCAAACTTCAGACACGATTTTAATGGAATGAAATAAACTGTGCTATACGATATTGAACGGCATGGCTCCTCTAAAATGCTCTGACACTTGTTCTACATTTTTCTCTACAAATTGTTGAAAATAATATTCAAAAAATTCATTACATACCTGTGTAAGAACGAAGAGCTTCACTGTATCTCGAACATTTAGCAGCCCAAACTGAATGTAGAGTCGGATGAGGAGAACTTGATTGCTTGACAACTACTTCACACCAGAGTATAGAATGGTGCCTCTCTGTGCCAACGAGCTGAGGTGTACTTACCTCCTCCAAGAAGTGCACGGCATTCACCGTCCTAGCAACAAGGAAGATGTACATTGCGTTAAAGAGTACGAGTTGCTTAACCTGTTCTCGCACGTTTCGTGGGGCAGCCATTGGTAGGAAGTCTACCTTGACAGGCAACCTCAGGAACTGCTGTCGCCAGCTGCTGTAGTTTCCTGCAGTTAGTGCTAATTTCTTGAGTAAGTGAGCAAGAGACCTTGTGTATACAACTGAACTGGAACACACCGAACACGTCGTCGAAAACGACGGTCACGGTCGATCTAATATCAAGACTGGGGAACACATCCGGAATGACGTTGCTAAAAACGGTCGCAGTTGGCACAATATACGCATAATTAGCAGTGCCTGCACTTGGAACGACATCTGAAATGAACGTCGGATAAGTGATCCGAAGTTACGTATCAAGAGCACAAAATATCATCCGATCTGGTGAATACGAAGTAGTAGTGGTAAATACGACGCATGGAGTACTTATCTCACGAGCCCAAGGGTAACGAAGAAATTCTAGAAGAACTGATTTATTGTTTATTTATTTGTTTATTGTCCGTGCACGGATCTTATCTAGTAGCTTTGATTGAATATTTGTATTTGTTACTCTTTTGCATATAATCTGAAGTTCATGTGAGAGAATAAAAAATAACAAAACCTTCCGATTCAATTATTCGAAGAATAATGTTGGATTTTGGCACTTTGCGTTCGACTGCCAATAGCAAAAAAATTTAAAATTTCAAGGACGATTTGGTCAGAAGGCACGAAAATTCCCAATTGTACGCCGATGCTTAACCACTGATTGGTAGGTCGACCTCTAGAAAATTAGGTTACTTATAAATCTAGAAACTTGGACACTCATGAACTCCGAATGCTTTCCACAACTGAAATCCATCCTGTCGAGTGTCCACTTAACATTTTTGAGGAAGATGTCGGTTAAATACTGAACTTACGATAAAATTCACTACCATGATTTACTCCAGAAGTCTATGTAGATACTCGTGACCGTCAGATTGTCATCCTAGCATCTGTTGTTAGTGAGATGCAGATTCTTATAGAGCCTATTTGAGCTAGAAAACTGGTGTTTGAGTGGACACATATCTACTGAAATCCCTAACTGATTTTGTAACAACCTAATATTGTGACGAAAGGGTGGTTCGGAAGCTGAAGCTGAAGCCTACTTGAGAGGAATCGCAGGATTAGAGAAAACTCCAACGAAAAAAAAAACGAGCCAGAATTAAACTTACCAAGACTGCGTGTTAAATTGCAATAGTCGAGGCCAATTTGAATGGTCGGTATGCCAGAGAGCAGCGAAGCTTCGAAAACGAGCTTGATGGATTCTTCGGACCGACACGTACTCACGATGAAGCTGAGTTCCGAAAGTTGTTCACAAACTGCAAGGAGATGCACGAAACGTAAAAAGACGAACGAATTCCAATGTCTGCCTTTCCTATCGAGGCTACGGCTCCGGTCAACGCAACCGAAGACAGCTATTGCACCATGTACTTAACAGCACACCACACAGACCTCAAACTTGCGAGACCACTTAAAGTGAAGAGTAATTTGCTAAAGAAATTTATATGCTAAAAAATGTGTGCAAATTCGTGGTCTGCGCCTCAATAACACGCTAGAGACTAAATTTGTGGAAGTTATGTACCACGTATAGAATCAGTTAATAATATGTGTTAATTAATTAAATCTCTAAGTACTTTAACACTACTAAACTCAATGCCTCAACAACCAAACAGAATTAGAAGGAATCAGATGTATATCTGTAACCAAAATAACTAAATATTACAACAATCACAAGTGGAAGACAAATAACAAAGCAATCAAAACAACAACAATAACAACAATAACATTAAACATGTTTTGTTTCGCGTCTACCTTCATACAAAACATGTTTATAGTTGGTTCGATATGTTGTATGTTTCCTCTCCTCCCCTACAAATATTGGCCATAATCTAGTGGTCATGTGTAACACCAAAAACGTACAGCAGATTCGTGATCAGTACATGAAATAATCCCTAGATAGACATTTATGCAAAATGATTTCGCGACTTCTGATATTGTGGAAGTTACAGCAGTACTCGTATCAAGCAGGTCTGAGTGAGGGGGGAATTCAGAGAAGAATAACGGATAATGGATGAAGGACTTCGTTAATCAATCCATACTGGGATGCGCCACGCATTCTACCACTACAGGATGTCGTGGAGGCAATTTGATGCGTACCTCACCCTGCTGTCTGGGAAAGATCAAGCGCTGACTTGACCATCGCCTGGCCACCGCAAGTCATTGTATGGCCTAATACGCATTCAAATCACCTTCACGACATTCCGTAGTAGTAGAATGCGTGGCGCAACCAAAAAGGGATTGAGTAACGCTGTTCCTTATCGTCTCGCCTACACAATGACTTGCCGTGCCGACAATGATTTATCCTTCTCGAACGACTAAATTACCAGTTCGCCGACCCCGAAGTGATGAAGGGCGTTCACAAGAACCCGTCTTCGCATCGCTTCCTCGTAATATCCCTCAAAGCTGCCAGGTCGATTGTTTAGAAATTACTAGTACTATAGAGTAAAGCGTTACTAAAGAGAAAATATAAAAATAATCAATTAAGAAATCACAACGTAACGTACGATCACCGAGAAGTTCATCTGTTACGACGATATGCTTCAGTGTCAAATTTGCTACACTTGGATCATCGTTGTAGAACATGATGGACATATTAAAATTCAGAAGTAGATCGTCTGTTTCCTCGCCGTCCTGATCTGATAGTATTCCTATAAAAGGATTGGTCAAGAATTCATTCTATTAGCAACTATCAGCACAAGGACGTACCTATTGTTTGGGATGCCAACGCTCGAGCTGCAAGCAATGCGGCCAGAGTTACTGCCCTAAGATAGAAATCAATAGAAGCAGGCATAGTTCCATCCGAAGTTCCACCGAGTGATAGGGCTCAGTGTGAACTGACCATAGTGGAAATGCTTATATCGGGTTACATCTATGTGTGCATGCATTGTATCATATTCCTCACAGGGTAATTCTATACCCGTTCAAACCTGCACTCGGAGTACCGTCCTCATAAAACATACTTTCGTCCCATTGGGAGAATGCATAGTCTGCTGTGAAGGAAAAGTATGTGGGCATCGTGCGTTCCATGTATTATTAGGTTGAGTCATAAATTTTGCAACAAAATTTGTCTTCCAGCAAAAATAGGATGATACCACAAAAGAAAAATGATTGACTCAAGCGAAGTAATTGCCTCTATATCCTATGAGACTCTTCCGCTTTTCATGTACTGAGTGAATTACATCTCCGTAGAATTTGGTCGGCTTCAACCTGAAGAAGTCGTGCACCACCTTCGTCACCTATCGACTTCGGCGAAGCGTACCGTGGAGGAAGTGATCCATCGAACGAAGAGGATCGCAGTCAGACGGAGCAGTGTCCGAGGTGTATGGTGGTTGCTTGCTTTTGGTCCAGCCCAATTTCTAGATTTTTTCCAGCGTCTGAAGTGCCGCAAGCGGTCGGCTGTGGCCCTAGTGGAAGAAATATTCCCTCGTACCGACTTCTTTCTCTACTAATTTTTACTGGAACTAGTCGAGTTGTTGACAAGAGCGAGCGTCGAGAATGGTTTGACTACGTGGGGCAGCTCCCGGTGCACTGGACCACTAATATTCACCAAACGCACAGGAGGACGTTCCTTCGGTGGAGCTCCGGTTTCGTCGTCAGATCACCCAGCTCGTTGCGTTCCAGCTATTGCTTTCCAGCTTTACAGTTGCAGTGAAGCATCCGCTTTTCATCGCTGGTAACGACTCGATCCAGGCCCCTCGCTTAAGCCGGTGCAGGAGCTCTCGACTATCGGAAGCACAGTGATTTACTTGGAGTTCCGTCAACGCATGAGACACTGGCGAAGACGGTTTTGGCGACCTTCCATTCTTCCGTAGCCAACGATCGGTGGTTCGCTGGGAAGAGCGGAGATCAGCGGCCAGTCGTAGTGTGGTTTTAGAAGAATTCGACTTTATGGGGTTACGCAGGCGCCCTTTGTTTACAGCAGTTGATCCTACTGGAAGTAGTTTGCCTTTGTTGTCCTACTGGGCGGAAGGGGACTTCTGATACCATCTCTAATAATTTACTCGGTTAGGAGTGGACTTGCCGGTGACTTCCTGAATGTGCTTGACCTCCATCGCTGGGTTGCTGCCGAGCTTGAAATAATTGAAAATGAAATCGCACACGTCTTCACTTTAAGTGATCATCGTTCTAGAGAATAAAACTTTTCAACAACGCGAGGAAAATTAACGATTCATAACTCAAAATGGTCGCCAGGAAACAAGCTTTCAAGCCAAACATTACACTTGAGCGGGTTTACTTTGAGTTCACGAAAAAAAAAACAGAAAAGTTGCAAAATTTATGACTCGACCTAATATGAAAAGATAAAGGACGGCCTTACTCGAACCCGTTTCGAATGCGCTATGCATTCTACTTCTACGGGATATCATGCAGGCAATTTGAATGCGTGTTTGGTCATACAATAACTTACGCTGGTCAGCCGATGAACAAGCCAGCGTTTCGCCCCTCTCAGATAACTCTGGTACCAATTCACCGACCCCGGAGAGATGAAATGGTTGGCTGGCCTGGGCGGGAAATCCGAAACAGAAACCTGGTATCGGGTTCAGGCCACAGTCGGCACCTCCGACTGCTCAACACGCGCCCCATGAGTTATAGCCGTAATAAAATGTTTAGGCTGGAATTGCTAGCTATTAGAAGGAAGAAGCGAAACGATTTAATTACGATTTTCAAGATGACGACTGAAAAGATTGCGTCTTCACTTAGTGAGCTCTCCACTGTCCACCAATTTACCACAAGCGGTTGCAAAGCTAAAATGCATTATCCTATGGAAGGCCAAAAGTTATGTTCGCGCACCCCTTTTCACTCAAAGGGCCGGTTCTGAGTTCTTGATGTTTTCAGCAACAAAATGCATGCTTTGACATCCTCGCTAAACCAATACAAAAGGCTCGTTGATATGTAGCTACCTCAGAACTGGACAAATTTTTCGTTTTTTTTTTCGCTTTCGTATTTACTTCCACTGTGTTTTACCTCCAATTGTGTTTCTTTTGTTCTGCATTGTCATGCACGTATGAATGAATAAATGAATTACGAAACGTTTTCCATGTACATTTTCAATGCTGGTGCCACATACTTTAACCTCTTCTTCGTCTGCAGGGCTTAGGATGATGTACACTCCTGTCTCAACATCTGGCTCCGAAAGAACTTTTCGCCAGAGTGCTCATAAACAAAATTATGAATTCTTACAAAAGGTTCACCGGTTGCAGCTTTATTCATAGAAATGCTCCGTTTGGACAGTAGATTTCCCATTCCAAACAAGACACTCCATTTTATCTGTTCTGCCGTTTGTGACATACCCATCGCAACCAAAGTTGTTGTTGTTAAATATCCTTTTGCATAATGCTAGAACATAACATTGTGAAACCTATTAATTTGCAGATGTGTACATAGTGGAAAGAGAAGGAGTCTAAAAAATTGCTATGCCTTCCCCTAGCATCAATTTCTCCATTACATGGCATAAACGTCGGACATCATTGTCTGACATTATAGACATGGTCTCATTGACTCAAAATTACCTTTTAAAGGAAAATTCAATTCGGAAAGGAACAAAATTCAGCTTTGCAGCGTCCTTTAAGAAATTACTGCACTGTCTGAATAGGCGCAAACTTCTCTCATCTGGCCCCAAACAGTATTTGCAGGCTTACACCAAGGGTGTCAGAAGGCGGAATTGGTGGCGTATTACATGGAAAGATTGCGCCACGCACTCCTCCTACACAACTCATTGCCTCTTGTACCGACAGCGTAAATGCTGTTTACATGAGTAAAATTCTATAAATAGCAGCAATCACACTAATCATTGTTTGTCCTACACTTCATCTGGTAATCAGACTTTCAGCAGCTTAGCTCGGTCACCAAACGCCTAGTTGAGGGCTTCAAGCCAAGCCACGAGAGTTCAAGATCTTAGCCTAATTCTTTCCTTCTCTAAGCCTTCCTACGACTATTGCAGTAAAAAACAAGTTCCACACACTATATAAAATAGGATATTGAGATGAGGTAAGGTAGGATACTCAAAACAGTTCCTTTGACGCCTGTCCACCCTCCAAAGCCTTCAAGCACTCGGAAATGCCCGTCTTCTATTTGAAGAGAAACAAACAGACCGAAGGACATTCACACAGATTCTTCCTCCTGTATTATTTGTGATCGTGAGAAGACAAGTTTGATACCACTCCTCCGTACCTTAGGTGAGAGGCTTCGGTGTGGCCTGGGCGGGACTCTATCGAAGAACCTCGAGGGACGAGTGCAGTGGCTCTTCCGACCGCACTACCGAGCATCCATGTGCTCCCCATATAATTTGCTTGACTATCAGGGACGTATTTTACCGATTAGGCTGATTTTTAGGTAACGGGTGACGAACCTTAGGCTGTCTACTATCTTAACAACTGCTCTGCTCGTTAGTTGCCCACAGTGCTCAAAGACGAATAACTGCCTCGATTCGGTGGTCCATGATCTGTCGACTTATTAACAAGAACCATGATCTTTCCACATTGCTCCGTTTCAACTGTCTGCTCCCATTGTGGCAGACCGCATTCTCTAAATTATTAGGTTGGAAAAAAAGTCTTTTCATTTTTTTCAAAGATTTATTACTTCACAACTACAAAGTCAAATCAATTGAGATGAACTCTATTTTGTTCCACTACACTTCTCCAAAGACTGGGTAATTTTCCAATTCCTCTCGCTTAAAAGACTGCAGTTCTGGAGTCGAACCATTGCTGAATCCAATTTTTGAGGTCTTCATCCGTTCCAAAATATTTCTCTCCAATTTCTTGCTTGAGAGCACGGAAGAGATGGTAGTCGGCACGAACGAGGTTAGGGCTATACGGTGGATGTGGCATTACCTCCCAGCCCATCTCCTTTATTGTTTCTCTTGTGAGTCTTGCAACATGTGGTTTTGCATCGTCATGCAGGATCATCACCTTCGACTTCTCCGGCCTGTTTTCTTAGAGAGTTGCGAGGACTTTGTGGAGTTGGCCGCAGTATGTGACAGCAGTAAGTGTCTCTCCACTTCTGAGAGTTTGCCGATAAATCACTTCTCTGATATCCCACCAAACACGCAAAAGAATCTTCCTTTCGTGAACATTGGGCTTGAGATCAGACTTAGGGCTCTCTCCCTTTTGTACCCATTGCCTTTTCCTCGGAACCTGGCACACAGAACCCAGGACTCTTCGCCTGTTACAATCCGCGGAAGAAACGATTTTCTTCCTTATCTGGACAGAAGAGAAGCAGCGATGGAGAGCCGTCGACCTTTCTGAATGTCTGACAGGGCATGTGGAATCCAAGCTCCAAATTTCCATGAAAGCCAAGATTCTTCAGATGGATCCCCACTATCCTATGAGACACTTCGAGCTTCTCTGCCAGCTGACGTGTCGTCTGCCAACTATCGGTACGAAGAACATGGTGTAGTTCACTGTCGTCCAATCCAGTTGGCCTTCCTGACCATGCTTTGCCCTCAGTGAATAATCTCCCTTTAAAGACTTTCCGAACCACTCATAACAGGCGCGATGAGTAGTAGATCCCAAGCCATATATATGGTTAATTTGGTCTGCTGCCTGACGTGCTGTGGATTCTTTAATGAATTCATGAAGAATGCCGTGCTGAAAACGGCCATGAGGTAGATCTGGCATTGAGTTCGGAAGATTGGATGGATAACGAATTACAAGAAGAGTCTTAACCTGTGTCCGCGTGCGAACGGTAGACAAGTGTGATAGGATTACGAAATCAGCAATCAACATTGGCTAGTGCGTTTACAAGGGGAAGGGTTAAAAAAATTTCGAAGTGTGAAGAGACTTTTTTTCCAACCTAATACCTCGAAAACAGTCTCCCACTCGATCGTCGCGGCCTCCTCCTCCACATCGAAATAGCTAAATATTGGATAAAATGCACCCTAGACTTCTCGACTATCTTACGGTCAAAGGAGGTAGCTACCCTATTGATATTTTTGAAGTCATATGGAAAACTTCCTTGAACACAAAATATTCCAACCTTCTCGGAGTTTCTAGTTTTAATGTGCTAGATGCCCGTTTTGAGTTAGACGATGTTCCGTTTGATTCCAAAAGCGTCAAGTATGCTTAGAATGCTTAGAAAAGTGTTTAATATGACTTCAAAAAATAAATAATAACAAAACAATATAAAATAAAGTAAAATAAAATAAAACATAATCACCTGTATCACCTGTCGTCCCGTTGATCATCGAATTGCTCGAGCGGGTGCCAGCAGCGTCTCCATTCGTCCCTGTCGCGTGCCAGAGTGGTCCAATGGATCCTCCTCGCTCGAGAGACACGAAGAGCGTCATATCGGTCGTTCAGGGCTTTAACGAAGAAGTCCGACCAACGCGTTGGTGGGCGTCCTGGTGTTCTTTTGACATCCCGCGGAATCCAGTCGGTGATGGCTCTCGTTCAGCGGGTGTCTGCGAAGCGCATTACGTGGCCGGCCCACCTAATTTTCGACAACTTGGCCCACGCGACAGCGTCTCTGATCTTCGAGCGTCGGCGAAGCTCGGAACTCCGGAGGCCTTCTCTCACTTGCGTGAGTCGTGTCACTCCGAGCATCGCCCTCTCGATTCCATGCTGCGCGACGCTGATCGCGTGTTCATCCTGCTTTCGTATAGCCCAAGTCTCTGAGGCGTATGTTAGGGCAGGAAGAACAGTGGAGTCGAATAGGTGGGCACGGAGTCGGACGTTCTTCGTCTTCTTCGCGACTTCTTCGACGCTCTTGAAAGCTCCCAAGCCGCTCTTTTCCTCCTGCTCAGCTCTGGTGCTAGGTCGTTGGCCATGTTGACTTCGCGACCCAGATACACATAGCTGGAGCATTCGGAGATGTTTGTTCCGTTGAGCGAGAATGGGGCATCAGAAACCCATCCGTTCCTCATGAACATCGTCTTCGTAAGATTCAGCTGCAGTCCAACGTTCCCACATACACGATCGAAGTCGGCCAGCATTCGCTCCGCCTGGCTGATGCTCGGTGTTATGAGCACGATGTCGTCAGCGAAGCGAAGATGATGTAGTTGCCGGCCGTCGACCTTCACTCCCATGTCTTCCCATTCTAGTTCGCGCATGACGTTTTCGAGAGTGGCGCTGAAGAGCTTTGGGGATATGGTATCCCCTTGCCGAACCCCTCTCTTCACGTCGACGACGACGTCGTTGTAGAATGGTGAGATCTTAGTCGTGAATCCACTGTACAGCTCTCGAAGGACTCTGATGTACTGAGTAGGAACGCCCTGAGTGAGCAGGGCTTCGATGACCGCTTCAGTTTCGACAGTGTCGAATGCCTTCTTCAGGTCGATGAACGTAAGGCACAGCGGCAGCTTGTACTCTCGCGACACTTCGATGAGCTTCGTAATGGTGTGTATGTGGTCGATCGTGCTGAATCCTCTCCGAAATCCTGCTTGCTCGCATGGCTGTCCTTCGTCCAGCGTTCTGCTAATCCTATTCAGGATAACTCGAGTGAACAGCTTGTAGACTACGGACAGCAGGCAGATCGGGCGATAGTTGCCAATGTCGTGCACGTCTCCCTTCTTGTACAGCAGGACGGTTCTGCTGGTCTTCCACTGAGATGGAACCTTGCACTTCGACAGGTAACGTGTGAAGAGCTGCGCCAGGGTGTTGATGAGCGTAGGCGGGAGGTTCTTCAGGTGTTCGGGTCTGATCCTGTCGGGACCGGGTGCTGTACGTTTCTTCACCGACGAGATGGCGTGTCGGATCTCGGAAGGGAGAACAGAGGGGACGACATATCCATCCTGCGGAAGATGGCATGGGGGCAAGTGGACGTGGCTATCGAAGAGATCGGAGTAGAAGTCGTGGATGACCTTCTCCATGGTCCTTCTGGAAGAGGTGACGGTTCCGTCGGGACGTCGGAGAGCTGTCATCTTGGTCTTGAAGTTGGCGAAGTTCCGGCGGGCATTGCGGATGCTCAACCCTGCCTCTGCAGCTTCAGCCAACACTTCCGCCCTTCTCTGCTTAAGATCCTCCTTTATCGCCTCTCTGCATAGCTTCGCAAGCTCGGACGTCAGTTGGTAGTTGCCTGACGCTCGTGCTGCTCCATGCTGGCGTATCAGCTCGAGAGTTTCCGGAGACAGACGTCTCTTCGTGGTCTTCAAGCTCTCGGCTCCCTTAGCATTATCCTGGAGATGGTGCACGAAGCGGTCGTATTCCTCGTCGACGTTGTCCATGACGGCATCTTCCCAAAGGCCGGCAAGAGAGGTGTAGAGGTCCCAGTTGATGGTCGTTCTGGGACTCCTCTTCTTGAACTTCGCGGCCTTCTCTCCTTGACGCGAAAAGCGGAACCTTGCGCGAAGGAGGCGGTGGTCCGATCCCGTGTAGAACTTGGGGACAACGGAGACGTCGGTCAGGCAATACTTGCGGTTGAAGATGATGTGGTCGATCTCGTTGTGGAACTGGCCACCGGGAGATTCCCAGGTCCATCGTAGGGAGGGAGGCTTCTGGAACTGCGAGTTTCCATGGATGGTCTTGGTCGACATGATAAACTCAGGCAGCCTTTCACCTTGCTCGTTCCACTCCAAACCGTAGGTTCCGATGTGAAGTTCTTCCGGCTACCTTCGCGGTCCGATCTTGGCGTTGAAGTCGCCGACGATCACCTTGTAGAAGGTGCGATCTTCCTAATAGAACTTCTCCAGCTCCACGTAGAAGGCTTCGACCTCCTCGTCGTCGTAGTCGGATGTTGGGGCATACGCGACGAACACAGTCAAAGCTGGCACGGAACCACATCGCTTCAGTCGCAGGCGTCCGATTCGGCTTGTTAGAGACTCGTACGAATCGATGTTCATGGCCAAGTGCGTGTTGACGAGGACACCAACGCCGCCTACTCCCCTGCTGTCGCATGTTCCGAGGAACAGTTCTTCTCCGGAGTCGTAGGCGGCGTGTAGGGGGTGGTGTCTTCTCGTCTCGGTCAGTCCGATGACGTCGTACTTGATCTTCCTGGCTTGCATCATCAGGTCCTCGACGGATGCTTCCGATGCAAGCGTGCGGGCGTTGTAAGTACAGATCGCCATCCTAGTCCTTCTCAATTTGCGCAGCCTGGTTAGGCCCTGAGATTTTAGCAGCCTCTCCGTACTCGTCCTTCCCATCGCTGCAGAAATGGGGGCTCTTTCGGGGTCAGGGGAATGAGGCCCTTTAGTGCTGCTGTTTTTGACTTGAATACACACGGGTAGCTAGTCGGGCTCTGTCGTGCGGGCGAAGAACTCCGGGCAGCCAGCCAGACTGCCCGAAGGGACGGGGCGAGACTTTTGAGGCGGCCTCGAATCGCCTTACGATGTACTCCCAGTCTACCGAGTGCAAGCTTTTGGCCGGGCCGGCACAGTTACAATCCGCACAGTCACGGACACATCCGCGCACACTGTGCACGAACATGCCGCTCCCACGCACAAGGAACGCGTCGACCCGACACAGCAGGAGCAAGGAGTCCATCCCCTGCATCCCACCTGCGTCTCTGGGCAGTACACGGTCGCATTTGGTTCGCGTTTAATTCCCCTATCCACCACCCGGGGACGCGCCACGTGGCCCTGCGACAAGCGGCCTGAGATCCCTCTTAACAAGAGATCCCGAAGGCTCTCTATCGAGGGAGATCCGTGGAAAACATAATAAAAAATAAAAAATAATGAATATTAATTAAAATTAAAAAATAAAGTCTAAGAACATAAAATATAATAATGAAATTATAACACCTCCTTCTTCACTGATAAGCCACCGAGGTGTTATAATAAAAACGGTTTGTCTGAAGGGAGGTGGCGAAACAAACCATTTAGGTTTGATATTATTTCTCCATAAATTTAAAGTATATTCAAAAGTATCCAATTTGGTACGAAAAGTGTCTGGTTTAATTTGAAAAATGTCCAGTTTGATTTGAAGTGTCCAATTTGACGTGAACATTCTATATACTCTCAATCATTTCTACGTTATTTATTTTGATTTCGTTAATGCAACTATTGACACCAAGTACTTTCATGACTCCAGATGTCCAGAAGAAGTCAAAAAGCTATTTTTTGTCCAACCTTCGCCCAAAGGGATTATATGGGATGCTGGTCATGAATCCGGCATCCGCTCGTGCCATTACGGTGGAGTAGGCACGGGTGACTCGCGATACGGTAAGGTCATAACCACCGATTTTGCACAAGCCTTTTCTAAGAGGGACTCCGTTGTGCTTCACCGCAATAACAAAGACGGACATCAGACTCGATATTAATACGGATTTCGTCCAAACTTCGTCTATGTGGATCATCTGCTACCGAAATAACCCCCATAGACCGAAACCAATTATCATGACCTCAGTCACTCGTGCGTACCGTAACTACCGTAGTGCGGTCGAGATTCCAAGAGCGAATGTCAGATTCGTAATCAGCACCCCAAAAAACCCCGTAGCCCCACAAATTTAGGCGAAATCGGTGACTACGACCTTGACTGTCTTAGTCACCCGTACTTACCTTAGCCTATCGTAGTCCGAAGGGACCAAAGACTAGGCCGAAGTTTCAGAAGCGCGTGTCACATTCGTGAACACCAACCCAATTAACCCTACTGGGCGAAGTTAGAGCGATTTTTTTCGACCTCTGAGGTCGTGAAAGTACTGTAGTGCCAAGTTATTTCCCATGAAACGAGTGTGCTCGATATATAGCTATACTAAACACGTTCACTTCCAATGACATCGTTAAGATGCGGCCCACTCCAACTAGGATTGCGCCGCGTCTTTCGCCCGACGTTTTTCCACGAGACGTTCGTTAATACCGCGCCGCGCTCGGCGTGTGTCCCTCCCCGGCACATTCTCCTTGGGGCAGCGGTGGCGCTAATCGGCTCGGGGGGGGGGGGGTGGGGGTCACCATGCAAGGCGGCCCTATACGACGTTTTCTGCTACACAATATCAAAATTTTCACACAGCACTGGTGTGTGAGCTGAGCTAGGTCACTTCTGATACAAGCTGGCATTCACGTACCTTCTCACCAAGGCGGATAACCACCAAATGCAAGGTGACCCCATCCTAGCCGCTTTACGCTGGACGGTTTCCGATGCTACCCCGGGTATGATGGGGAACCAGCTGAAGCACTCGGACATATTCAGGTAAGGTGTTGCGGTGTTGTAGAAGGGCGCGAATGCGATTTTCGGGCTGTCCCTCCCGACTAGGATTGCTCCTGAGCTAAAGTTCAGTCAAGTAGATGTCATGTGTGGATGTGCACTCCTTGCTTTATACAACCCGACTTCATAAAGAACGTTGCTAGAGGAACACCCCTCTCGTCGGGCGGATCCCTCGGCGCACAGTGGGGTCCCCGCGTGGGGGCAGGAATGCGCGCGGCCGAGAAAAGTGCTCGGCCGTTTAGCAACCTTCGCCGATCGCTGAGCCCACCACTCATCGCTGTGCGACGCTATCGATTGTTTACGGATTAGTGATCGGAGCACGCCTGCGCTGTACACCGTGGGTCTGATCTGTCTCAGCACTTCTTGTTGACCAGCTATTTTTATGCAGAGCTGCCTATTCCGCAGACTCCTCATGACCCTGCTGTCAACTACGTCTCCGTAGCCATTCTTCATGGATACTGACGCTCTGCGTGGCTTGTGTTCGTTCATTACTGCAAAGTCCTTGAAAGCGTCACTTTGTTTGATGGGGCGAATCGTTTTTTTTTTGCCGCCTCCCCACCTCTCCCCAACGAATTCGCTAGCTCATAATGGGCTGCGGACTGAGTCGCTATCTGAGTCAAACTTCCGATAATCTTGGTGTGCTCAACTGAGTTTCTTACCACTTACCAAAAGCGTAGCAAAAACCTTATTATCTGACTTACCATCTCCCTCCGACGCTCTCTTTGGAGCATGAGAAACTATGTGGAATCATGTTGTTGTTCACCAACTGAAATCCGAATTCGAAATTAGAGGGCTACATCGGTCGCTTAAAACTCTTGTCCTTCTAGCATAGAAGAGCAAAAATTGAGGCAATCCTAGTTGGTGGTGGCCGCTTTTAGACGATTTTCCGACATAACGAAACAAAAATGGGCAACAACACGTAGAAATTAGTAAACTACGCCAACCCGGTAGCTCAGATAGACTCAGTTTCCGAGTTCCTAGTCGGGAGTGAGGAACCTAAAAAGGGCCATTCATGTAAATCCAGTATCTAGTAACTGAGGACCCCTTTACTAGTTTGGCAGAGATCGGATCATCTTAAGCAGCTAAAGCAGATCACACCAGTAAGATAAATTAAAAGCAGGCCAAAACACCAACAGTCAATGTTTTTGCACACATGGAGGACAATGTGCTTCACGTGCTACCACCTGGCTCACCTAGCTCACAAATTTTGATTTCATTAGTGTAGTTGTTTCTAAGGAATGAGTAAATTCAGTATAATTCAATACTGAACACATTCAGTTCTTAAGAAGTCGTTCAAGAGTGGCAACCACCAACTAGGAACTAGGATTGCACCCAAAAATTCTAGGTGCTTCAATTATTTCTTAAACGCTATTTTAATCCGGGGTGATAAAACGAGTGTGAAAACGAGTTGGGCACATATAGGTTGGTTTCCTGGCTAGGAAATTGCAGCGCGCCGTGTCCTAGTCAGGAGAAGGAATAACGAAAGTGAACACGCTCTGATGTTCTTGTAGATTAGCTCACTGTGTTGTCTCCGTAAAATTCCCTATTTTCATTTTCGACTGAATTACCGAATACGCAGAATAATGTAACCTCTTTCCCTCCAGGGACTAGGACTGCGTCATACATCATTATATAGTGGTCGCTGAATCTCCACTTTCATCAGAAGCACCACACTAGTGCTGCATAAAAAAATTTCATTTCCTGCAACAAATTCGTTACATCGTGAGTTCAACGACGACGAATCAACGACTAACTCGCTGGTATAGGGTAGAGATACCCACGATGAAACCTGCATCTCTGACTCTTACCTTCTCTCTACCTGACTCTTATCTTATCTCTACCCCTTATACCCCTCATAGCCACGGGTTCAATTGTTGATGAATCCTGCTTAAGATTTCTGATCAAAATCAGTTATTTAAATTATCTGAAATCCGATCTGCTATAATCCTTTTAATCAGGGTTTGAAAAAAAAACGACGGATTCGAATTATCCGAATTGGCGTCGGACCCAATGTCCCACCCTCCTGCTATCCAGACAGGCACTTACGTCCACGACATAACATCGTTGGCGAACATCTCATAATATTTACCAAGATCAACATTCGGCTAATCTCGGAACGATTGTTGTAGTCCGTAAGATCCGTTCTGTAAGTAGCAGTTTCTATGACGGGCGAAGATCGCACTGTCAGACCTGCTGGCGAAGAGCTGGTCTGTGAACGAATCCATTTTCCAGTTTCCACGTAAGCAGTATCGTTGTACTGGTGATTCGTGACACTTCCAAACGATTTGCTGACTGTTCGGAGTCAATTTATTGTCTGGAAAGGTGTTCCACATTAGTCTTCGCTTTGACTTCGACTCTCCTGCTTTGAAGAAGGTAAGAAGTCCACTATGTTAACCAGCCGGATAAGCTGTAAATTCATAGACTTGCCTGCATTCGCACGGATACATTCGAGAAGACAAATGGTCAAATGTATTCGGCGCCCTTGCTGGAGAACGACAGAGCGCCTGGAAGCGGTGTGGAAAGGTGGAATCAAGCACCGGGGAAGTGGTAGAATCCGTCGTCTTAGTGAAAGTATGTGCCATCCGTATTAGTTCACGATTACCGAAATACTAATGATCCAGAACACTGATTGGTTGGTGCTGGATTATGCATCCATCGAGAGGTTCGCATTCGAATTGAGCACATCTAGTAGGAATTTGGACGTCGTTTAAGTCCACGAACGTTTTTAACGAAACACAATTCCACTAACCTCCAAGATGACGTCGATGTCGTCGATGAGATGGATGTGCACTTTTCAGCAAGAGAAATTTATATGGACAGTTACATCGAGTCTGAACTTTGTCAAGATCAGTATTTGATCGAGGACCACAGCGAAAAACATTTATTTTGTCGGCGCAAATATGGTCGGGGAGGGGGGGGGGTCACCATGCCGTGTCGAGGCGGGCACCCATTGTGCGTCATCACAGATCCGTGTTTTATCAACTTCCGGATTTGGCAAGGGAGGGAACTCCAGGATATAGGCAATTTTAACACGGGCACTTCATTCGAGCCACACATACCCTGGAGTCCCTTCCCCTGTCCAAATCTCTGCTCCTCGCTCTCCTCCGCGTCAGCGGGGAAGAGCACAGAACAGAGCTATAGCGTTGTTTGTTCCTTTTCTTCACTATCAATGTGTCCCGTCAGTTTTTTTTTCTGTTAATGACACTTTTTATGGGGACCCCCCCCCCCACCCGACCCTATTTGAACCATTTTGTCATCCTCGGTGGCTTTTAGAGTTCCTTCCATCGTAGTCGAAGGGGGCATCGCTACGGAAGAACTGTGAGCAACGTGGCCTCTCTCGCCTAGGAAGTATACATTGGATCCGAATGAATTGTTTTCGGATATATCCCGATCCGAATCGTCCAAAAATCCGAGGCCGTCGAAATTAGCGTTGTCCGAATCATCCAATTATCCGAGGATTTTCGATCGGATCCAATGCATACTCGGAATTTGCTCAGAAGGGTCTTCTAGTAGGCTAGTTCACGATGTTGTTCTGCAAACCAGTTTTGCCACTGATATCGGAGTGAACTGCCCCTTCCCCAACTAGGTTTGATTTTGCCCATCTTTGTCGACGATTAGTGATACCTTCTTGTTCACACTCTTCTTGTTGTACAGGGTGCGTAAAAAGTATTGACGCACCTACTTTTTGTTTCAGCTCCAACTTTCTCTTTCTACTTTTCAAAGTTTTTGTATGTTATTTTTGTTGTCTATATTGTGTTCAAAAATATTCTTGTAAAGGCTGAAGAAACATGATACCGTCGTGGTTACGGTGATCGTTTCCTCGCTGTTACCAAAGGAAATGAATACTTCATTAACAAGAGGATTAGACGGTGTTCGAAACGATCGGTGAGGAAAGAGGTCAACAACCCAAACGTCAGCCACGGCTCTGTCATAACAGATGATGATTACTTTGATTCACTGTCATAACAGATGATGTTCAAACATGATAACGTTCAAATCCAAAATTATCAATCTCTGTCCGATAACGGCAAACAGATAACGCGCGCAGGTGTGGACAGCTTCTCAGACGAACACAGCTTAAACGTGAATCCGCTGGATTACTTTTTTAGGCGATTTTGAAGAGTGAGGTCTATGCTACTTTCAACAGAAATGACCAGTCGCAGAAGGCTACCATGTTCAAAGCACGGGACGAAATCCGGGCGAGTACTTCCGGCGCGTGCTCATGAATTTTTCCGTCATTTTCGCTCCTGTATTCACAGTAAAGGAGCCAAGTCGATTACGAGTTATTCTATCGTGTTTGCAAGATCATTTTCCGTATTTCTCAAGTGAATATTTGGAAACTTTCTGCGCATTACTATTTCCACAACCGCCATTTATTGCGTCAGTGCTTTTTACGCATTCTGTATTACACACATCTAAAATATTTGTTTCTCAATACGATCCCGATGCATACAGTGTCCGTAGGCGTCGGGTGATAGTGCACTTGTGCAGTAGCACACAAACACTTTACACGATTCTTACGGATACCGTGTACGTAACGGAAACGTCCTAGAGAGACTATTCGTGGCAGTGAAGAAGATTTCTCGTGTTATGAACGAACCATGCCATGGTTTCTGCTCAGTGGTTCTGGCTTTTATATGCATTAACCGACTGTGTGAAAGGTTAGAGAGAGCTCCTGCTACTAACCGATGAGTCCAGTGATGTTGATATTCCTAACGTGTGTGTTGAATGCTTAATTGTGTCGATGCGCAGTTTGCACGCCAAATTGACGCTGCTTTTGACCCATTTTATAAATCAACCCAATTTGCACGTACGTTCTGGTTCTAATTTTTGTGCATGTGACGTAGCTTACCAATCGTTTCTTGCTGGTCCTTTTAGTGCACAGATTCCTCGCAGAAACGCTTTAATGCATATTTCTGTAGTCTTTGACGCTCGGCAGTTCCAGGGGGGGGGGGGAGGGTGCTCTTGGGTTATTCAATTGAACTCCTTGGTAAATACGGGAAATTTAAAATATATTAACGTAAATAGAAATAACAACGGTACTTATAGGGAAGACGACCCGTCGCTAGCACACAAACTGGGCTAGGGAAGGAGCCCCAGGTGGTTAATTTTGACACAGGTGCGGTAGATAGGGAACAACGTGCAGTTTTAGGCGCTCGGGTCCTCTTCCCTATAAGAACCATATAGTCAAACTATAAACCCGATGAGCGAAAGGAAAAGGACGCCTTTAGCCAATCCCTTTGCAGGATGCGCCACGCAGCCTACTTCTACGGGATATCGTGGATGCAATTTGAATACGTATTTGGCCTATATGAAGACTTGCGATAGCCAACCGATGGACAGGTCAGTGTTTTATGCTTCCCAGGCACGACTGGTACGGATTCACCGCCCAGGCAAAGGTGGAAGGCTTGATTGGCCTGGGCGGGATCCAACCAAGAGCCTCCATTCGGGCGTGGTGTACGCGTCAGTCGGCCTCTCGTCCGACTGCTTTACTACACGCACAAATGAGGGAATGGTTCATAAGTATAATTCGTAACAGTACCTATCCCATATTTCTCTATATTTTAAGCGCAAAATGTCCGACATTTCTCCAGTTAGTTATATTTCCCGAGGGTTAATAAACTCATACCGTAGTGGAAGAAGAAAAGCGCAGTTCTGATATACCGTTGTGATCAGTGTTCGAACGAGAAAGTCGCACGGCAAAGCACAGATTTCTCTCGTTATTTTTGATCTTCAGAATTTATAAATTGATAAAGGACAGCGTCAATCAATTCCTTCCTCCATGGGATGACGAGGAGGCTTTGTGAATGCGTTTTTACCCGTACAATGACAAGCGGTGGCCAGTCGATGGTCAAGACAGTGTCTTGTCCTTCCCTACGAGTCTGAAACCAATCCACTGACCCCGGAGAGATGGAAGGCATGATTGGCCTGGGCGGGAAAACCGAACCAAAAACCTGTGATCAAGTGAGTGCTTGCGACAGCCGGCGCCTCTCTAACTGCGCTATTACCGCTTGGAGGAATAAGGATGAGATAAAATTCCCGCTGTCGTATGAGAAAGGAATTAATGGAAGACACTCACAGATGGTTACTTAGGACAGTAGTGAAGGATGAAGCATACTGCTCGGCGTCATTCAGTCCCTGTGTGGGACGCGCCACGCCTTTTACTTCTAGGGGATATCTAGCGGATGGACAGCTCACTGCTGCATCCTCCCAAAATCTGTTACCAAATAATCGATCTAGGGGGAAGGAAAGCTTGTTTAGTTTGTGCGGGACTGGAACCATGAACTCCCAATCGGGATGCAGCTTGGAATCTGCGCCTTTTTCAACTGCACTCTCCCCTGCAAGTAATAACGTCTCTTAGTTCTGGTAATATTTTGTGACGTCCTACGTTTATATATTCCCAGCTGTGCACCCGCTGTGATATGTTCAAGTGTCTGAAAGCACACAGGCACCGCTCAGAGTTCACTTGCACTAGCTTCCACCTGCTGCAATGGCTTGCACTTCTTTAACGCACGTTCACCAACAAAAAAGAGGCTCGGTGTTGAGTGACTACTAGAAAGAGCGTGGTGTTCCCGAGTTCTGAACCATCGAGTGGCCAACCGCCATCGCTACCATTCCTTCCAGTCCAGGAGACTAGAGTGTTCGTGTTACCGCGACAGCGATCACCATCTGTGCGGATTCCCGAGCAATTCAGTGCGTCCTTGGTTGAATGTATGAGTCATTGAGTGCGTCGTGGTTACATCGACTGGCTGCTTCGCCGTCGGCTGCCCCGGCTGGTAACGTGGGCGTCTTTACACGTCTTACGATTCCTTGGCTTTTGTTGTGCACATGTGCATGCTTCTGTTGTTACTTCAAGTCGGTCGGGTGGTTCGCTTTGCTGCGAGAAGATTAATGCTGCTTCTCTTCCTTAATTTTTATCTTTAAAAAACGCATAAAAAATTACACACCTGTGCAAGTAAACTGATTTTCCTCAGAGAATCTCGGTTTGAAATGGACGCAAAGGTTTTCGATTTCATTTTAAAAATGCTATGCTTCGCAGTGATGTGCTCGTTCATGTGAAAAGATATTAGTTTAAATAGCCTCTTTATTGGTATAGTTGTTACCACCTGCTGCTATCTAAACAAGTGTCCTTGCCATAGCGATCTGATTTCGCGACGCTTTTCATCTGCCTTTAAGCTTATTCACGTATCTATTGAACAGATTTCAGAGTATGTTGAAAGGATATACTACAGAGTTGATAACGTTTCAAGGTTCTAATTGAGGAGTGGGTCCGTGCGCACACAAAGAACACAAGGATGTGCTCCATCTACCTGTGCCCAAATTGACCGCATGGCGAAGTCCCCTTTCTTAATAATGAACCCAGGGAAAAGCTTTCATTTTCGCGCACGTTCCCCCTTCCATATAATTGCTCGTTTCAACGTTAAGGGATTAAGGATGGTGTTACTGAACCCATTTTGTGGTGCGCTACGCATTCAAATTGTCTCCACTTTATCCTATAGAAGTAGAATTTTCTACATTCTTACATGGGACAACGTGGAGGCAATTTGAACGCCTGAACAATATTTAGCCTACACAAGGCTTGCGGTGGCCAGCCGTATGAACAAGTCAGCGCTTTATCCTTCCCGGAGAGGTCTGGTACCAGTCCACCGACCCCGGAGGGATGGAAAGGTTGGTTGGCCTGGGCGGGAAATCCTATCGAAGAAGGTGGTATCAGGTGCACGCGACTGCAGGCATCTTCTCCGACAGCACCTTACTCCTTTTTACTTTACTTTATTCTGGAAGTAGCCCGAAGACTACGTATAAAACAACAAACAAAAACAAACACATACATCAGCATAATTGAACCAGAGAACAGCATATGACAAAACAGCATCATTACTTACTGAATAAAACAGAATAAAAGTGAATCAAAAGAAAAGAAAATCGGAACACCTCTGCCACAGCCTTACTTGCCTTAGCTTTAAAAGAGCCAAGAGTCAGGTGTAGGAAGTCCTCTTTGAACGCCTTGTTTAAGAGCATAGCAACTCTATTAGAAATTCCTTTCAAAATCAAAATTACTTGTTTACTAATATCAACCGAAAAGTCCAAGATTCCCCATTTTTCCTTTCCCCAAATATTGGATTGTTTGGAGAGGTTTCAGACGGATGTCGGAATGCGAGATTAGTAATTTTATTAGCGACCAGCATCTTTCAACAAAATATTCTCCATTACTTTCTATCACATATTGCTATCTTGGTGGTAATGACTGAATTCCGCGAGTAAAGAACTCCGAAGACTCTGAGCCAGAACTTGCTGGCACCTTTTTTGACTTTGTGCCTAGTTGGGGTTCTTCTTTCAGCTAAGCGAGACGGAAGTGACAGGAAAACGACAGTCATGGGCGTGAGATCGTGCGAGTACAGCGAATTGGGTAGAAGTTCAATTCCGCTCTCTTCCAACTTCTTCCAAGTCTTCTTCGTTGTGCATGGCATGGCTTCATCCCTAAAAAGTTTTCCGTTTATGGGACGTCAATCGCGTTTGATTTCGCTCATCTTCTCCAGATGCGTATAGGACATTTTCGTGTCCACCATAAGGTCGGTTCATACCTACTCTCGAGCTAGTGATGTCCCACCAGAAGGAAAGCAGCTGCTTTTTATCGCGATCGAGAAGTTTTGGCTGAGGTTCGGATAATTCATCGAAATGAACACAGTGGTGTACTGTATTTTCGTAGATGCAGTCCTTTCTGTGGACGATGGGGTCGACCCATGCAAGTGTGTGATAGCGGTTCGCATCCATCAACACGCTTCTGTTTGTCCAGAGAAATCAAAGCATCGGGAGGAATTCAGGCAACTTTGTCCGAAGTCCGGAAGATCTGTGCCGTGGATCTTAGAGTGTGTGTAAGGGGTGCAATTTCACGTACTGATAGACCGGGTAGGGGTCACAGCTGGCGAGTACGAGATGTCTCTACTGCGTACGATTCGTTCGTCTCTTGCGGTACCAGTTTGAGTAAGTTGCAGGCAGGAGGCCTGGTTCTTCATTGTCTCCTGTACGGAGCAATGGACCTTATCCCGGATCGACCGGAACGGTACTGTAGCAGTAGTGATGGCTGGTAGAGCATCTTCTTCTCGTCCGTTGCAAAGGCACCGCTAAGAGCTGGAGATGGTATGTTTTATGTGGTGTTGACAAAAACATATCTAGGCTATGAAACACAAATATTTAATGCCCTTTCCATTCACAACTTCAACTGTCAAAGGCATGTGGTGTTCAATCTCATAATGCTTGTTTAAAAACATTTCGAATAACCTAATGGTTAATCTGTATCCTCTCTGAGAGTTCCCTCTCCTTAAACAGTATATTTTTGATATCGAAACGAACATCCTCTAAGTCAAAACGGGCGCATTTCAAATTAAACTGGATGCTTTTCAGAGCAATCAAAATAAATTTCAGGTTTGAAAACTCGTTTTTAGTCTTTTGTATTCATTATTTGCCTACCTAGTGTTCCAGAAAGAGAAACACATAGTTTGAATGTTTATAAAACGTTATTTGTTTGCTATTCAAATGTGGTTAAGCTTGCACTAAAGTGGACTAGAGTAGAAATTTTCCGGTGCATCAAATGAAGAGAATGCGCTATGCGCTCGTCCTGCTACCTTGCTTTGTTTACCGGACTGATACTGAGCATTGTGTTTACGTGGAGCTACACAGCGGGTGCGTTCTTTCTCGTTTGTTTCTACGATATCGTTGATTAATACACAGGTCCACGTAAAGAGAATTTTCACTATCGTTCAGATAGACGTGCGTATGTACTGGGCGAGGACATGGTTTAGTCTCGTGTGACACATCTAGAGCGATGATTATATTTTTGTGCTGGTTTTTTGTACTTCAAAATAAGTCTTAAAACATCTCTGTAGCGGAAAAAGTAAAATTCGATGTCGCATTGCTTGAGTATATTTCTTATTTCGTGCCCCTTGGGTTGAGGATTAATTAATTTTCAGAAAAAATCAAGGTATTTTTATGGAAAATTAGTTTCGACCTTTTCAAAGCGTGTCCAGTTTGTTTTGAAAGATATCCATTTTGATTTGAAAAGTGTTCCGTTTGGTTTCAAATGTACCAGGTTTGGGCTTGGAAAATGTCTAATTTGATGTAAAAGTTGTGTGAATTTTTCCACTTTGATGTTTTCTCCATAAGGTTTAGTGTCATTATGTCGCTTTAGGTTTCAGGTTTATGTTTCATCCTTCTGTTTTAAGGCGAGGGTATAGGTCCTTTGAGGGTATGCCGTTGCCACCTGCGACGGCGGAAACGCGCTCCGGCTCACGAGCTATCGTAGTTCCTCGCGGTGCTTCACACATGAGCCTCCTGCTCACGCTTCCCATCCAGTGAGCTGGCACTCGTGTTCAGTGCCTTGTTACACGCATATGGAAGAGCAGGAAGGGTTGTTAGATGTGGAATGTGGTTTAAGAATATCGTTCACTGGAAGGGATTTCACGGTCATTCCAAGAGTTCGTTCCGTTTTTAGCAGTTAACACACTCAAGCTTGTTCTCCGAACCCTTTGATAAGGTCTCTTTGACTTGGTGTGCGTGGTAGCGCAGTCGGAGTTGCTGCCGGTTATCTCGTGCATCCCACCTCTAGGAGCTTCTTTCGGATACCGTCGAGGCCAATCAGGCCCGTTCATAGTCGCGACGAGAGCGACTGACTCGCTCGTGGAGAGCGTACGAATTGAGTAATGCCGAGCGATCGCTTAGTAACGCTCGATAAGCTGCCATTGCTCGAGCGACCAGTCACTACCATCGCGAACTATGAACAATTCCTCAGAGATAGAGATCCTGGGCATGCCCAAAAGTCTAGCGACTGCCTTAGCAACGATGTTCCACAGGAAGAAAGGAAATACAGGCACAATGGTAGGTGCAGTTTACTAGCGTCGATGGGCCTAGTATTGCGTCTGAATAGTAAGTTTTGGTTTCAAAAACAAAATGCTATGAAAAAGCGATTGTCGTAAGGACTACTACTATCCCAATACGTATTTCGCCAAAAAGTAAACCAATGTGCCTTAGAGCGGCGACCGTTTGATGTTAAAACATCAATAGAGGCATCTTGTTGTACTGTGAAATGTAGTGGAAAAAATGAAGTTTGAAACAAACTTTGCCTGAGAAGAACTAGAGATTTGGGAGTCGGTTGCACTCGGAAGCATCGATCACAACGATTTTGTCATGCGCCTTCAAATTTTTCATGACGGAAGTTGTTTTTGTGGACTGTTATGTCCAACGGTACTAGCACTCAGCTAGAGTTGAAGGCTATCCCTGTTAAGTATTTTGGTGTTTGCAAGGAGTTATATGTATGCATACATGAAGCTGGTCCATAGAAAGAGAGACGCATAATTACTCAAAGTGAAACAGATTTGTGTTCCTATTTAACACACTTTCCTCTACTCCTTCGCTTTTGTCCTATATCTATTGCCCCTGTACTCGAATGAGGCCGGCTTGAAAATTTCCGTGTTTCAGAATGAGTGCTGGGGACTCTAACGAGTACGAGAGGCTTCGGGTGTTCGCTGCATTGCCTCGTACAACAAGAGGGTTTCCTACCGTACTTGGATCAAGCTCGAATGGATCTAAGATCATTTACTGTAATGGAAACTCGGTCTTCATTGTCGACGTAAAAGTGGGTGCTTTTCAAGTCTACTCCTATTCTCCGCAGCTGTAACTCATTTATCTGTTTCTCAGGATAACACCGACGTCGACATTTACACTGAGCATTCTGTACCGACAACGGTGGCCAGGATGAGTCCCAGTGGGTAGGTGGTCCTTCGATAAAGACTTAGTAACTTCACTGAATGGTCCAGTAGCGGAGCATTCCAGATTCTACATCGCCTCTGGAGACAGTGCGGGAAATGTGCGCATCTGGGATACCACGCAGACGACCCATATTCTGAAGAATTCTTACCAGGTAAGAATTGAAGCCGTTCACTTCCCGGTCTTTTTAGTTGTACTCCGTCTTTTTGTAATTTATGGACATTCACCAGCGTAGTCCAGCATGGCTCCGCACAAGAGTGCAGAGTACAAAATTGGGCTAAAATTTTTCTATGCACTGCAGCATATATGTCCTATGCCCTAACGAATTGATGTACATGTCGCGAATGTGGGCAGCACTGTAACTTGGGCTCGCGCCAGACAGCCAGGCTGCATCGAATGAGCATACCATTCAGAGAAGAACTGTACGGTCGGCACCCTGATTGACTGAAGTGTTTGTCAGCGCTCCGCTTGGTTGTCATTGCCTGGCGCGATTCCATATTACAATGCTGCCCACTATCACGACATGTACCCCAATTGACCCCGCTTCCAATCCAATTTGCACCCGTTTTTCTGATAGCTTGTTAACGCTCTTATTTCTTGCTATGTGGCCGTATGCCAGCTCGCTCGCTTATGTAAGGGTGATTAAGTGTATTTGGGGATGGTGTGTTATGTGATTTCCTCCCTCTCCTTTCATTATGGAACGGGTATACGCATTTAGCGCATCACCATGGTGATGAGGTTGTCCTATGCATGAGCGATTAGATCTATCTTGATTCGGAGGTGCATTGGTTGTTCGCCTCGCTATCTCCTTCGGTTAAATTTGTTCGATGGGTTCAGCTACTGCATGTAAGCGCTGTCGAGGAAGTTCAAGGTATGCGGTTATGTGGCACTGGAGCAAGGGCCATTCTAGCACCTTGACGCTGTCCTTCCTGATTAGGTTACATCGCTGTGCTTCGCTTAATGTATTCAGCTGTGTTTTTAAGTTTTTTTAAATCGCGTTTTGGTAGCTATCGGCTCTTTCCCCATACCCTTGACGCTGAAATGTTTTGGAACATGCCAACTTTTATACCGTCTGACCATTGTCCTGTTTACTACTTTACTCCTGTCAAAAACGTCCTTTCTATGACTTGTCATTGCAAGAAGAAAGACTGTGGCTCTAATCCATCAAACGCATTCCATATTAAATTTGAAATTCTTATCAACGTCAAGTCATGCTGTACATAATATATTGGTAGAAGTTTGTTTAGTTGCAATTAAAACTTTTGCGCCAGGCTAGACTCGAACCCACACCTTACGCTTTTTGGGCAGAGATACTAATAGAGATACTAAGCCTTGCACTTCTAGAGCTGTTTGACTGAACAACAGAACATTCCCAACATCTTCATAGCAATCACCTATCTGCATTCACCCGTGACATCGTGGATGTTCTGTTCGATCAAAAACAGCGCTGGCGGTGTAAGGCGTAGCATCGTTGCCCGAAAAGCAGAAAGAGCTGGTTCGAGCACCGCCTGGCGCAAGATTTTCGATCGCAACTAAATATTCTTCTAACAGATCCTGTCGGCAGCGCTCCAGGCTTAAGGAAAGGTGGAAAAACGACATGTTGTTCCGTGTCGTGACACTTTTTCGCACTTTTGGCACTTTTTCATCTTGTCTTCCAGTTACAGGCTTCTTCATTATCTCCGTAGTCGTAGTTGGTAGGAGGCGCTTGGTTTGCTCTTACTACAACTTTTTTTATTCAAATAGCGCCCAAGGCAACCATATCTTCCTTGCCTGTTTACAGATTTGTTCCACAATTTCCTTCTTAAACCCGGCGCTTTTCAAATCATCTATAACATTCTTCCATTCAAACCGAACCCTTTTAAACCAAACCGGAAACATTTTTTAAAAACTCGTGGAATTAATTCTTGATTTAGGAGTACTTCCAAATTCCTGTAGGCGTGGAACATTGTCATCCTTGCCGCATAGAGGTCGTGGAAGTGCTTCAAGCTGTGAGACCAAGATTTTTAACCAAACTTAATCCGGCTAACGTATCGACTCAACCTCTCTAGTTAAAACTTGGAAAAACTAGAGAAGTGGTGAGGTTACTCGTCCAAGCACCCGTTTTCAAGTTAGCTTTAAGAAGGTAGATCAACATCTTAGTAACGACCAAACAATGAGTATACTCTGCCGCATAGATTTCTAAAAAGTCGACTATTGCGTTGTTGCTTTATCCAATTAAAATACGGAAAGTAAGCGGAGCATATTTTGGTTAGAAAGTCATCGTGGCTCATATGGAAGATTTGTGAAGGAAGATAAGTTGGGTGCGCATGAATCCATTAAGCAGTTACTGAACCTCATACACTCTCGCAGCACTACTCTCTATACTAGCTATCTTTTAGGTGTTTTCTGGAAGCGTACGTGACATCGCTTGGAGCGACGACAGCAAGAGAATCGCAGCAGTGGGAGAGGGACGCGAACGGTAGGCTTTTGCGACCTTAGTTATACTATAGGAGGATACCTAAGAATACGAAGAATACTCCCAACAATTGAGAATTTCTATAGAGAATATTACATTCACTAAATATTTTACACTACATCTTCACTGCGGTTTTCCCTATTCTTCAGCTTCCCTTCAGATTTGGTCATGTCTTCTTGTTCGACACTGGCACATCGAATGGCAACCTCTCTGGTCAATCGCGTCCAATGAGCAGCGTCGACTTCCGCCCCACAGTAAGTTTCTAGGTGTACAAGAAACGTCGTTGTTGGTGTTTTGTGTAGTTCCATTAAAAGTCATTCATTATCAATGTAGTGCCATAGTAATAACTGCAGTGGTACCCACCAGCGTTTGTGAAGTACTGCTTACTCGAAGCAAAAAAAAAAGGAAGCCTGTCCTAGTCGGGAGGAAACAACTTTAGGATGACAGCTACATCTTCTGAATATGCAAGGAAGCACACGTATCACGAAGTAGCCGCTGAAGTTTCGGAACAAAATCAAAAGGGTGTAAGGAGAGGCAAAATGCCATATTCCCAATAAGATAGATCCGAAAAGAAGCTATCCTGCGCCTTGAGCTACCTCATTCTGCATTGGAGCCCTCAGTTTTCTCGCTGGATTCTGTTATTCTGTGCACTACATTCTCGCCTTCTTTGATCGGATAGTGCTAGGTCCTAAAGATGCTGAGCTGAATGAACTATTGAACAGTTATTCTACGTTGTCTGTGATTCCTGTATGATATTTTTGAAAGTTCTCATTTCAGACTTATATTTCCTACTTATGTTTTGTTTTAGAGACCTTATCGCCTCATCAGTGGCTCAGAGGACAACACTGTAGCCATATTCGAAGGTCCACCTTTCAAGTTCAAGACGGTAGGGCTTCTTATAGTAGGACTCATATATTCTTTTTTTTCTGCCTCTTGTGTTCGGTATATCTGCTAGCTTTAGATTTTTATATTTTTATTTTTATATTTTTTTCTGCATTTTTACATTTTTTTTTGTGACTTCATTTTTCAAATAAAGATTTATTGAAAACGTATAGTGTAAAAGCTGGATCCATTTAGTGCAGCGCATACTCTGTTTATGGATGATATATAGAGGATGATAGTGATAGCATAACCGGGGGAGTCGCCGCATCCCCATTGTCCCCAGCTATTGCATATGGTTAGGGTTCCACTTAACCCAACTAAGGTGTTCGTTATTCCTGAGTTGGTGAATTAGTACTTGTGTTGTCTGTGAAGGATGAGAGGCCAACTTGTTTGTCGGCTGGACACCGCAGGTCATTGTATAGGCCTAACACGCCTTCAAGTAGTCTCCACGATATGTCGTAGAAGTACAGTGTGTGGCGCATCTCAAAGCGCTCGTTCAATGTCAAGGTTTATCCTTTTTGTTTTCTTTTGTAAGGGAACAGTTTCTGTTTAAATCTTCCTTTCTCTGAGAAGGAAATAGTGAGGACCAAGAAACTTAGCGAAAAATAAAGAATCAATCCTTTTTTGGATGCACCACGCATTCTACTTCTACAGGGTGCTGTGGAGGTGACTTGAACATGTAGTTGGTCTACATAATAACTTGCGGTGGGCAGCTGATGGAGGCATAAGTGTTTAAACCTTCCTAGGTGGGTCTGGTATCTATTCGCCGACCTCTGAGGAATGGAAGGTCTAGGTCGTCTGGGCGGAACCATGACCAGGTGCGGAGTGCATGAAGCAGCAGGCGGCGACTGCACTACCGAGAAAGAAATCTATTTGAAGAAGAAAGTGTCATCTTGAAAATCTGCCTGTGTATACCACCTACCATCTATTTATCTTCCCGAATAGGAAGAAGTTTGTAAAGGTTATTATTTAGACCTTCCATGAGCATTCTCGATTTGTCCACGTTACGAAGTACAATCCTGATGGCTCGCTGTTTGCAAGTGCTGGTGCTGATGGAAAGGCGGGGTATTGTATATTGTAAAGAGTCATTTATCCAGTTTTCTCTAAATTTCATGTCCTGTTTAGGTGGTTCTGTTTGAAGGTGCCGATGGAGGCAAAGTTGGCGAGTTGGTGGATCCTTCTGTGAAGGTAGGTGTGCGTTGTGGTTTAGTGAGCACGATATTTATTTAAAATGGTTTCTTCCTTTCAGGGAGAGTTCGCCCATTCTGGAAGTGTGTTCGGGTTAGCTTGGTCTCCATGTGGTCAGAAGATTGCCACAGCATCTGGTGACAAGACAGTAAAAATATGGAACGCAGCAGAGAAATCTCTAGAAAAGTGAGTTCTTTTCATTGAGCTTGTGCTTTAAGGGGGGAGAGGTGATAGAAAAAGCGTTAGGAGATTAAAATTACAATTCTGCGTATCGCCTATTTGGAATGATGGAGCAAAGGAACTTACGATTTACATTTATTAGCAGAAGGGTCCTAACCAGCAATTGCGCAGATGGATCGTAGGAGCATCCTTACCAACTGCAGACCAATTTTACTCATCACAACCGTTTAGATCCATTGCTTTCGGTGACGCGATTGAAGACCAGCAGATCGGTGTTCTGTGGAGCTCGCAAGCTCTCGTATCACTTTCCTTGGCAGGCTTTCTTAGCTTTATCGATACTGATGGAAATATTACGAAGGTATGCTAAAGAGTTAGCGTTATTCCATGCTAATAGTTCTCGTTTCAACATTATGGAAATATTCAGGTTATTCGTGGTCATAACAAAGGAATAACTACACTTTCGCTGAGTCCATGCAAACAGTGGTTGATGACCGCCGACTTCGAAGGCCATATCAGTCAGTGTTTTTCTTGGAACATTCAGCTCCCTTTCTATTTTGAAACACTAAAATGAGCAAACAAGTACAAGTACGAGACTTGTGTACTAAAAGGGTGTAGAAACAAAGCCCGTTTACTTTCTTAGCGGACAGATTCGTGTTACACTATCTGACCCAGTATTATCCAGTGTTGGCCAGTGAATTTCATTCGTACTGGTTATTGGTGGAACACGTCTCGTTGATGGCATAACGTCTTCGTTTCAAAAGTGAAGAATGAGGATTCAGATCCACCCAAATGCAAGATTCTTTTCAAATCTTAGAAAATTTGAGATTTACCCTTCTAACTATGATTAATTCCATGTCTGTACTTTGTCTCATAACTACACTCTGAAACATATGGTAGTCATATTGAATCTCCCTAATGAAAGAGAAAGAGAATGAAAGAGTTTACCATTCAAAACGAAATAGTTCACATGGCCTAGTTGCGTTCCACTTCAAGCTTCGTCGTCTCTTAAAATACCTTAGTATTTCAGTTTTCCCTTCAGCATTGTCTGAAACGTACTCATAAAAAACAATAGTACATTGTTTATCAACTTTGTTATCAAGCGGAGGTGAATCTCGGTTGGGAAGAGGTACGCCTTATTCAGTAGGGGCTACCGGTTATTCTACAGCAAAAATACAAATTGCACTAGGATCCATTAACACATTGACGACCGCGCGATTTTTTGGGCGTCTGGCGCGTAGGACCAATCGATTTTTTCGCAGTCGAGAGTTAGTCAGTTAACTGAAACCACTGCTTATCGAGATGCTCAATAAGTCAGCAACCGGTTTTTTGTGGAACAAGCTTTTTTTCAACAATATCTAAAAATGAGGTACACATCATATAGAAAAGCTCCTTCGAAACATCTGAATCTAACTAGAAAAATAAATTACGAGACTGTGGCAGAACGTCGTATCATACGGTCCTCGTGGCCGAGAGTGTGTGACACGACGTGTCGCACGGTCGTCAAGTGTTAACCTTTATTTTTTCTTGGACTTACAGTTGTTGCATTGGGGCGGATGGTGGACATTCATTTACAAGATTCTTTCTTTTTTCATACCACTTTCATTACACTTATTTCTTTAGTTCCAGCTTTGCGTTTTTATGATTCAGCAAATATGAGGGAGTTCATTCATAAAGTGTTATTATTTCAGCGCGTTGGAGTGTTGCGAGTGGCGAGTCAAAGCGAATAGAACCAACTCTACATAAATCTCAGGTAACTGCTGCTATTTGCAAGTAATCTTCACAAACACCTAAGCATACTGTCCTTTCTTCTTTTTCAGTTGAAGACATAGTGTTCTTGTTTCTTCAGTTTAATCTCATCAAGGCTAACACGAAAAGTGCAAAGGTGTGGAGAATCCGTTATGACCAGATCGTAGTATTTTGACAATTTGGTGATGGCTGTCTTTTTGTAAGGCGCAGGGCTACGTTAAGATGAGTCGTTCACCAGATCACAGCACTAACTCTATGGCCAAGAGGGTAGCGTTGCGGACTTGCAGCGGTGGGTCGGGGGTTTGATTCCTGAGGTGGGGTTTATGTGTTTCAGGAGTGAATGCATTCTAATTTCGATGCTCATTCTCTAACTCTGTTTTCCCCTTCTTATATGAATGAGGTTAGTTTTCGTTGCGTAGAGTTAAGTCACGCGGCTGTTAAACTCTGTTGGTCTTGCTGGGGAAGCTCTTGTTAGGCGATATCCATACATGAGTCCTTTATAATGAGTCCTGTATTTGTGGAAGCGTTTCTTCCAAATCTAGTAGGTCACTGCTAGGAAAACGAAATATTTGGCTTTTCAATCATGCCTCAGATTTTAATAGAAAACGCTCCTTTTTATGTTTTTATCAAATCTACCAATGTTTCTCGAAGTTACATTTTAATCGCCCTTTGTTATTGTGCTGCTGTCTATTTTTATCACCACCATCCCCCTATTCGTACTTCATACCAGGGGAGGGGAAGAAGACACCATTCGAGTTGCGAAGACGATTATCCTTTTTTCCATACCCACAGCGACATCCAGTATTCTATAGTAATACTAAAAACAGATGCCAGATTTGTGATCAACACCCCAAATAACTCCTTAGACGTTCCTTGGTATAATGTTTTCGACCTTTGGAGATACATAGAGGAATACATTTTGAGATATTGCACGAGCAAAGAACACTGATCGGGGCAAAAATAAGTAGCGAGACAGGTAATTACACAAGTTGGGTAACCTTTTAGTTTGCGCACGTCTTTCTAACCATGACTGTGGTGCTCAGGAACATATTTGCTAATCTTTTTGCTGGTAGGTCCTGTCCTGGATTGTTAGGGATAGGGAATATCTAACTGCCGAGAATCCAGTGTTGGATTTTGGATTCTTCACGCATGCGCAACGCTCGTGAAGAGTAACGTTATCCCTAGCGTTATCTGCCCGATGCGAAAAAAGTATAGCTGATCAAAATTCTTTTATTTTTTCCTTTTTTCCCGTTATCTACTGGAGAACCGATAACCAATGTTCTCCTTTTTGATCTTAGGTCTGTTTTTATTTATTTTTCACCTTCGAGTTTGTTAAATCTGGGTCTTGTTCAATTTGATCTTGCTCATGCTTCCATCGTAAGCGCACCTTAGCGTGCACAAATAAATAAATAAGTGTTCTATACACTTCGATAGCAATTAGTCGGTGGAGTTAGTAAAAGTTACAAACGAGTATCTTGCATAGAAATCCGAAGATTGACCAGCACACCTTGGTGGTGGATTAAAGGTGTAATTACGGATCCTACTCGTAGGTACACTTCTAAAACTACAGAGCACAATGCAAAGGTTTCGTGTATGGATATCATCTAACGAGAGCTCCCCCAGTATTTCAATTGTTTAATGGGCGCACGACCTAATTCTACGCAACGAAAACTGGGCTCATTCATATCCGACAAATGGTTGAAAATAGGGTTAGGGAGCGAGCACCGAAATTGGAATGCAGTCTACATTAATAGAAATACGAGTACCACTCTTACAAATGCGCGATCCACACCCTAGAAATCGAACATTAACCCCCTCTGCTAGCCCGAAACGCTATCCGCCATCCAGTCGATGCTGTCGTGCTGATTAACAACTCACCTCAGTGTGCCACTGCGGCTTCCAAAAGAACAGCCGAGAAATTAATTCATTTATTCATTTGTTGTCAAAGTGCCATGATCATCGTTGAAGTTCCAAATCTTCTGCACGTGAGTTTCTGAGTACAGTAAAGCAGTTTCGAGCGTCAGTTTAGTTCATTTAGTTTTCATTGTTAGCCTACTACGGAGCTATACGATTTTTTGGCACTTTGACCTACCCAGAGGCCCTCAGGACGTTTGGTAACCGTAATCGGCGCTTTCTAGGTAATGGCATACAATCCCCAATAGGTCACCATGGATACCTCCGCGATCACTTTGTTGAGGTCCATAGATTAGGCATAGGAAGGTTTAACAGTAGTTGTTTTCGATGATCTTGATACAGCTTTGACACTTCGCCGCTGGTGGTTCACGGTACCCTGTGCCGTTGTCCACTAGGGAGTCGCGAACTTTTCAGTGTACTATTTTACTTGAGGTGGTTGGCTTGTTCCTTCGTGACAATGGACGCATGATAAGTTGCGCTTGGGACGACACCGTTCGTTTCACAGATGCCGTCACGGAAGAGCCTAGTAAGCTGCCATTTTTCTGAGGCAAGTGTTTATTCATGGATCACCTTTTCCTTGTTTTCCAGAGACTACAAATTCGATCTCCGTAAAGCTGCCGTCACAACCGGTCGGTCTTGCTTCAAAGGGCGACCTGACCGTTGTCGCATGCCACAAAAACATTTTGGTCTTCGAGGTTAGTTTTGGTTGTATAACTGGTTTTTGGCAAAACTGCCTACATAATTCTGTTTTTAGGGCGAAAAGATATCATCTGATCTCACCGTTTCGTTCACTCCTACATGCGTTGCGTTCTCGGAAAATCTTGTTGCCGTTGGAGGACAGGTTGGGCATTTTTGAGGAAACGTAAAATATATTTTTGTCTGGAGTCCCGCGGTTTTGATCTTCTCGACGTTACTTCTCATTAGACATATGTAAAAAAAAATACGTACGGACGAGATTCTGCGGTGTTGCGACCATGCACACTGATCCGAATCATGTTTGTGTCAGTCCTCAAGGAGTGGTAGCGGCCTTGATGGACTTTCTATTACCAAGAAAAGTTCTCGAATTCTTCCAAACGGTAATTTTCAACCGGAAGTGGTGCTCGCGACACCTCCCTTGGCTCAAAATCCTTGCCTCACCTAATATGTGCGAATCCACGACGTTGGTGCATACCATGTCAACCGGCGGGGTTTGTCACGTTCGCCACGCTTGGTTCCACATTGGGCGCTGCCACCGGGACGACTCGTCCGTATTTTGATAGTGGAACCAATATCTTCAATGCTATGTCACGCGTTCAACGTCGTGTGTGGTGGTGAGGGTGGTGAGCAAGCACAAGCCCTGTGGCTTTCCCCCTTTTACTTCATCACAGCACCAGCCGCAATACACGAAGCGTTAGAGTAAGGGCTGTTCATACTCCGCGACGGGAGGGACGGCAGCGACAGGAGTAACAAAGCATACCTATAGATTTTTCCCATGCACGGCTTGGTAATAATCGATACCATATCCTTCGCCCTGTCGCTCCCGTCGCGAAACTCTACGCACTTTTTTCCTACGTACGTTTAGTGACGAGCCTCAACGTTTATCTGAAGTTTTTAGGATTCCAAGGTGCATGTTTATTCGTTATCTGGAACGACACTGTCAGAGAAGACAGTTCTAGCACACACATCGCCAATCACAAGTGCTGCATTCTCTCCTGATGGCAAGCACTTCGCGGCTACTGACAGCGGTCGTAAGGTGAGTGGAGGATATTCTCCAGCGTTTCATGCCTATTTGTGCCGTTCATAGGTGGTCCCCTATTCCGTCGAGGAAAACTTCAAGCCCGTGGCGGAGAAGGAGTGGACATTCCACACAGCCAAGGTGAACTGCGTGGCATGGAGCCCGGACAATCGTCATTTGGCTACAGGTGGACTGGACACGAATATCATCGTCTGGGACCTGGAGCGCAGTGGAGAACACCCAATCATTATTCGAGGTTTGTCGTGCTGTCTCCCTATTTCCTTTCTGCCGTGTAGTTGTGCCTCATTTCGATGCTTTCATTAAACAGTCATTTTAAATGTGTTTTTTATACAGCATTTCCCGCTGTGTTTTGAAGACCCACTGGGTAACCGAAAGCATAGCTAGTATTGGTACAAATGGGAAGCATTTCATTTTATATAAGCAATATATAGTAGTTGATGCATTTTGCTGTAGAGCTGCAAGGGACGGAAACACAACCCCTTCTCCGAAGTTGTCCCTTGTCTCACCTTCGTAATCTGTACAGTTACGTTCGTTGCGTTCTCAATCTCCCCTACTAAAAGGGATGAAGGTTGGCGGAAGTCATTCATTCTCTGATCGGCGTGCTCTACATTTTCTACTTCTACTGCATGTCGCATAGGCATTATGAATGCGTATTGGGCATATACAGGTCGACGGCAGGTCGATGGAAAAGTAAAAGTTCTTTCTCAAGCAAGTATTATAATCATCTACCAACCTCGAAGAAATGGAAGGCTTGATTGACCTGAGTGGGCCCATAATATGGACGTGAAATCGCCTACCCGGGCACCCAGTTTCAGGCGCTTTTTCGAGTCCAGTCCGTGTCTGCCAAATTTTCCATCACTCCGGGGTAGGTAGACTGGTAACCATCACTATTATGGAATTGATCATCAGTTTAAATTTATTGAATGGCTACTGGATACCAAGTAGGTTTGTGAAAATGCTGCTATGAACACAGTGTTTTTCGAAATTCCGATTTCTTGTTTTGGAAATTTTCATAGTGGTAAAACCGGGTTCGAGGTTCACTAGAACACTAGTGAAAATTGGATTAATTTGAATAGAGTCCGTTTCAATTTGCAATTTTGCTTAGTTTATTCCCATACCCTTTAAAATCAGTCTGAATATGACTGGCCAGGGAACTATCTCATGCGTATGTCTGAATGGTGAAAATGAATACCACCACGAGAAACTCCGCCCTTCAAGTGGTAGAAAGCTATGTTTCATTTTTGCAAAGTCCTTGAATCCAAGGAGTTAGGGGACCCTGAAAGTCTAGTATTAAATTGAACTGTCAGCACGCACCTGACACGTTTGTGCGTGCGCTCCGTGGAGATAAGAGAGGTGGTGAAAGATACCTGTGCAAGCAGCTCGGTGGCGCAGTGGGAAGTGGCGGCGATTCAGAGGCACAGGGTGGTGTGTTCGATTCACGTGCCTTGTCGAATTTTTGCGGTTTTTAATGTTCATTTCTTGTTTGGTATCTATAACCTGTCCGACTTTTCCTACGCGTATATTCCACTACAGGCTCTCAAGTACGTGCTCTATAAGAGCTTTTCATCAATTGTCCCTCCCCCCCCCCCCCCCCCCATTTATGAAACTTCTTATTTTCTGCAGATTTCTGATAGGACTCTTGACTACATGCGGAACGAACCTTCCCAAGTAGACATAAATAAAGCAATTACGAGAGCATGTGATGGCACCATTTGACAAGTCGAGAATGGGTGTCCAGTCGGTCTCACCCATCGTGTCGCCCCACGCCCCCAAAAAGCCCGACGTGTTCAAATAAAGGCAGGCGACCGTTGCACAAGTCCAGTTGTGCCCTACTGTCCATCGAAGGTGTACAACTTCATATACTCATGATATCGATAGCAGGTAGCTACTGCAATCCCAGCAGGTTAGCGCTTATAGGTCACCGTCATTTTCTAGAGTATCGGTAGACGTCGGCACGTTGGTATTGAAATTTTACTGGTGAGCCTACCATTTAAAAATTGCGAACTATAGAAATGTTAGGCATGTCTGCATGACAGCTGCGGAAAGGCATTTAGATTTGTTACGTCTAGTATAGGGCTACCAGTAGTGGAAGAAAGAAAATGATTCCTCAACGGTTTTTTCTTGATGATGTGGTGCAGAGATATTTTTTCAAAAAGTTGGTCACGATGATTCGCCGTGATATGAGTGTACGCCCTCCTGACTATGGGATTGCCATGGGTAAATCTGAAGCGGTACTGTTGGACTTTCACGACCCTTAGCCCCTTGGAAGTCAAGAAGGGGTAGAAAAAATTTCACCCAAACTTTACCTAAGAGGCTTTCTGGAGCGCTGATCACAAATATGATATTCATCTCTTGAATTTTCGGACGATTACGGTAATTTAGCACGTGTGAACGTGGTCCCATAGTAAATTTTGAGGGCTCGTTGCTCTTTCGGTTCGAGGACTTTGCAAAAATGGAACCTACTTTTCTACTACGTGGAGAGTGGAGACTCTCATGGTATTCATTTTTGTCGTTCAGACCTACGTGCATACGCATGCAATCCCATAGTAAATTTTGAGAGTCCCTAGGGTCCAAGAACTTTGCAAAAATGGTACCCATTTTTTAACTATGTGAAGAGTGGAGACTCTCATAGTATTATTCATTTTGTTCGATTCAAGTCCACGCCGGCCACGTCTTTCATCCCTCCTGGGTTACACATGTCTATGAGGATGTGGTGCGTCCGCTGGCTGACATTTGCACACCATTGTATTGAGCACATAGCCATTCAAAATGGCTACATGACGTTTCGTAGTGTAGAATGCGTGGCTCATTCATGGAAAGGGATTGAATTGGCGTCGAACTTTCTTCCTTTAATGAATTTCTTTCAAAATGTATGACGGTTGAACATGGTGTGCAGACTATTAGATATAACTGAAGACTTTTAAAAATATTTGTGACACATTCTATTGGTCTTCTACTTCGTTTAAGTTCTCGCTTCGTCATACCGTCGTGAAATCGTGTCGTTAAGGTGCGCATGCGATGTCGCCGGTGAATGGTCTCGCCTTCTTAAATGCCAACGAGATTCTCAGTGTCGGACAAGACGCAAACGTGAAGCACTGGAAGTTCAATCCTCAGTGACTGCTTCTAGCGTAGATATTCGCTTTATGAAGGTGCCTTCGAAGAAACTGTATACCACTTTCTAATTCGCGTTGAACTTAACTCACACAAGTGTTGCTTTAGTATTTAATAAATTGTCGTTTCGATTTTCTAGATCTACTGGCTTACCGTTTTTGTGTAGCATGTTTGTGGAGCGTTCAAAATTGATTTAAACATCGTTTCTCTAGCGATTTAACATAATAAATTGATGCTTTATAGGTTTGGGCTCAGAATAGTGAGTCACAACTACACCAAGAACTGCAAGTGATGATGGAGAAAATAGGTTTCGCAACTGTTCGGCAAGTTTAAGAACACTGGACAGGGGTTTGCTCTACCAGTGCAACGGGGAGGAGGCGGTGTGGCAAGGAAGGTACCCATCAACGCGCCGACTGGACCAGCTACCAGTTACTTTGCGTGCCAGTTATTTCAGATACAGAAGTTCAGAGAGAGGAGTGCGGAGGTGTCGCTATCGTGTGACCAGCATAGACTAGGAGGAACATGAAAAATAACACAAGGCATTCCACGTGCGAGCGTCCTCGAATCGCGGCATCTCTTTGCACAGTAGAGAAGAAGAGAAGCTCTGGAACCGGTGTGTATTGCGTCCAAGAATCCCGCAACCCACGGAAGGGAGGAACGGGTGACCGCAACACAGGAGTGAGCTCCATTTGCCGACCTCTGTAGACTTGACCACGGAGGGCGCCAGCCTGAAGGTCACTGAAGGGCTGCCCCGAAGGCAGGGCCTCGTTCACCCACATCTGTCTCCAATCGAGGTGTAATTCAACCGCCTTTCGTTGTTACGTCGTTTACGTAAGCCCAGTTGGGTTGTCTGTCTCACGGTTGTCTCCGTTTAGCTTCTGAAATGTCTGAAACTTGAAATGATTCCTGGGCGGGTAATTTCTCAAACTCCCCTCCTTCGCAGGCTTTGAAGAAGGCGGTTACGCTGAAGCGTAAGCCGAATCAACGTTTAATACTTCTTAGTTTTATTTATAGACATATACGGCAGTATGGTGGGCGCGTGTGTCCGAACCGCTGTCGCGTACACCTGATACCAGGTTCCTGGTTCGGATTTTCCGCCCAGGCCAGCCAAGCCTTCCATTCCTTTTGGGTTGGTGAATTGGTACCAGACTTGACTGAGAAGGATAAAGCGCAGACGTGTTCATGGGCTGGCCACCGCAAGTCATTGTATTGCTAAATACGCATTCAAATCGCCTCCACGACATCCCGTAGAAGCAGAAGCGCATCCCAAGGGGGATTGAGTAACGCCGTTCTTTATCTTTCATCCTTTTTTCAGGGCAGTATGCGTGAACATGTACTAGAACAGACAGAACATCCAACTGGATGTAAATATCCAGGGCGCTGAACTAATTTTTGAAGAAAAAACGACACTAGTAAAGTTAATGGCAGAAGGCTTAAAAGGACCTAACTAAAGGGGGAGGAACAAGACAGCAACTGAACGACGAAGGGGAACAACGGAGCGAATTTGATAGGAAAGGACTGTCCAGAATCCGGACCTATCCTAGTCGGGAGGGGGCAACCGTTAAGTGTCCGTTTCATATGTCATGTCATGCCACACAACCACATCACAATTTAAATGAGAGCCCTCGCATCACAGGACGACAGCTGAATCTCTCGTAGAAATTAAGCAAGGGATTAGATACGCAAATCACTACATGCCCCACTCCGATTAGGATAAATCGCGGAATGCTTCTGCAACGTCCAGGGAACTACTGTTTTTTTTTTGAAGGATTGGTATCAACCTTGGCACGACTGCTTTATGGCTTTTTCTCTTCTGTTCAATGACACAAAATCATTTTCAGCGGCATTTTCGCTGCAGAGATCAATACGTTCTTCAGTACAGCTAGAATGGTACTGAAATCCATGTCAGTGAGTCCGCCGCTTCGTCATGGATCCCGAGCCGTGTTTCCAAATGTTTGGTTTATCCAGCTCACAACAATGATCTAAATCGCGTGGAAAGCCGTTAAAGCAGTTCTTGCATGAAAAATTCTGCAATGGTGAAAAGTTGAGCAGTAACGTGAACCAGCTGAAGGAGTACATCATGAATGCCTATACTCGTTTAGGCTGCCCTTTTTGACGCTTAAGCTTAACGTTCAATATCCTCATCGGCTGCCTTCCTTACAGAATATTTTAGGTAGTCAAGCCACATGTTATACAAGAGCATCGTGCTAATTGCGTTTTTAAGCAGCCAGTTATTGTGAGGAGTGCAGTCATTATAGTCTTTACTGTACTTGCAGTACCAAACACGAGCATCATGTGCGTGATGAGCACTCAAGTAAACTCCTGGGCGAGATCGGTGATCATGACCCCTCCCATCCTTACACATCGCTACATATCCGTATTCTGCCGTAAGTCCAACAATGGAATAATACAAGACATACAGACATTTTGACACCGTTACTGTTAAGGATGAAGGACCTTTTCTGATCTTCAGCGAAAACTAAACATGAAAAGTGAAGCAGAACATGCCTGATCAACTCCGAAACCAAGCCTTGAGCGGCTGAGCTGTTCCTGGCTCGTTGGCAGCTCTAGAATTTTTACATAATCTCTTTCTTCTATAATTCTCTTTCTCAATTTGCGCAGCCTGGTCAGAAATCGTGTCTGCCGGTAGCTGCACCATCTTCGCCTCGCTGACGACGTCGTGGTCATGACACCGAGCATCAGTCAGGCGAAGCGAATGCTGGCCGACTTCTATCGTGTATGTGGGCACGTTGGACTGCAGCTGAATCTTACGAAAACGATGTTCATGAGGAGCGAACGAGTTTCTGATGCTCCATTCTCGCTCAACGGACATGTACATCTCTGAATGCTGCAGCTACGTGTATCTGGGTAGCGAAGTCAATATGGCCAACGACCGCCAGAGCTGAGCAGGAGAAAATAGGCGGCTTGGGGAGATTTTAAGAGTGTCGAAGAAGTCGTGAAGAAGACGAAGAACGTCCGACTCCGTGCCCACCTATTCGACTCCACCGTTCTTCCTGCCCTAACATACCCTTCAGAGACCTGGGTCATACGAAAGCAGGATGAACACGCAATCAGCGTCGCGCAGCGTGGAATCAAGAGGACGATGCTCGGAGTGAGAACAGGCCTCCGGAGTTTCGAGCTTCGTCGACGTTCAAAGATCAGAGACGCTGACGCAAAAGCCACGACGTCGAAAATGAGGTGGACCGGCCACGTAATGCGCTTCACAAATTTCCGGTGGACGAAAGCCGTTCCGCGGGATGTCAAGAGAACACCAGAACGCCCACCAACGCATTGGTTGGACTTCTTCGTGAAAGTCCTGAACGAACAATATGGCGCTCTTCGTGTTTCTCGAGCGAAGAGAATCCATTGGAGCACTCTGGCACGCGATAGGGACGGATGGAGACGCTGTTGGCGCCCGCCCGATCAAATCGATGATCAATGGGACGATAGGTGATACGGGTGATAATTCCCCATCTGACTCCGATGGAGCCTCGCCCGCTTCATTGTGTCGGCACCTTCCTCTTCTTTGTTGGATTCTCGAAAGTTCCTTTAAATTCGACTGCTATAATAGTGGAGTCTATCTCGCTGTGAGAGGGACACTTCACGCTGACTGCCTGACTGCCAGGCGGGTAAATGGGAACTAAAGTATTATGCAAAACAACAACAAAGTAAACTATATGAGATTATGAGAGGGAAGGGCTCCCCAAGTGCTTATGCGCGGACGCTACGTTTTGCGTCTTTCATCCGTACCTCCTCACTAAGATGGATCCAATTACCGTTTACCTAACAAGTTCACTGTAGCTATCGCAAAATGAAATCCACTGCTGGTTCCAAATGGGTAAAATTTCGAATTTCGTCAGCACCCCACATCATAGCTATCTTGCATGGCGACTCCTTCGAACCATAAGAAGTTACAGAAGGCGCTCACAGAGAGGAGGTTGTTGAGCGATTCGAAAATCGATCAGTTCGTCTCTTGACATATGAACCGCTTGGTCTCGAAACGACTACTCTGCGCACTGTGCTAGAAGCGTCCATTTTGGAAGCAAACTCGTCGCTATCCGTCGCAGCATAGTCTCCCGACGACAACGAGCGTCTACCGATCGGAAATGGAGGTGAGCAATTTCGCTATGTTTGATTTTTCCATCGAGTGAATTCTCTGGCATTATTGTACTTCCAAAACTGCAGAAGTCGCACAGATGGGTGTTATTTGAGGTGCTGGCTGTGAATCTGATATCCGTTTTTGAAACTTTGGCCGATTACTGTGGGTTACGGTAGGTGGGGGTGGGAAGGTTACGGTCATCGATTTGGACCAAACTTTGTCTATGGAGGTTACCTTGGAGTGCTGCTCACGAATCTGACATCTTACAGAATGGGCAGATACAGTAGTTGCACAGCGTGCAAGTGGTCTCACTGGGATCGCCTCGTAGGTGCGCAAATTTGCGGGAAATCAGTATTGTGGGAAACCCTACGATATCCATAGACTTGATTGCGAGACAGTAATATAAGCACCATGGCGCCCCAGGCACTGTCCCGCAACCGCTGCCAGACTCTTTCGCAACTTCATGTTGAAGGACGGCTTTGAGAAGCTGAACGTGAACGCAGCCGATTTCCAGGAATGGCCTAGAAGGATGGGTTTGCTCGCAACGCCCCTATGCTCTAGTTGTGACGATTTCATGCAGATATACTAGCCTTCAGGTATATGGAGATGCAGTGCAATTCCACTTTATAACGGGACATGCGTTCCACCCCTCGTCCTCTTGGCGTATCCATCCCCCAACCCTATGGCCTTCTTCGAGAGTCTAGCGGCCGTCTTACTTGGTACCTTACATTGCATGTGTTTCCATTTCAACTATTGTTTAAATGGGTGTATAAGGTGGAGCCCCCTTATTGGGATTCCGCCGGAGATGCTACAAAAGAACAAGCCGAATTGGCTCTCGATATCCGATGCACCTCCAGGAATTCATTCTGAAGCGTTCTTTACCTATGCCTGCCGTAACCTACCGTATTCCAGCGTAATAACAAGAACGGGTGTCACATTCGTAATCAGCACTTCAGATAATCTCTATAAACGAAGTATGGGCGAAATCGGTGACTGCAATCTTAGTGAACCACACCTACTGTAACCTACACGTCAACGTAATATGGAAAAGGAATGTCAAATTAGTGATCAGTACCCAAAAAAGATCCTACCTCCCCCGCTTCTGGACGAAGTTTGTGCAAATCGGTGATTGTGACTTCGACAACCTTAGTCACCCGTACCTACCGTAACCTACCGTAGTTGGCCGAATTTTCAAAAACGAATCTCAAATTAGTGATCAGCACCCCAATTAGCCCACTGGGCGAGGTTTGAGCGAATTTTTTCCGACTTCTGGGGTCGTGGAAGTGCAATAGTGCCGATAATCGTTATCGTTTGGAGTGTCCACATCAGATGAATGCATATTTGACTAAATGGAGAGTGAATGTCTATGCATTACCAGGAGTCTAACGTAACAAGGGGAGTCGAGGAACTCCGTATAACGGAGCGCTTGCATACAAACGGTGAAAAAATCCACTGGGACTACGTATTGGAGGAGGCGATGTACGTTTCCGGTAGTATATGGCACGGGAGGTTAGTGGTACATAATCTAAAACATTAGGTCTTCTGAAGGCAATGCATGGTTTTAGACTGCGGAGGCTATAGTAAATCTACCAACCCGCGCTGAGAGAATGGAAGTACGGGCCCGAATTTATGCTGAGATGAGCATTCTGTCTTCGCAGTCATTAGATGGTTCAACATCAGTGTCTGCTGCTCAGCAGCAACGGTAACCTTGAAACTAAGCGGTAAAGTCCTGGAAGAACTCCCAGCGCCATGGTTTAGATTGGAATCACTGTAAAAAAATAAGGAAATGATTCTGAGGTCGTGGGGCATCGAAGCATGGTCGGCTCTGTCCTAGTGGGGAGGAGCAGCGAATCAGGGTGATGGCGAGGCGTGGAATCGACTTCTTATCCGAACGCACCGAGGAGCCGGGTACTAATCACAGGCGTTCCTAAGCTATGGTCAGAAATTCGCACAAATAAAAAAAATGTTTCTATGGTTATTTTTTTATTTTGGTTTATGATATTATTATTATTTATTAATTCATTATTATATTATATTATTTACTATTATTTATTCTTATAGTTGTTACTTTTACGGGTTCCACGGTTGCTGCACGCACGGTTTTGAGGACTTTTCGCTGCGTAAGCAGCAGAAGTACAATACCGGCCTTATCTTTTGGTCTTTGGGCGGAAAAAGCGAAAAAATACCGCCTTTTCCGCCGCTTTTCTGTAGCGCTCTTCAAATTGAGCGCATTGCAAATTGAATGACATATTCGTGATCAGCACTGAGCTCTCTTCCCGATGAGTTGAAAATCGCATAGCGAGCGTCTGAAATGTAGTTCAGTGACCTAATTTCTGCCCGGCGCGGCTGACCCCTGTGCTCGCGGGAGATAATTACACCCACAGCTCCCAAGTGGCTAATGAAGGAAGAGATTCGGCCCTTTAAAGCCTAGTTTCTGCATTATATACATAGTCACACATAGTTCTCTGGATTCCCTAGTATTTCACGATCACAGTGATCTACTTCCTTAAAGGATCCGACAATTTAAGTGTTGTTATTTTCAGAAAATGCCTCCGCTTTGGAGGACTCTAATTTCGTCATATCAAGATTGTATGTGCTTATACTCGTTTGTCACGTTGGAGGCGAGAGTGAAAATCAAGCTGCGAAGTTGGAACCTCCAAGGTTGAAATCGTTAGCGATTGTACGCTGCCAAAGTTGCCCATATGACACTTCTTCGTAGTTAGCCGTACACTTTTCGTATCATTAAAGGGGGCACAAAATGGTTTCTTTGAAGACAGGAACGTAGATATCTGGAGGCCTATGAAAACACCTTATAGTCTTCTACAGGTGGGATTTCGACTGGCCCGGAGGACATTTTGGCCACCCAGTTACAGAGCAAACTCATCTCAAATGCTAACTGAGTGTCACTTTGAAAAATGTTTAAAAACTAAAAAAAGTTGTCTACGAGGCCATTCCCTAGTTAATTCTGAATCGAAGGATAGTTCGATTTCAAATTTACGTTCATTTGTACCGGTTTTTCACGAGTCAAATGTCCCATAGCCCTGGTCGGGACCCAGATTAGTTCCGGAGCCAGTCCACTCTCCTGCCTCTGTGACCCCTCGCGCCATCTGAGAGCGCCGTAAATCGCCTAACTACAGTTTTCACACTTCCGGTGCCGCGGCGCCATATTGATCCTTCCAAACGATGGTGGAGTAGAATAGTACACCAAACAAGGTTTGGACAACTACGACCTCTCCCTTATACTTATACGCTTGTGTTTTTCATTTCGCATTTACGCTTTAACAATGTTTAGATGCGTGGCGCATTCCAGAAAGACTGCTCGAACTCGCTTCACTTTCACAACGCTCAGTCTACAAGCTGTCCCTCTCCCTCGATTGAAAGATTCGATTCTGTATGCATTGTTCACGGCGCACTCCAAAGGCCAGCTGGACAGCCTTAAAGCAACTCCTGAGTAAGGCGGTAGGAAACTTCTGGTAGAACTCCCCAAACGCTCAGTCCACAAGCTGTCCCTCCCTCCTCGATTGAAAGGATCGATTCTGTATGCATTGTTTGCGGCGCACTCCAAAGGCTCGCTGGACAGCCTTGGAGCAACTCCTGACTAGGGTGGCTGCATATTTCTGATAAAACTCCCTAACCGCTCAGTCTACAAGCTGTCCCTCTCCCTCGATTGAAAGATTCGATTCTGTATGCATTGTTCACGGCGCACTCCAAAGGCCAGCTGGACAGCCTTAAAGCAACTCCTGAGTAAGGCGGTAGGAAACTTCTGGTAGAACTCCCAAAACGCTCAGTCCACAAGCTGTCCCTCCCTCTCGATTGAAAGGTTCGATTCTGTATGCATTGTTTACGGCGCACTCCAAAGGCCAGCTGGACAGCCTTAAAGCAACTCCTGAGTAAGGCGATAGGAAACTTCTGGTAGAACTCCCCAAACGCTCAGTCCACAAGCTGTCCCTCCCCCTCGATTGAAAGGTTCGATTCTGTATGCATTGTTTGCGGCGCACTCCAAAGGCTCGCTGGACAGCCTTGGAGCAACTCCTGACTAGGGTGGCTGCATATTTCTGATAAAACTCCCTAACCGCTCAGTCTACAAGCTGTCCCTCTCCCTCGATTGAAAGATTCGATTCTGTATGCATTGTTCACGACGCACTCCAAAGGCCAGCTGGACAGCCTTAAAGCAACTCCTGAGTAAGGCGATAGGAAACTTCTGGTAGAACTCCCCAAACGCTCAGTCCACAAGCTGTCCCTCCCCCCTCGATTGAAAGGTTCGATTCTGTATGCATTGTTTGCGGCGCACTCCAAAGGCTCTCTGGACAGCCTTGGAGCAACTCCTGACTAGGGTGGCTGCACATTTCTGATAAAACTCCCTAACCGCTCAGTCTACAAGCTGTCCCTCTCCCTCGATTGAAAGATTCGATTCTGTATGCATTGTTCACGGCGCACTCCAAAGGCTTTTCAAAGATTTCAAAAACTCTCCGAGTTTTCGGCAGATTTTTTTTTGTGTAAAATCGATCAAACGAATCCCTAGGTCCACATAAATTGTGTTATTTTTGGAAGTTTTGACAGCTGCTTTTCATGAAGGAAATTTTCTTTTCCTTAATTTTGTAACGCGCTGTTAGTATAAATTTCAAACCCTGGTTACTAAACAGTAAAAAATCAATTCTTTCGGAAGCAATGTTCGATGTGATTAGAGAGCCTATTTTTGCGCGTGATAGCGCAGTCGTAAAAGGTACCGGTTGTCGTGCGCACACGAACATTTTGGACATTTTTACATTTGTTCGCCTTTTACTAGAATCTCATTACGGTTCAGCTGTGTGGAGCTGTGAACCATTTGGTCTGCTCACCCTTGATTTGCATGGTTTCAGTGGGGAGTTTTATCAGAAATATGTAGCCACCCTAGTCAGGAGTTGCTCCAAGGCTGTCCAGCGAGCCTTTGGAGTGCGCCGCAAACAATGCATACAGAATCGAACCTTTCAATCGAGGGGGGAGGGACAGCTTGTAGACTGAGCGTTTGGGGAGTTCTACCAGAAGTTTCCTATCGCCTTACTCAGGAGTTGCTTTAAGGCTGTCCAGCTGGCCTTTGGAGTGCGCCGTGAACAATGCATACAGAATCGAATCTTTCAATCGAGGGAGAGGGACAGCTTGTAGACTGAGCGGTTAGGGAGTTTTATCAGAAATATGCAGCCACCCTAGTCAGGAGTTGCTCCAAAGCTGTCCAGCGAGCCTTTGGAGTGCGCCGCAAACAATGCATACAGAATCGAACCTTTCAAACGAGGGGGGAGGGACAGCTTGTGGACTGAGCGTTTGGGGAGTTCTACCAGAAGTTTCCTACCGCCTTACTCAGGAGTTGCTTTAAGGCTGTCCAGCTGGCCTTTGGAGTGCGCCGTAAACAATGCATACAGAATCGAACCTTTCAATCGAGAGGGAGGGACAGCTTGTGGACTGAGCGTTTGGGGAGTTCTACCAGAAGTTTCCTACCGCCTTACTCAGGAGTTGCTCCAAGGCTGTCCAGCGAGCCTTTGGAGTGCGCCGCAAACAATGCATACAGAATCGATCCCTTCAATCGAGGGGGGAGGGACAGCTTGTGGACTGAGCGTTTGGGGAGTTCTACCAGAAGTTTCCTACCGCCTTACTCAGGAGTTGCTTTAAGGCTGTCCAGCTGGCCTTTGGAGTGCGCCGTGAACAATGCATACAGAATCGAATCTTTCAATCGAGGGAGAGGGACAGCTTGTAGACTGAGCGGTTAGGGAGTTTTGTCAGAAATATGCAGCCACCCTAGTCAGGAGTTGCTCCAAGGCTGTCCAGCGAGCCTTTGGAGTGCGCCGCAAACAATGCATACAGAATCGATCCTTTCAATCGAGGGGGGAGGGACAGCTTGTGGACTGAGCGTTTGGGGAGTTCTACCAGAAGTTTCCTACCGCCTTACTCAGGAGTTGCTCCAAGGCTGTCCAGCGAGCCTTTGGAGTGCGCCGCAAACAATGCATACAGAATCGATCCTTTCAATCGAGGGGGGAGGGACAGCTTGTGGACTGAGCGTTTGGGGAGTTCTACCAGAAGTTTCCTACCGCCTTACTCAGGAGTTGCTTTAAGGCTGTCCAGCTGGCCTTTGGAGTGCGCCGTGAACAATGCATACAGAATCGAACCTTTCAATCGAGAGGGAGGGACAGCTTGTGGACTGAGCGTTTGGGGAGTTCTACCAGAAGTTTCCTACCGCCTTACTCAGGAGTTGCTTTAAGGCTGTCCAGCTGGCCTTTGGAGTGCGCCGTGAACAATGCATACAGAATCGAATCTTTCAATCGAGGGAGAGGGACAGCTTGTAGACTGAGCGGTTAGGGAGTTTTGTCAGAAATATGCAGCCAAACTAGTCAGGAGTTGCTCCAAGGCTGTCCAGCGAGCCTTTGGAGTGCGCCGCAAACAATGCATACAGAATCGATCCTTTCAATCGAGGGGGGAGGGACAGCTTGTGGACTGAGCGTTTGGGGAGTTCTACCAGAAGTTTCCTACCGCCTTACTCAGGAGTTGCTTTAAGGCTGTCCAGCTGGCCTTTGGAGTGCGCCGTGAACAATGCATACAGAATCGAATCTTTCAATTGAGGGCCCTAGTCAGGAGTTGCTCCAAGGCTGTTGTCATGCTCCTGCCTGGGAGTGAGGGTTTACAAACCTTTATTATTAGTCTATATTATATACAACAACCATGTAGCAACAATGCAGTTAGGGAGACTGCCAACCTTCCAACCCACGTAGGGGCGTGGCTTACAAAGGCGGTCGCCACTATACCGTGACATGCCCTTCCTTTCGAATTTGTCGGCCTCGACAAAAATATACAACACAATAATTTTTAAATAACAGCAAAAACAAATATTCACTCCAATGATGAATTAAAATGATAGGTCGATGGACATAGAGACGATTATGGGAGGATTCCTTCCAGTACGCACAGGGCGAAATTTGTGCATAAGCCTAGGGCCAGGTCATAGGGCCTCCGGATCATGTGCCTTCGAGGCATTGCTCGCATCGCTGCCCTCACACTGCCGCCGGCATTACATGGAGCCATCGCATCTCTAGAGCCGTCGACCATCGCATCTCTAGGGCACGTCTTATCAGCGTCCCCCACATTGGCGACCAGATTTAAGTCCTTGTTTGCCATCTTTGCCATCGCATCAACTTGCTCCTGACAAGCCATCAGTGTTTGTCGGAGCTCTCGCATTTCCTCTTCCAATATACCAGTTCGAGCACTGGTATCTTCGCATAGCTCCTTCAAATATTTATTAGATATCGTTATGAATTTGGTTTATATTGAATCGTTATTCTACCAATCGTTATTTTTCCGACCTTCTTGTGAAAATATTGAAAGTTACCTCGAAATGACTTTTTGGGGGAGTGTAGTCGCTGTCGTTATCATAGTCCGAATTTCCCTATGTCCTTATCAGTTCTACGGACATCGTTATATTCTGTAAAATGTCAAAAATATTTCGAAATCGTTATGACTTTACCTTTTGGTAAATGACGCGGCTTAGAACAAAACTTGCTATTTCGTTATTCGTTTTCTTCCAGTAAAATCGTACGTGAATCTTACTGCAAGGTATTTTTACTGCTCAAGTAACCTCCAGCAGGGGGTTTTCGTGATTCTGCTATAAAATGTCTTTTTGGTGACTTTCGTCTACTTTACCTAACCGAATATTTTCCCCTTCGTTATAATATAGGGCGTTATTTTGAATGCAAAAGATTTTTATGCCGTCACATTGACTTCTCAGTTGTGCGGAAATTCATTAGAATAATCCGAATATCGACCGTTATCATGTTGGTCATCATAATTTCTCACGTAATTGTGAGAAGCGTTATTTCTAGGGATTTGAGAATCGCGTCTGTGATATCCACGTTGGCTTCGAATTCCTCCGTTATTGAAGTAACCGTTATCGTTATGGGGTTGAGGACTACGCTCGTGATATGCTCTATTATTGTTCCAATGTTGTGAAAAATTTCGCGATGCACTAACAGCAGGATTTGGTGATTGATTCCACTGCTGACGCTGGTAGTTCCCTTGATTTTGGCAATTTCGATTTGGACAGCTTTCACTAATGCGTGCATTTTGAACGGCTTCCATGATTGCATTCACTAGGGCGTTATCAATTATTCCCCTCTCACGCGTCACAATTTCAAGAAGATGACTTTCGTTTTCTGCAACTTGTTGCAGATCTTTGAAAGTCTGTGATGACTGCCTTTTTTTTCATTACCGCAATTCGAAGATTCGTAGTAAGGCCGCGCACAAATGTTTCGCACATTATTTCTTCCACGGCGATGGGATTACTTTCGGCAAAAGCGTCGGCAGCTAAATCTCTCACCCGTTGCCCATAAATGACCACATTTTCATCGGGTTCCTGCTTCACGTGATAAATTTTTGCTTTCGCTATTTCGACATAGTTAGGGCTGCGAAAGTCTTTTTTCAACTGGTCCACAACCTTTCGGTAATCCAGCTTAACATCGTTATCATAGTTCTCGTATTTTATTTTGGCTGCTCCGCTTAATTGCAGAGGAAGGAGCCTTGCCAGTTTCTGCTCGTCATATCCCGCTGCATTGGCTTTTTCGTTCATCTCTCTAACAAACTTCACCACTGACATGTTAGTTCCGTTATAATTCGGCCAGCACTGCAATGCGGGAAGGAACAAATCCGCTATATTGACCCGAATATCAAGAGGCCTTTCTGAAATCTGAATAGGCCCCCCGATTGGTCCGTTATTATTTCTCGCCATGTTCGTAATGAGCAACCGTTCTATTAATTCCCGTGATTCGTCAATAAGTCGACTCGCTAGTTTCGCTTGATTTCTTTGCTCGGTGCGAGCAAATCGTTTCTCAGCTGGTGAGCTGTTCGGCACTAAGTAATTATCCGTTATGTTGATGAGTAAGATGAAGAAATAGGAGACAGGCAGAGAACTAAGGAAGCAGTAAGCAAAGAACGCCGTTGAAACCAACCGTTCAACCGCAGTCACGAAGACGTAATGCTTCCTGGATGACCTCAGTATGAGTTACCGCCCTCTTTTCCCTTCGAGCGGGATTATCATAGCTTTGTCGACGCCGCTATTTTCAAGTGGGTACTTGCTGAGCTCTGGTCGACGCCCTCGATTGTATACTCGAAGCCACATTTCGGCTCCTTTCTAATGCCGACATTACCTAGTATACGGTAGTGTGGCCAATGGGTGAAGTTCTATTAACATCGAATAAAAATAAATCTAAAAAAATAATTTTTTTGTTCTCTTTCGGATTTTTTTTGGACGTCCTATGTACAGGTTATATACAAGCTAGCGGTGGCATGAATGGCAGAGTAAAATGTAGCAAGTGAATTGACGATAAATTAAGAATTGAAGGTTAGAAACGAGCTATAAATTAGACGTTTTAATAAGCTAATAGTGAAAGATTTGATTAAGCTATTAACGTGAAAACGAAAACATGAATGCAAAGAAATCATCTAGGACGTGCGCAAAAGGGAAAATCGGAAAAGTACGAGGTTCACAAAGGAGGTAGTTTGCACTCGGCAGTGACTCATGTGAAAAACGTACTTCCCGCACACTTAGTGTTTTTGAAGACGCCAGGTCGGAAAATACGATGTTCGCTTCAAATCGCTAACGCGAATAGCGAAAATCGTACTTTTCGCAATCGATATTTAGAGTTAAAAACAGCAAAAACTAAACGAGCTCAAATTATTTCAAAATAGTAATAATAGCCTCTGAAAATAGCTGTTTAGTTACATGCCCTGCCTCATTCATGCGCCACGATGAAGACAAACGAAAAAGTGGAAATGATAAAAATCGTGCTCAGTACAAAAAAAATCATGCCAGCATGCTTCGTGAGAAATGTGCAATGTGCATGCGGTGTGGTGTGTATATCTCGAGATATAAATACGTTTTGATGGCCGTCAAAACGGAGTCTCCCCTACTGCTAACTTCTTTTAGAAATTTTGAGTAAAAGTCTAAAAGGATCTCCCCGCGACCTCCATGTCATGCTTCTGCCTGGGAGTGAGGGTTTACAAACCTTTATTATTAGTCTATATTATATACAACAACCATGTAGCAACAATGCAGTTAGGGAGACTGCCAACCTTCCAACCCACGTAGGGGCGTGGCTTACAAAGGCGGTCGCCACTATACCGTGACACTGTCCAGCGAGCCTTTGGAGTGCGCCGCAAACAATGCATACAGAATCGAACCTTTCAATCGAGGGGGGAGGGACAGCTTGTGGACTGAGCGTTTGGGGAGTTCTACCAGAAGTTTCCTACCGCCTTACTCAGGAGTTGCTTTAAGGCCGTCCAGCTGGCCTTTGGAGTGCGCCGTAAACAATGCATACAGAATCGAACCTTTCAATCGAGAGGGAGGGACAGCTTGTGGACTGAGCGTTTGGGGAGTTTTATCAGAAATATGCAGCCACCCTAGTCAGGAGTTGCTCCAAAGCTGTCCAGCGAGCCTTTGGAGTGCGCCGCAAACAATGCATACAGAATCAAACCTTTCAATCGAGGGGGGAGGGACAGCTTGTGGACTGAGCGTTTGGGGAGTTCTACCAGAAGTTTCCTACCGCCTTACTCAGGAGTTGCTTTAAGGCCGTCCAGCTGGCCTTTGGAGTGCGCCGTAAACAATGCATACAGAATCGAACCTTTCAATCGAGAGGGAGGGACAGCTTGTGGACTGAGCGTTTGGGGAGTTCTACCAGAAGTTTCCTACCGCCTTACTCAGGAGTTGCTTTAAGGCTGTCCAGCTGGCCTTTGGAGTGCGCCGTGAACAATGCATACAGAATCGAATCTTTCAATCGAGGGAGAGGGACAGCTTGTAGACAGAGCGGTTAGGGAGTTTTGTCAGAAATATGCAGCCACCCTAGTCAGGAGTTGCTCCAAGGCTGTCCAGCGAGCCTTTGGAGTGCGCCGCAAACAATGCATACAGAATCGATCCTTTCAATCGAGGGGGGAGGGACAGCTTGTGGACTGAGCGTTTGGGGAGTTCTACCAGAAGTTTCCTACCGCCTTACTCAGGAGTTGCTTTAAGGCTGTCCAGCTGGCCTTTGGAGTGCGCCGTGAACAATGCATACAGAATCGAATCTTTCAATCAAGGGAGAGGGACAGCTTGTAGACTGAGCGTTGTGAAAGTGAAGCGAGTTCGAGCAGTCTTTTTGGGATGCGCCACGCATCTAAACATTGTTAAAGCGTAAATGCGAAATGAAAAACACAAGCGTATAAGTATAAGGGAGAGGTCGTAGTTGTCCAAACCTTGTATGGTGTACTATTCTACTCCACCATCGTTTGGAAGGATCAATATGGCGCCGCGGCACCGGAAGTGTGAAAACTGTAGTTAGGCGATTTACGGCGCTCTCAGATGGCGCGAGGGGTCACAGAGGCAGGAGAGTGGACTGGCTCCGGAACTAATCTGGGTCCCGACCAGGGCTATGGGACATTTGACTCGTGAAAAACCGGTACAAATGAACGTATATTTGAAATCGAACTATCCTTCGATTCAGAATTAACTAGGGAATGGCCTCGTAGACAATTTTTTTAGTTTTTAAACATTTTTCAAAGTGACACTCAGTTAGCATTTGAGATGAGTTTGCTCTGTAACTGGGTGGCCAAAATGTCCTTCGGGCCAGTCGAAATCCCACCTGTAGAAGACTATAAGGTGTTTTCATAGGCCTCCAGATATCTACGTTCCTGTCTTCAAAGAAACCATTTTGTGCCCCCTTTAATGATACGAAAAGTGTACGGCTAACTACGAAGAAGTGTAATATGGGCAACTTTGGCAGCGTACAATCGCTAACGATTTCAACCTTGGAGGTTCCAACTTCGCAGCTTGATTTTCACTCTCGCCTCCAACGTGACAAACGAGTATAAGCACATACAATCTTGATATGACGAAATTAGAGTTCTCCAAAGCAGAGGCATTTTCTGAAAATAACAACACTTAAATTGTCGGATCCTTTAAGGAAGTAGATCATCGTGATCGTGAAATACTAGGGAATCCAGAGAACTATGTGTGACTATGTATATAATGCAGAAACTAGGCTTTAAAGGGCCGAATCTCTTCCTTCATTAGCCACTTGGGAGCTGTGGGTGTAATTATCTCCCGCGAGCACAGGGGTCAGCCGCGCCGGGCAGAAATTAGGTCACTGAACTACATTTCAGATGCTCGCTATGCGATTTTCAGCTCATCGGGAAGAGAGCTCGGTGCTGATCACGAATATGTCATTCAATTTGCAATGCGCTCAATTTGAAGAGCGCTACAGAAAAGCGGCGGAAAAGGCGGTTTTTTTCGCTTTTGGGCTAAGGAAGAGTCCCATGTTTGGTCCAGGACGAAAGGTGTGTGTAATCTCCACCTCTCGTCAGCGCTTTGAACTCATCCGGGTGGTAGCAAGTAAACAAGTACACAAAGACAACACAGTAAACTTGCTCACCAAGGGATTGTGTTCTGTAGTTTCCTAGCCACAGGTGACACCATCATACGTGTGTTCGACTCGCACTTCTAGTGATGTTCTCCCAACTAGAACAGATCCTCATACTCTTCTCAGTCATTTTTATATGCTTATTTAAATAAATGATGAATACATATGTTTATTTCAGAGGGAAGATAGGGCGTGTGGTAGCGGGAGGGGACCCGGCTCTCGCGTGCACTCCGATTCAAGGTTCTTTTTGTTTGTTGTTTCTCTGAACTGTAATCCAATACTCCTCGCTACTTGGATGGTGCACTCCTCACAGAAAACGTTATTTTTGTTAGGACACTTCCCGTTCAAGAGCTATTCCGCGCAGTTGAGTTCTTTTCTGGTTACCTCGTTCAAGCTCCAATAGCCGTTTTCTCTACAAGATACTGAAACCGTAGGAGTGGTAGGAAATGAACTACTTGATGGTTTCGGTACATTATTCATAAACTGCATCTTTGAGCTGATTTCTCAGTAACCATCACCGGCCCACTCTATTCCGTTCCATGTATATTATGTACATCATGCGGACCTTCGAAGGGCCTAAACCTGGAACAAGTAGACTTATTTGTCGTAAATCTATTCTTTTTCGCTATAAAGTGAAAAAAATACGAAAGTAAGCGTATTAATACAGGTGGGCGTTAACGGATCGAGTCTGGAGCGCGGCATGCATTCGACTTTGAGTTCAACAAGCCGAGTCGTTATCCTACTGTTCTTTTTCTTCTTCTTCAGCGTTTGTCCCTGTTATCCTACTGTTATCCTGTTTTATCCTTTCCAGATAGATGTGGTAGCGACTCGTTGGATCTGGGTGGGTGAAACGCTTGCTTAGCCTGGACGCGAACCGAACCAAGAACGTTGCATCGAGGTGCACGCGACAGTCCTCATCTTCCTCCGACTGCATAACGACGCACCCTAGTGGCAAAACAGCCGTTCATTATTCGCCATAGCCTAGTTCTATAATCCCTAGGTCAACACTCCAACCTACAATTTTTCAGCTGTAATTATTCGGTTGATCTCTGTACTACAGCGTTTGTTTCCTTTCAGTCTGAAGGTCTGCCAACTTTGGGCGTGCCAGCTAACTCTGCGGGAGCTTCCGATTCGCCAGCTGATTCTGAAGACAGAAAGACCACAGTGGAAGAAAACCAGTAAAACGTTTTGGCTGATAAGATGGATCACATGCTCAATTGAAATGCTCTGCAAGATTTAATCGTCAGCTTTCGCTGTTAGACTCAGTTCAAATCCTTTAGGAGATGTATTTGTCAGTTATCCGTTGTTCTCTGTAGACTCGAATAAAGAATGCTAAAGATGTCGAGAAGGGGATGAAGGCTTTCGATGAGGACAGTGGCCACATGAGCGATGAAAACGATCGAAGAGACAAGAGTTGTGCTTTGAGTTTTTTATGCTTCAGCTTTCACTATAATTGTATTCATTAGTTTTTCATTGTTTTTTTTTCAAAACAGCTTACCACTGTTTAAAAGAAAGCTACGAAAAATAGTTGAATAGAAGAATTGGAAGTTTTTGGGGCTCGGGAATTTTATGGATGTACAGACCAAGTGTCAGACAATGACTAGTGAAATACTGTACAGCTAAGGACTGGACAGGAAATGCAAATCCGTGATGTGGTAAATATAACTTGCATATGGCTATCCAGGAGCCAGATTCATCAACCGCTTACCGAGAGGTAACGGTGAAAAGTAACGCCAAACCTGGTGCTGATGAATGTCATATAAGGGGTTTGGCGGTACCTTCCACCGTTACCGGCCGGTTAGCGGTTGATGAATCTGGCCCCAGGATGCGGCGCATATCTCTCCCATCGCCGTTCGTCCCCGGTGCTTCGTTTGGGCGTTCGGGAAAAAGCCGGGTTTTGTTCTTAAATGAGAGACTTTCACCTCAAAGAGATGCACTATTCAACGAAAGCAAACATTAGTAATGCGCTTACAGTCAGATCCACCTTCCTAGCCGGACGGCTCTCCATCGAAATTGAAATTGCATAAGTGTCACTTATGCACAAAGACAACACTAAAGTAGAACCAACAACACAACACATCACAACAAATCGTAAGACAAGAAAACAAAGAGGAAACTAAGATTAAGCTAAAGAACTGAATAGAGTGGGGAAGATGTAGGACCTCACGGAATAAGCTCCTTATAAGCAATTTTTAAAGGCAGTGTAGCGTAACCCACCATGCCTCCATTTTTAGGAGTCTCAAATGAGCCGATTGTTCTGTTAACGAAAAAGTACCGCCTACAGTTGAGCTTAGCCGTCTTAACCTGGAGCTTGATCGGCCCACGCATTGTGATTGAAGTGGACCTTACAGGTAGGAACTGCGCCGGCTTGATGCCACACTTACCAAAGAGAATTTTGTGAAATAGTAGCAAGTCATTAGCCTTCGTTCAAGAAGACAACTTGTGAAGATCGAGGTTTTCACTACTTTCGGCACTAGGAGGAATCTAGTCGTAAATAAAGTCAAGCATTCAAGTCATCATTTTCTAGTGAAACTGTTCTGTACCTTCTGATTCACCTTTTGATTTCGTACAGCTAGAGTGATGGTGGACTCATCTGTCCGCATCTAAGGCTCTGAAGAAGGCGACGACGCCGAAACGTAAGCCTCAACGAAGACTTGAACCAATCTTGGCCACGCTGAACAAAACTACTCGTCTATTGCAACATAAAAGATGCAAAGGTTCATCGAGAGTCGAACATGGAGTGTTCTGTACCTTTTCCAATTCTTTTAGTTTTTAGGTCAATGCTCTTATGTTTAGAAGATGAGAACACTTGAGTGTCGTAAAACCGTGAGTGCCGCAGAAATTCACATTTCCCTTGTGAAAGTAGAGATTAGAAGGCTTCTAGCATAAAGATGTTTTCCTCAGGATCACAGAGTGCATGGCGCCGTGCAAGCCGATTTAAAACAGCTCATGGAATCGCAGCGGCGGTGCTGTGCTCTCACGAGCGCTGGCGGGGTCACTTATACACCTTCGCGACCGGGGTCGGCAAAAACACGGGGCGCAATCGGTAGTGGCTTTTTCCTTAAAGGGAGCCTGTGGTTCGGCTCCCGTGCGCTGCATGGTTTTTGCATTTCAACTATTCGGCTGAGATTTGAGGGATCCTGACGCCTACACAATTTTCAGACCCATTATGTACACCTTCCACTCGTAGCTGTGTAGAGTAACTTTGTTGCCACTAAACCCGTCAGTAGCAACAACAAGGTTACTTTCCATAGCATGCAGTAGGAAGAATGTTTAGAAAACGCCTGGAAATTGTGAAGATATCAGGACCCTCAAAAATCAACCGATCAGTTGAGATACAAAAACAACGTATTGCACAAGAACTGAAACCTCGAGCTGCCTCTTAGGAATGAAGCAACGCCCGTATCCATTGCGCCCCGAGTTGTTCGTAGGGCCCGGACTAGCGAACGTGCCACTGATCCCCATCAGTGGTTGCAAGGGAGCTCACGCCGCTGGCGATTTCATGGTAAACTTTAGGGACACCTACTCGTGAGGTTCAACGACATGGCGAGAGGAAGCGCATTTTTACACCAATTGAGGGGTGGAGATTGTTTCTACTCACTCGACTTCTCCGCTCAGACATACGCATGCGACCCTTCTCTTTCTAAGGCCTCAATTGCAAGAAGCTAAAGTGTTCAAGAAAGACTAATCAGTAGGTGACTTTCAAGGAAAGAGAGGAGACAGGGTGTTCGACGGTGGTGGCACCCGTCTCCTCCGATTCCGAACCACGCGACGGCATGTAGACAAACTGAGAAATTGACTAAATTGATCGCGGACTAACACTAATGCGGAAAATCGCTTACTCCTGTATTCGAGCACACCTCTAAACTTGGCTTCTCCAAGAGGGAGGGGAGTACACGTGCGCTCCTGTCAAGCGACTGACATGTCAGTTTTTCATATCTTCTAGGTGTATATGTCCACCTCAAATTCTGTAATTCATTCCTATCGCTCACAAGGGAAGGGTTTCGATCTCCCTTGGACCTTCAAGTGGAGACCAGGTTCGTTAGAAGGAGCTCGGAGTGCTGATTACGCGCATGGGGCCAAAATTGCAAAATGAAACCCCTCAAGTTCTGATCTGTCGAAGCTCACCGAGCTGACTGTAGGTTGACTATGTGAATAAATTATATTAGGTTGGTGAAAAAGTCTTGCACCAAAGCGTATTTTTTCAAAATTTTATTGGTTCGTTTGCGAACGACTTTAATCTACAAAGTAGTTACCATTTGCATCTACAACATTCTGCCGTCTGACGGAGAGATCATGAAATCATTTCTTTCAGAATAAAGTCAGCTGTAACTCGAAAAAGTGCTCCACCTCGGATTCCAGTTCGGTTCGGTCGTTGAAGCACCTATCCCCTAGGTGTTGCTTGAGAGCTAGGAAGAGGTGGTAGTCCGATGGCGACAGATCTGGCGAATACGGTGGGTGGGGCAGCACCTTCCACCTAAGCTCCTGCAACTTCTGGCGAGACGGCCTCCTTTAGCTTCTGCAGCTGTGTAGCGTAGGTGTTCACTGTTACTGCGATGCCGTCGTCAGGAAGTTCACGATGGAGCGTTCCTCGAGAATCCCTTCAACAGCACAGCATTACCTTCCTCTGGTGGATGTCCTCCTTTAGGTTGTGGTTCTCCTTGAGGGAACCACTGGGCCTTCTGACTATGGTTAACGAGGAAGACCCAGGATTCATCTCCCATGGCGACATTCTCGAGAAAGTCCTTATTACGAAAACGAACAGGGAGGGTCTGAGGGATAGTCAGTCGCGAAGACTTGTCTGATTCACGGAGTCAGTCAAACTTCACTGCAGTCGTGGTATTTATATGCCCTCAGAAGCAAATTGCCACGTGGGCGAAATACTCTAGAATGTGTGTGCTACAACTACGTGGCACCAAACAGTCCTTGGAAGTTCCTGTTAAATTTTGAAAAATTTTCAAAGTATTTGGTGCAAGACTTTTTCACCAACCTAATAGTTAGAGCGGTGATGGATGACAGCTAATAAGCTCTTAACGAATCAGAGCATTACCTCTAGTCCACTTGTGTCGCTGCATAAGGCCTAATCGTATGGTCTTCACTTAAAGGTCCAAACCCTAAACCCTTCCCTGGTGAGTGATTTGAATGAACTACAGAAATGGGAGTAAGCCTGTGTATGCTCAGAGAAGAAGCACCGGCATGTTAATCAACGTTCGGCGGGAAAGTGTTTGTGCCTTCTGATCTCTGAGAAACCTTAGTTTAGGAGTGTGCTGAAAACACGAAAAAAGTGCTCTTTTCAAATAGGGTTGGTCCTCCAGCATAAGCTAACATAGCACCTTAAATGTGTTTATGAAGTACTTGTTGTCATTAATAAAATGAACTATCACATCTCACAAGGAGAGCCTCCAAATTGGTGGTGAGCTTTTTCGATGCAATTTTTACAGGATGTAGGACCCGTGTGGGGAGTTCAAAACCATAGTTACTTTTTTTCGGAATGCTCTTCAGTGGTCGAAAACAAAAGCCTGTGGACGCGTGAGCGCGAAGTTCGTGACGCCCTGCTGCCACCCTGCTCGCTATGGTTGGTTGGCGTAGTGGTGGTGTTGTGGCTTCGCAGGAGTATGGTAGTGGGTTTGATCCTCCTTGTGCTGGTATTTTTGCATTTCGCGATTTATCGTCAGTGGGACCCTTTCTCCCCATTTCCAACACATTTTTGAACAAAAACACGGAAACAATTTCCATTTACGTTCATAAAGCTCTTTGAAAGTGGAACAGTGAGAATTTTTGGCTTCCATGTTAAGCAAGTCAAAAACTGATGCCAGATGCGTGATCTGCACCCCAAATAACCACCGCGCATAAAGTGTGGGCGAAATTGGTGTATTCGACCTCACCACCCTCACTTACTCCCACCATCCCTAACCTGTCATAGGAAGACGGAAAATCCAGAAACCGATGCCAGATTCATGGTAACCACTTCAAACAACACCCGCAACCGAAGTATGAAGAATTTTTTTCGACCTCGCCAGTATAGTGCATGAGCCCCTTTTGATTTTCGAACAGTCAAGCTGTTTCAGGATGAAAAGGTGTTGTAGATAGCCAATTCTATTATATTCATTACATGGATGGAATCAAAAACGTAGTAACCAACTGGTAAGAATAGCTATTGATGTACCAACCTTCTTCAACAATGAAGGAGGATTGCAAAAAAGCATGTAAGTGCTCATACACAAATAAAATACACTGCTCACAAACTGAAAATTTACGCTCCTATCTACCACCCTCTCAAAAAAGGACGTAGTAGCACCGATATCTTGCTTTCTGTGTAGCCCTCCACCGCTGAACGTACTCAGTTGGTTTCCACCTCGAATGGCTTCGCAGCTCAATGACCGCCCTTGCTTGACCATGAAGACCGAGATGCGAAGCCCGCCCAGGCTCGAGTGAGGGTGATGAGGACAGAAGCACCAATATCGCCCAAACTTTGTGCGTGGGGGTTACTTGAGGAGCTGGTCACGAATCCGGCATCAGTTTTTGACTTGCTTAAACTGGAAGTCAAAAATTCTCACCTTTCCACTTTCAAAGAGCTCGATGAACTTGAACACACTGTTGCCGTGTTTTTGTTCAAAAATGTGTTGGAAATGGGGAGAAAGGGTCCCACTGACGATAAATCGCGAAATGCAAAAATACCAGTACAAGGGGAATCGAACCCACGACCATGTTCGTGAGGCTACAACACTACCACAACGTCAATCAACCACATTTGGCTGGGTGGCAGCAGGGAATCATGAACTTCGCGCATACGCGTGCACACGGTTTTTTCGTCCACAGAAGAGTATTCCGAAAAAAAGTAACCGTGGTTTTGGACTCCCCACATGAGACCCTACATACTGTAAAAATTGCATCGCAAAAGCTCACGGCCAGTTTGGAGGCTCTCCTTGTCAGAATCCCTTCTCGGGGTGGTTCCCTGGTCAGGTAGCTTTCAATGGAAGATGTTCGTATTCCATTTTTTTTCTTCCCTACATCAATACTTCACGAACTCTGATAAGTTCTTTGTACCAGACTGTTGCTCAGAAAATATATTATTGAAAAAATGAAGAAAAAGTGATAGAAGTAAATGCTGATGTCTCTTGATTCTCAGTGGTTCAGGAGTAGATGCTGGTGTCTCTTGATGCTCAGTGGTTCCACTATCTACTGGTATTCCCAGTGTCTTTTCGAAGTAGAGACCAACACAAAAGTATCCTGCGGTAACAGCGAACACAAGTATAAGAGATATGGTAAGAAAGCTATGTAAATCGATAGACAATTAAACGAGAAGCTGAAGAGCTGCTGGAGTCAAGCAGAGAGAACGCTGAGGGTTTGCGTCTGTAACCTCTCTGTTCCTCTAAAAGCACAGATCTTCAGCTAGCTTGCTTTCATTGGAGTCGTACATGCTCATAAAACTATTCAAACGGTCAAACATCGATAAATTGATCGATATTTCTTTCTCGATCCAAGCTTTCCATCTGGAATGATGCCCATCCATAGGCAATCGTATTCATGTGACTCCCATTCCGACCGATCAAGTTTGGACGAGAATCGATAACACCAGTCGAAGAATCGATAACGTCGATAGTTGTTAGTCGCTGTGATGAAACTTTCCACCCGTGAAGCCTATGCGTCGAATTTTGGACCAGAGCTGCTGCACAGAGCGCCTCTGTACAGCAGCTCTGGGACTCGTTTCCTGAATACCGAGGCCTGTACAGCCCGTATTCTTAATAACACCTTAGCAGGGTTCGGAAGACGGTGAGGAAGGAGCAAGGGTCCCAGCGCGAACGCATTCTGACTTGTTTAGCATGTCAACGTCGAGCTGGCTAGGTCTCAGCCGCGCGAGGAAGCGTCACTCCTTCGTCCCCTCCACGGCATGCGGTGGCTCCTTCAGCTTCACTCTGTTGAGTGCTCCAATTTTTTTACTATTAATTTAACTGCCTTAATAAAATGGGGTCTATTCTACTGAGGGAGTGAACTTCGCTCCATCGGTTCGGCTGCGGCGGGAAAATGAGGGTAATATACACTGTAAACTACTGCCGTATGAGAGGACGCCTTGTGTTTCTTTTTATCCGGAGACATCATCTTGCGTGTTGTGCGGTGCAAATATGTAGAATCGGAGGAGGTGGAGGGGGTCACCATGTGGGACAGCCCACACAACGTTCTGTGTTGGACGAAACTGAAAACTTTATGCAGCACTGGTCTGTCATGCACTGGTGGACTGAGCTAGGTCATTTCTCACGTAGTGGGACATGCATATGCCTTCCTACCAAGGAGAACATCCACTGAGTATATGGTGACTCTCCCATCCTAGCCTACTTGCCGCTGTTCTGCATTTGTTTCCGTCTTCTAGGGTATGTATTCGGATTCCCCAGGGCTGCTCCCCCATCTGTGCAGCAGCTCTTGGGCTCGTTTTCCAAATATCGAGATCTGTACTGGTTGTGAAGATTGTACAGGGGCATTTCTAGCACCGTTTTAGCAGCGTTCAGAAGACGGTGAGGAAGGAGCGCGAGTCCCAGCGCGAAAGCCTTCTGACATGTTAACGTTAACACGTTAACGTCGAGCCGGTTGGCTCGGCCTGGGTGCGCGCGACAGCGTCACTCCTTCACCCCCTCCGCGGCGTGCGGTGGCTCCTTCAGCCTCACTCTCTTGAGTGCTCCAATTTTTTTATTATTAATTTAACTGCCTTAATAAAATGGGGTCTATTCTACTGAGGGAGTGAACTTCGCTCCATCGGTTCGGCTGCGGCGGGAAAATGAGGGTAATATACACTGTAAACTACTGCCGTATGAGAGGACGCCTTGTGTTTCTTTTTATCCGGAGACATCATCTTGCGTGTTGTGCGGTGCAAATATGTAGAATCGGAGGAGGTGGAGGGGGTCACCATGTGGGACAGCCCACACAACGTTCTGTGTTGGACGAAACTGAAAATTTTATGCAGCACTGGTCTGTCATGCACTGGTGGACTGAGTTAGGTCATTTCTCACGTAGTGGGACATGCATGTGCCTTTCTACCAAGGAGAACATCCACTGAGTACATGGTGACTCCTCCATCCTAGCCTACTTGCCGCTGTTCTGCATTTGTTTCCGTCTTCTAGGGTATGTATTCGGATTCCCCAGGGCTGCTCCCCCGCCCCCCTCTGTGCAGCAGCTGTTGGGCTCGTTTTCCAAATATCGAGATCTGTACTGGTTGTGAAGATTGTACAGGGGCATTTCTAGCACCGTTTTAGCAGCGTCCAGAAGACGGTGAGGAAGGAGCGCGAGTCCCAGCGCGAAAGCCTTCTGACATGTTAACGTTAACACGGTAACGTCGAGCCGGTTGGCTCGGCTTGGGCGCGCGCGACAGCGTCACTCCTTCACCCTCTCCGCGGCGTGCGGTGGCGCCTCCAGCACTCACTCTGTTGAATGCTTCAATATCTATTTATTTAACTCTCTTAGTAAAATGGGGTGTATACTATTGAGAAGAGGGAATTTCGTTCCGGCGGTTCGGCGGCGGCGGAAAAATTGGGGGTGATATACACTGTGAACTACCATATGAGTGGGCAGAACGGTTCGTATTTCCTACTATCCGGAGACGTCTTCCCGTGCGTTTTGGATTTGCTTTTCTAGCGATGGACCGCCCCGGCAGGATGTTTATTCAACTCCCTTTCACTCAAGAGTCATTAGATCCTATTTTATCGTGGCTATCTTTCCTTTGTTGATTATGTTAATGTATTATTACCTTCGCAGACTTGAACATTTTAAATTTTGTCGTTGCAGTCGGACGATTAATGGACGTGATGGTGATATTTGTTTGAATCTAAGCGATTCGTTTCAGAATCCATTCAATAGCGATTTGTACAATTTCCAACTACAGAAGTCAAGGTTGACACAAACGTAAGTTGCCAGCATTCTGCCTTGTTCAGAAAAGTTTCGGATACGACTTATAGTCAGAAGCCATAGCCAAACGAATTCTTACCTTACTGTAGGTACCCTAACATAAACTTCTTGTCGGCTCCGAAAGGATGGGGGCAATATTACTAGCACAATTTCGAATTTTATGAGCAATGCAGATGTAACTCTTGGAGATCCTTCCCAACCACCAAAAGTTCGTTAGTGTTCTCACAGTAAAGAGTTTAGTGATTGTTTCGCAGACCGCTCCATCTGCCTTTTCAGATCCGAACGGCTCGTCTGGTTCCGAGACTATCTACATACCGTACTAAAAGCGGTTTGTGTGGTCCCAAAGCGATTGGTCTGCGCGCTGTTTAGGAAGCGCACATTTTGGCGGTAAATACGTCCCGACCCGTGTCAGTTCAATCTGTCGCATCGAGTTCTCGATTGACGTTCGAGCATCTGCCAACCAGCAATGGAGGTGAGTTGACCAGCAGTGGCTGGCTTTTCCGTGGAGGGGATTTCTTCTTTTAAAGACGCATCTAGCTAACTCGACAACGAACGTCTGTGCTTTATCAGGAAGTTGACGTAATAGAGAAAGTCGAGGAACTCCGTGCCGCGGGCCTTTGGACGGCCAACCGCTTGGAGAGACTCGAGGATCCACCGCAGGATAAAACCCACTGGGACTGTCTCCTGTCGGAGATGCTGGACAAGGGCACGATAATGCGGGAAGAGGTCCACTGGAGAAAGATGATGGCACGAAAGGTTAGTGTTACGGAATCTAGGACTGCAGGTCTTTTAAGGGCGATGCATGGTTTTAGATTGCTTTTGCTATAGTACAAACTCACCCATATCTCCCAGACTTGGATGCGTGGAGGAAGAACCGCGCCCGAAAGCGGGATCAGCGGCTCGAGAAGGTGAGATGTTCTGTTCTCACAGTCACTGGAGGCGTCGACTTTTCGTCTGCGAAAGACCTCCAGTTTGGCATACTCCCGCGTCGCACCAGCGACGGGTCGCGGCGACAGTGTTGCGCGGGTAGCTACGGGCTGCGTGGCTGCCCGCCCAACACTGTTGCCATGACGAGGGAGTATGCGAAAGACGTGAGGAACTGTTCATACTTCAGCGAAAACGTAATTAATTGCGTACTCCACACTCCGTCCGTCGCCACAGTGGCTCTTGTCGCCGAAGTATGAGCAGACCCTAACACTTGAAATATGTTTGTACGTTCGCAGATCGGAAAGCGGATTTGCGCCTCAATAGCGAAGAAGGTCCGTGAATTCTGGAAGGAGGCCGATCAGGTCGCGAAACATCGAGCTCAGGTGAGGGTGTGTTCCTAGTGGAGAGTGATGATGTAGGGAGGAGTGTCACCTCACTGTGCTTGCTGTGCGGCAGTAATAGCAAACCTGAAACTAAACGGAAGTTTTTTTTTGGGGGGGGGGGGGGGGGAGGGGAGGGAGGAGCTCCCAACTCCGTCGGAGGGTTAGGGTTAGTTTACAAACACTTCTGCCCACCGCGCCGCGCAAAACCATGACCACCAGCACAGATATCGATTTTTCGCTCGGCGGCATCGCATTGCATTCATGCTCCGCCGTCCCAAAACACGATATTTGACGAGATTTTAGGGTATTGAATTCGGCGAATCCCGCCAGAGAATAAACGAGCGTATGAATGGTGGGAGTAAAAGAGCTCTCTGAAATAGTTTCAGTCTCAGGGTGGATCCATGACCTCAGTCGTTATCGCGATGTAGAGAGCACTGAGAAGGGCTAGGGAAGGTTCCAGGATGGGTCGCCGCCGAAGAGCGGATGTGACCTCCACATCTCATCCTTATATTCACGTCAAATAGGAAATTTTTCAATGGGAATTGAACGTTTTAGAAACCAAACTGGGGCCGGATTCATCAACGACTAAGCCGCGGGTATATGGGTAGCGTTACCCACGATGAAGCCTGCATCTCTGACTCTTACCTTATCTCTACCCCTTATCCCCCGCATTCCCATGGGTTTAATTGTTAATGAATCCGGCCCCTGGACACTTTTCACGTCAAAATGGACACCCTTCTAAACATGCTCAACATTTTTGAAATCAAACTGAGTATCTTCCAAATCAGAAGGGGCCTGTTTCACAACAAATATAGACTGTCCTAAAAAGTTGGAATAATTTTTTGTTCAGGAAAAATTAAGCATGACTTACTTTGAAATTTCTAAAATCCATCTGCTCAAATAAGGAAACACACTGTATAAAATGCTACTTTTTAAAGAAAAACAATGGATTAGAGCTTAAATCAAAGCGCAGGAAAGTAGCAGTTACTTAGTTTATTAAAAGAAGTGAACGCGCTCGTCCCAATTTTCATTTGATAGATAGCGAAAATTCTGTTTCTGTGGAGTAACACCGATGTAAACGGTACTGCTAGAACAGTTGTAAAAACCACATGCCATCACATCATAGAGCGCTGTTTCAAGGAAGCAACATTTCACTATCAATCAAATGAAAACCGGGACAACCTAGTCGACTGCATGCCGTGATCTCTCCTTTTAATCCGACAAGTGATTGCTGCCTCTCTGTGATTTGAAACAAACTTTAAATCACTATTTCTCCTTGAAAATGAAAAAATCCTTGAAAATTTTTTCTTGTTGGTGCAGGTGAATTAAAAGGTTGGTAAGAAAGTCACTACATTTTCTTTGAACAAAAATTATTTTACCCGTCTTGGAAAGTCTATTTCATAGTGGAAAAAGCTCGTTTCGATTTGGAAAATTTATGGCTTAACTTCAACACTGTCAAGCTTGCCTAGGAGAGTGTGTAAATCGACGGGAAAAATGTCCGCAGTTTTACATGATAACGTTATATATGCTTATTTTGAAGGCTTTCAAGACTTCAGGACCAGACACTAATTTTGTTTTCGGTGAGCGTTAAGGAATTTTAGGTTTAGAGAATTTGAAAATACGTATCTTTCACACTTTTAGCTCGTGCTATCAAAACTGAAGGACTTTTTAAAACTTTATTCTAATACGTTTCTTCGCATGAACGGTGCACTTCTCTCTAAAAATGGAATTTTTCTTAGGATTTTCTCTCGATTATAAGCTAATTCTAAGCGATTGAGTTCCTTTCTGTTCGCATCGTTCGCGTTCAAACAGCTGATTTTCTTCTAGGAGAAACTGGAAGCGAAGAAGCACAAAGCGCTGAATGCCCACATGACGTTCCTGGTCGGTGAGGCTAACAAGCTGAGCTCCATGGTTCAAGAAGGCATGGCGCAGAACAACGGCTCTAAAACACCATCGGTTGCATCGAATAAAGAAGGTATGGAGGAAGAGAGTGGCTCGCTGCGCGGGCTGTAATCGTATCCCAGAGAAGCAATTTTTTAGACGACTCCGACTTCCGCGGAACTGATTCGGAATCTGACGACGAAACGACCATTGCCCAGGAGGAGGCAGCAATGAAGCAGCAAGAACGTGTGGCCGTTGAAGAGGAGGTTTCGGCACTGAATAAGGAAGCGGATCAGGAAATGGACGATCTTCTGGCTTCGGTACGTTGTTTACAAACCACCTATTTGACATAACTTCTCAGTAATCATCACAGGCTACCCCGTTCCAACAGGTATTATCCAAACTTTCGAAGCGGATAGACTTGTGAGCAGTCTTATTGGCCTATATGTGTTCTTTTCTTTTGCTTTAGAAAGAAGGGAGTGTCAAAGTAAGAATGAGGATGGAGAATTACTTTGACGGTTCCCGTAGTGGGTGGGGTACGCAATGCATACTGCTTCAACGGGATATCGTGGGGCAATCTGAGTGGCTTATACCATGATTTACGGTGAACAGATGATGAACACTTTAATGTTTTATCCCTCCCAGACATGTGCGGGAGCAACTCGTTGACGCTAGACGGGTACGAGGCTTGGTTAGTCACGGGGGACACGAAACCTTGAATTGGGGTGCACGCGACAGCCGACTTCTCCTACGACTGCACATCGATATAAACATAGTGACAAAATAGCTGTTCAGTTTCTCAAGTTCCATGCCTCTAGAAGAAACTGTCCTGCTTTCTAACCCATAAAGCTCTTTCCAGCTTTAGTTACTTGGTTGATTTCTGCTCTACATTAGGTATTTCCTTCCAGTTACCGCCCGAATATCTGGCATCTATGGGTATAGAGCTACCGCTCAAATCTGCGCCAGCTTCCGATTTGCCGGCTGACTCTGAAGGCAAGACAGAGGCGATCAAAGTGAAGGGAAAGAGGCGTGGTGCAAAGGGTGACAAGGTGACTCAGTTGAAGTCGTAGAACATGGATTCATCAGTTATTTGTTGTTGTTCTCTTTAGGTGCCAACAAACAATGCCAAAGATAACGAGGAGAACGTGAATACAGAACGATCAACAACCGAGAAGCCTCACGATGAGCACAGTGGTAGCCGCAAGAAGAGCGATGAGAAACCATCATCCATCGTGGAATCTGTGAGCGTTGAACAGGACCTCATGAGCGTTGATGAAGGGCCTAATCCTACAGAAATCCTAGTTGTGACTCTGGCGAATAAGCCATTTTCATACAGCTCATTGGTTTAGGAAGGCAACGGCCAAGGCATGTTGAGCAATGTTGACTATGCGAAACTTAATAGCAAGGACGAGATTGTGCGCCAGAAAGAACTGGATAGCATAGCGGAGGCTGCAATGAAATTACGGCCCAAGGGAAATACGCTACAGACGACTCAGGTGCGTCATTACTGAGGTGAACTGGCCTAAGCTGCTGTTGCAACTCGTTCGAACCTACTGTCGTTGCAGGTGAAAACCGCTGTGCCCTTCCTCATTAAGGGAACACTGCGAGAGTATCAGATGGTCGGGCTAGATTGGCTAGTGACCCTATACGAAAACAACGTTAACGGGATTCTCGCAGATGAAATGGGTAAGGAGAAGATCGCTGTCATCTGCCGATAGCGTATGTCACTGTCTAATTGCCGACTTGCTCAGGACTGGGCAAGACCATACAAACGATAGCGCTGCTGGCTCATCTCGCTTGTGTTCACCGCATCTGGGGACCACATCTCATTATTGTGCCAAACTCTGTGATCCTCAACTGGGAGATGGAATTCAAGAAGTGGTGTCCGGCATTCAAGATACTGACCTACTATGGATCGCACAAGGAGCGAGCTGAGAAAAGAAGGGTTTGTTTTCGGTGTTCTTTGTGCTTTAGCCTCCACAACTATATCCACTAGTTCGCTTCATTATTTTGCCCAGAACAACTTACCACTGATTGTACTATAGAAGAGTAGTTTAATAAAAGCAGATGTTTTCGGGTAGTTTTCGGGTATTTTCCGGATGTACAGACCAAGTGTAGGGCGGTGAGTGATGAAATACTGAAGGTAACAGAAGTGAGCAGAGGAAGAAACTTCTAGTTCTGAAACACACACTGCAGCAGCTTTTCCATTCTTCCAGCTATCCAGCAAAACTTTGGGGAAGTCACCGTCTTCTTGTGAAACTGGAGATTAGAAGCTTGTTAACACAGTGATGTTTGCCTTAGGTTCACGAGGTATTTCGCCTAATAGTCCAAGCGCATTTAAGGGAGCTGAGCTTGCCTCGAGTCTGTCCATTCCACTACTCACTTTCATAATATCCTTTCATTCGTCTTTATTTCCCTCCACTGGTCATATTCGAACAAGCTTTTTAACTTTTTCGAGTACTGATGGACTGCCCCCTCGTCCACTAGTTGCGCCAGTTTTTCTTCTAAACATAAATTTCAAGCCGGTCCTAAAGCAAAGCCTTTACGCGTCTTCTAGAATGTGTTGAAGGGACAGGGTAAGCAAAGGTGTTAGTGACAGAAACGAACAGCAAAAATGAAAATAAACGTATGCGCAAAGAAGAAATAAAAACGGCATGAAAATCACCCAAAAAATGTTGTTGAAGAAATGTTTAGAAATTCCTGAAAATTTATTTTAAATGAGTCTTAGTGGGATAAATCGCTTCTATGGTCACTTAAGTACCCACGATGGTGCTTAAGTGACCATAGAAGCGATTTATCCTACTAAGACTGGTCTCACGCACAGTCATATTGTCTATTAGATTCCCAATTCGGAGTGAAATTTTTTGACCAGGAAAATGTTTTCTTATCGTCCTCATTAGCAAGTCTTTTTCATTGAAGAACGTTAATATATCACTTATTCTCTTCCTTACAGCACTACTAGATGTAGTGTGGTAAGTCCTCTGTATGGTCTGTTACGGAGGTAAGAATAGTAAAAAAATGAAAAATAATGGGAATATAGGATAATGTCTCGTAGTATAGTAAAAAAAATGTTAAAAACAGGAATAATAACGGTCTTGAACGAAAAAGTAATGCCACGGCGAGGAGGAAATTCCTGGCCAGATAACCATGCATTATCCGCGATTGCGTTCCTTACTCGTAACCTCACGACATGTCATAATTTTCTAGATACTCGTTATTTATACCTGCGCTACACCCTAGCCTAAAGCTTGAAATATCGGGCCTAGGAACCCGATTGGGTGCAGTCCCAATTAAGGGGAGGGGATCCACCATATTACGGGACGTGCATTCTACCCCTAATTCTCTTCCCCCCCCCCTCTCCCAACCCTCTGGGCTTCCTCGAGGGTTAGTGGCCACCTGACGTTGTATATTAGGTTGCATGTGTTTCCATATCAACTATTATTTAAATGTGTGTATAAGGTAGACCCTCCCCCCCCCCCCCCCGCCCTCTCCCTTACTGGGACTGTATTCCAGATTGATAAATGTAGGACTTGATAGGTAAAGAGGCGAACGCGAGAAATCGTGATCAGGATTACTGATTACAGATAAACATTCATAGACGACGATTAGGTGCATTGCATGACCTTTTCCTAGCCCATCGACACGTACGATGACCTACTATAGGCTACTGTAGTATGCAAAAGTGACCAGGGGCCGTATGCTCGTGTTCCCCCGTTGGGGGAGAATCAATCAATACCAGCATCCCTTATCACACCCCGATCCCCCATCGGGGGAGACTCGGGGTAGACGAGCATACGGCCCCAGAGATTCCTGACCAGCACCCCGAGTAAGATTCCTAGGCGAGGTTTGTGAGAAATCGGTGATGCAGGCTCTTCCAATTTCAGTTAGTAATACCTGATGTGAGATTCATGTTCTACACTCGTTAATAGCTCACACTAAGCATTGTATTGTGTTGTGTGAATAAAGCAAAATTAGTTGTCTACTTAGTCTCTCAGGCGTATGTCTAAACTGCGAAAACGAATACCACTGTGAGATTCTCCACCCCTTAAATAGTGAGAAAGGATGTTCCATTTTTTCAAAGTCCTTGAACCCAAGGAGCTAGGGATCCTCAAAGTTTACTATGGGATCGCCTGCAGTCGCACGTAGGTTCGAACGGCAAAATGAATACACCTATGAGATTCTCCACCCTTCAATTAGCAGGAAGTTTGTTTGTTTATTACATGGATACACCATGTGGAACAACTAACAACTCAGGAATAGAATAAGAATAAAACTACGGACTGTGCAACTCCACAATCATAAAACGGAAACTAAGATAACAATTACAGTAAAGGAGAAAACGTAGTAGAAAACGTAAAACAACTAAGTGGCAAGAAACATGAAGGAAGGTGAAGGAAGTGATGTTCCATTTTTGCAAAGTCCTGGAACCCGAGGAGCAATGGGCCCTCAAAGTTTACTATGGGACCACGTTCACACGTGCGAAGCTACCGTAATCGGCCGAAATTTCAAAAAAAAAGTTGATTTTCATATTCGTGATCAGTGCCCCGGATAACCCCCTTAGGCAAAGTTTGGAGTCATTTTTTTCTACCGCTTCTTGACCTCGGCTAAGGGTCGCGAAAGTTCAATAGTGCCGCTTCAGATTTACCCTTGACAATCGAGTACTCAAGGGAGCGTACACTCATGTCACGGCGAACCATCGTAATCAACTTTTTGAAAGACATCTCTATCTCTATCTTCAATAAAAAATCTCTCTATATGTAGCATTTTTAATTGGTCGGCTCATCAGAAGAGTTTCAAGACCAACGTGCCGCCATCTATCGATGCGTTAGAACATGACGGTGACCCATTCTTGCTGACCTCCCGGGACTGCAGTAGCTACTTGCTCATCATCATCATCTGTGTGCCTAGTTATACACCTTCGACGGGCAGTAGGGTACAACTGGACTTGTACAATGATCGGCTGCCCTTCTTTCGTCACGTGGGACACATGCTAGATGACATGAGATTGACTGGACAGCCATTCTCAGCTTGTGGACTGGTGCCATCATATACTCTTCTAATTGCTTTATTTATGTCTAGTTGGGAAGATGCATTCTCCCATGTAGCCAAGCGTCCTATTAAAAATCAGCAGGAAATACAAAGTGTCCCATATAGAGGGAGCAGCTGATGAAAATCTCTCACTGAACGCGTACTTCTCAGCCTGTAGTGGAATACATGCATAGGAAAAGTTGGGTAGGTGATTGATACCAAACAAGGAATGAACACTAAAAAATGCAAAATCACTTCGAGGTCAAGGAATCGAACATCCGACCCTTTTGCCTATGGAGGGTCGTCACCCCCGCTGAGCCACCGAGCTGCTTGCCTCAACGTCTTTCACCATTTCTCTTATCTCCGCCTGGAACACGCACGTACGTGTTAGATGCTGACAGTGCTATACAGTACTGGTACTGGGTGTTCAGGGGCCCCAGCTCCTCAGGTTCAAGGACTTTGCAAAAATGGAACATCCCTTCCTACTAATTGAAGGGTGGAAAATCTCATAGGTATTCGTTTTTGCTGTTCGAACCTACGTACGAGTGCAGGCGATCCCATAGTAAACTTTGAGGGCCCCTAGCTCCTTGGGTTCAAGGACTTTGAAAAAATGGAACATCCCTTCTCACTATTTAAAGGGTGGAGAATCTCACAGTGGTATTCGTTTTCGCAGTTTAGACATACGCCTGAGAGACTTCCCTGGATAGTTTCCAGCTGTTCCAAGCTCACATGACGAGTTTTCTAAAAGCGAGGAGAGCCTATCGACACTCCCTAACTAGACGATTTTAATGCTGAGCGGAATATATCAATTGGTTGCGAAGAAGAGAAGTACGAAAATAACACTCATCTATAAGTCGGTGACAACAGAAGTAGAGCCTGTTCATAGTCCGCGAGCGCAGCGATGAGAGTGACTGTAGCTATGTAACAACACATCAGACACCCTTGGGAAAGATCCTCGAAATATGGACTTGAAGCACTTTCCTACTAATTAAATTTGTTGGTGCTAAATGGGCTAGTGCCCTATGCACACCTGCAAGATCTCTTAACCCTTTCACGACATTGTCCGACGATGTCGTCGGACACTTTTTTGCCGCGTGCGACAATGTCCGACGATGTCGTCGGACACCATCATAAAAATAGTTCATGGAAAATTATGAAGCATTTAATAGTACAATATTAATCAATGAGTCCCTAAAAACTACGGTCAAGACGGTCCTCGGGAACTTCATTCGTTGCTGTTTTTCATATTTAACAAATAATACAAATAAATATAATTCAAATAATCAGCGCGCGGGAAAAGGGCGCGCTGTCCCACGCGGCAGTCACCTGAAATCGCGCGTGCCGTGAAAGGGTTAAAACGGGTATGTTAGATCAGCCAGACCCCGGAGTTTCTTTCCTTGCCTCACAGAAACCGTGTTTATGTGAGTGTTCCACGACCATGTGTAATCTCTATGCCTGCAGTCACCAAACCGCTAAGTACCGATTTGTTTTCTGGACTTCGACCGAAGCAACCACACTAGATGAGGGTGGTAATGGGTCGAACCGTAGGAATCCTGCAAACTGTGCAACTTTTTTGTTAGTCGGCATGAAAATGTGAGAGCTTTAGATCAACTCCTGCTCGCCATCTAGGCGGTGCTTTCTGGATAATAAACTGAATTGAACGAGCACATGTGCAAATTTCGAGCATTTTCGACCTTTAGCGATGGCAAATTAGGCTGAGCACCGGTCTCATCTGTCGCTGGCTGGAGCGACGGAAGCGTCAGCGTTGCCTATGGCCTTTGTTGTACCATCGCTCACCCTGAGCGACGCCTAATGATATGCTCCCATATCGATTCATCTCGCCGCCCGATCGATATGGGGACATATCATTAGGCGTCGCTCGAGGCGAGCGGTGGTATAAGAAAGGCCTATGAACAGATTTTGCGGCGATCGCTCGGTTTCAATTGATTTGCAAGTTTTACATGGGCGATCAGTCGTTCCCGCCGCGGACTATAAAGAGGCCTACTACTGTCTCGAGAAAGTAACGCGCTCCAATCACAATCTATCCAATGAGATTACATGTGAACTGGTCCCCGAAAAATTCCGTCACGCGCGAGCGGCGAGAGTCAGATGAGCAGAGTGACTCTCCAGATTGGGCTAGGGAAGGGACTCCGGGGTGTGGCGAGCAGGGAGGCGTGGAGTGCGCGAGACAACACGACGAAAAACCGCGCGCCGCCTCGGCACTATGCCAAGCGGACCAGTTCTCCGGCAACGATCCAATGACTGCTCCGATTTTAAAGAAACCTCTGTGGCAAAGCTTCTTGTTTTTTCTCTGTGATATATTTGTTTCATTTGCTTACCAGATACTATTGGCACGCGTGATTCGAAGAGATTGTGTAGTGCCCTCTTCTAGAACGTTGATATATTCGTTTGACCAAAAGTGTAAATGCTGTTTACGTGGAATTGCTGTATGGAGAATAGTACCCTTTTTTGATAGACAAAGACAGCTGTACCGTGGCTTGGTGAGTAAACTTACAGGACAGCATTCACGCATCCATCAAATAAACATCGCTTCATAGAAAAGCGTCAGTATATGCTTCTGCGAGCTGCAAAAACAATTTTTGCTGCTCTGTGTCTCGAAATTGAAGAAAAACTGAAAACGAATCTTAGCAAACTTACTGAATTTTAAGGGATGGACGAAGCCGAACACGTTTCATGTGTGCATAGCATCTTACAACACGGTTACGACTGATATCCGGTCGTTTAAAAGGAAGGTATATTTTGGGTCATTTCAATCTAACCATAGCACTCTACACTTCTGCAATGATGTCTGTGAGATAAGGTGGTGCTCTTCAGGAATGGCAATATATGATACTGGACGAAGCTCACAACATCAAGAACTTTAAGAGCCAGAGGTGGCAAGCCCTTTTGAACGTTCGCGCTCATAGACGGTTGCTGCTCACCGGTACGAAGTTCTTCTGTTAGATGCCTTTCTCATTAATGGTGCAATGATGAACCATTTTAGGTACCCCGCTGCAAAACTCTTTAATGGAGCTGTGGTCTCTGATGCATTTCTTAATGCCTGAGATATTCTCTAGCCATGACGACTTCAAGCAGTGGTTCAGTAATCCACTGACCGGAATGGTGGAAGGAAGCATTATGTACAGCAATCATTTAGTGGGTCAGCTTCACAAGGTTGGTGTTATCTTCTGTTAGGATTTGCTCTCGATTTGCAATGTTTTTCAAGTTTAGGTGTTGCGTCCTTTCGTTCTGAGGAGGCTAAAACGTGACGTGGAGAAAGAGCTGCCAGAGAAGACCGAACATGTTTTGAAGGTTCCCCTATCGAAACGGCAGCGATATCTTTACGATGATTTCATGAGTCGTCGATCGTAAGTGTTGCATTGAGATAGTGTCTTAGATTCTAGTTTTATTTCGTTGATATAAAAGTTCTCGGACGTTTCCATCGCAAATTATTCTATCCCATCTTATCTGAACAATAACAAAAATTCATTTGCAATAGGTATAGTTTCAATCGGCCAGCTTCTGCCAGGTCATGAATGTCCTTTACCCAGAGCGTTGTAGGCTGGTCCTTGAAGAACACTTGGGTGCCTCTTCAGTGTAGTCGCAAACCGTGAAATGTACAACATATAAATCGTGCGGAATACTAAAACAAAACTAGTGATCGGAGAGCGCGGGGCTTGGATATTATTGAAGGCTATGAACGATAGTCGAACCGTACCATCTCAGCCTTCGTGGCCCTCTAATGTTGTGGAGGTACACATTGCTCTGCGACTGCCACTGATGTACCTTCTTCTAGTAGCTCCCTATATAATTTACGCCCTGAGCGGTCCTCCAAAATCACGGCTTCACGACTTTTGCGAGCAATTCGGGTTTCAGGATGTCTTCTGCCTTGCATGTTTGGCTGAACCTCTGAGCATGGCGGTGTCAGAGTAGAGTACCCTTTTCTCGCCTATAATTAGGCCGACGGACCAGTCTTGTGTACATTTACTAGGTGTGAGCAAAAAAGTGCTATGAGGGTCTAGTGATCCATGTCGTGCGAAGTCATTACGTGAGTTACTAATCGACCGTGTTGTCTAACCTTATCAGTCGACTTCAAATTACGTACAACAGTTGCTCAAGTAGCACCAGCAGTGACTGATAGTTCGTGAACAGCTAGTTCTGGATCCGTATTCATCTTGTCCCGCAGTATATCAATCTCCAACTCCATTTGGTGGCCTGAGGTGTCTTTATTCTCGTTAGAATGGACATCTCTCTTGAAAACGATAAAGTACAATTTGGGAGAAGCAGTAGGCTGGTCTTTTTCTTTGTATGTCGCTTGCATTTTAGATGCAACTGATAAGGTTTGACAAGGGAGGTCTGTGAACTTACCCACACGATTCCCAAAGAAGCTATATGGTCAAAAGCTAATTTGTCAGCTAGTAACTCATGGACAGGAGGTCGTGGGTACATATTCTCCCATATGCAACTTGTGCTTGTCATTTTGTCCGCTCACTTTAAACCGATTTCGTATAAACTTTTCATTTTTAACTCAAATGTCGGCTAGAATTTCTTTAGCACGGATTAACTCGGTGGTCTCCATTCGAGCCCGCTGCAGGTCGAAACGGGCTTACTAAGCGACATTTTTTTGCCATTTTTGAACCACTCAGTGCCCCGCAGCAAAAATGAGCATCACCCCTGTGCTTTTTGTTTGATGCCTTACGAGGCGATGTAGGTCCTGTTGAGAATCGTTGGGTTCAGTTCATAGATGTCCCTCATGAGGAAAAATAGGAAATAGTGTAGTTTAACGCTGTGGATCTGGAGTTCGATTACATGAATTGGGAGCCATAATACCAGCCCAGGAACTAGGTTGAAGTAGATACAATTTTGTACCGATTCCTTTCCACTATCCAGGGATTCTATTGCGTTTGTTCAGAGGAGGAAAAACTCTTTTTGAACGAGAACACTCGCAAAGGTCCGAGATCTTATCTATCAACGTTACAGTCGATTTAACACCTACTTTTTGTCTAGAATTAGTGTGAGGATTTACTTCGTTTAGAACTCGCGAAAACTTGAAGAGTGGAAATATGCTTTCGGTGCTCAACATTGTGATGCAGTTACGAAAGGTTTAGCTGCTTACACATTTATTGATTTTCTTTTTTTTCAAAATTTTCAGTAGAACTCTCGATTTTCAGTGTTGTAATCATCCCGACTTGTTCGAGCCACGTGATGTCGTCTCACCAATGTATATGGAGAAAATACGATACGTGCCTCCAGGCCTCATAATAGATCTGAACGAGAAGGAATTTGGCCGGGATTTACCGGTATTCTTCGATTTGCGGAAGCGGTTCACCGGTGTCAGTACACCTACTACGGTCAGTCTTGACGTTGTTCTATTGCACTTCTGCTTGCTTTGTAGTCCGACCTACGCCTCATAATCCATTTCGGTCCAATCCTAAATCCGGAGGTCCATTTCTATCCTAATTTATGACATTCAGTGAGCGTATGCGGAAGCATTCTCATTCGAAACATCAAGCATCATTGTTTTAGCATTAAAGCTAAAAAAGTGGAACTAATTTGATTCGGCTAGAGAAATACTATCAGTTCCAAAAAGAGATAGACCCACACCTTCGCCTCTAGGCCTTCACGTCCGTTCCTTTCGTCATCAATAAACTGTAGGAATTTGAGAAACTTTATCTTATCATTCTCTGCTGGCCTTTCTTAAACCACTAGTTTCTCAAAACTCCCATTTCAACCCTTCACAATATCACAGGCATTCTATTAAGTAGTCCGGAAATAAATGAGCGTCGCAATTCGATTATTCAAATTATCATAACTCAGCTCAGGAAGAACTTTATCAATCAAAATAATAATTATTAGAATCAGTACATCTTTACCAACAATAAACTGGTTTATTTATGCCGGTAGCCTGGAAATTCGGAGTTCTGGAGGCGATGAAAGCGTTGAAGTCATTTTCGACATCATCTTTGTTGCAGAATTTTTTATTCTTCACAGGACGATCTAAATACATGAAAAAATGATAATTGGTAAGGGACAGATCTGGTGAATATGCTGGATGTGGCAGAATTTGCGTATCCCAACTCTTCCAGTTTCAGGACAACAATTTTTGAAGCGTGCGGACGCGCGTTGTCGTGCTGTAGGATTGGACCTCTTCGATAGACCTAAGTCGGCTGTTTTTCGATGAACTTCTTGTGCATCACTTCAGTTTCGGCCCAGTGCTCCGCTGTGTTAAGGCCCATGCACACTTCTGCGACACCGCGGCGCGGCAAGTGGGGCGACAGCTACCTCCGCGAAATCCGGCGGTGGCGGCGCGGGCGCGTTTGAGCACCGTTTTAGGCAACGGGATCGATGTACCTGTGGATTCCGCGCCGCCAAGAATGGTTTGAACCATTTTAGCCTGCGGCACTCAGCGCGGCGTCGCCTGCGGCAGCCGCCGCGACAGTCGCAAGAGTGTACATGCCCCTCCCTGCGGCACGTGTCGCAGTGTCGCGTCGCGGCCGTCGCGGCCCTATGCTTCATCATGGCAGCGCCGCGCTGTCGCAGAAGTGTGCATGGGCCTTTAGTCTATCCAGTCTCCAAGAACTTGTAGTGGGCTATACCAGCCATTATCCACCATGGTCTTCTTTGAATGGCTTTGGCATCTCCTTGGGACTCTCATTCTTCTCCACCCATTGTGCAGAGCGAAGACGACTGTCATAAAGGATCCCTTTTTCGTCGCATGTCACGATCCTGTCCAAAAAAGGCTCACTTAGATTGCGCAGCCTTAACGAAACACAGGTGTCGTGAAGCTTAAGCATCTGCCCGGCGGTCAGTTCGTGCGAGATCCATCCATCCAATTTCTTTACTTTTCCGATCACACTTAAGTGGCGTCTGATTGTGCCACCGTCAACATCGAAATGCTGTGTGTGGCTGATGTTACGGGCCGTTTCAGCAGCACTGATACCAAGTTTTGATTCGTAGAAAAAAAAATTAGCGAAAATTGCGTTCCGACATCTGAAACGGTTGGGGAAAATTTATGTTCTAAACAAAATTCGAAGAATTGCTCTCTTTAACTATAAGAGAGCATGTTCTTGGCTTTCCAATGCTGTATAACACCACGAGGTATAAAACATACTTTATTGGAAAGAATGTACTCCAATAATAACAATGCAAAACGCTCATTTATTTCCGGACAACCTAATATTTCTATGTGATACCTCGAGAAGCACAGGCAGTAATGAGTGTTTTACTTACGTAGTTACCAGCTGATAGAAAAAAACTGAAGAGAAAACTACTACACATGTCCAGTACCAACTTATTACTCAGCAGGTGTGGAAGACTTTGTCAACAGGGAATGAAATGAAGAGCAATGTTGAGTTTTTTGTTTTGCACGCAGGGCTGGCGTGTTTATTGGATTTAGCCTGTTCAATCGTCTTGTGAGATTTTTGGATTTTTGACCTGTACAAACTGTCAGCAAGAAGGTTTATTGGGTGGCGGAAGTAATATAAATTTTGTGAGATAGTCACCGAATGGTCAGACCCGTTCTTGAGTAGCTTATTCTTGTGTGGTGCCATGCAGCGCAGTCGAACAACATACTTCCTCTCTCGTAAACCCTAGTGAATTCAGCGTTCGGGTCCCGCCCAGAGCAATCAATCCTTCATTTTACTTGGGGTACGTGCATTAGCAACTGTCGCGCATAAGGGAATGGGGAGGGGGAGGTGAGTTTAAAGCACAGATGCACCGAACTGTCTATCGACTGGGACTGGCCATCACAAGCGTCACATAGGCGAAATATGCATATACAGTCCCCTCCCGTTATAATGCATCCGGATAAGACGCGACTCTCAATATAATGGAGCTTTTCTCTGGCCCCGGCCAGCTTCCCTTACGCTAATACAAATAAACTCCGTTTAAGACGCGTCGGATACAACGCTATTCTCGTTGTAGCGCGGTTTTGAGAGAAACCCTGTGTTCAAAATGACTCCCGTTAAGGCCCCTGCACACTTATACGGCGTTGCCGCTCGCCGCTATGGTTAAAAAGCCCCGCACACTTCTGCGCCAACGTCGCTCGCTGCTATGGTTCAGGATAGGGCAGGGACGCCATCGACGGCCAACTCTGCGTCCCTGCCCTATGGTTAAGGATATGGCCAGAAGTGTGCGCGGGTCTTTATAACGCGAACCGGGCTCAATTTCGGTCCCACCCAGAAAGTGAAGAGCAGCAAAGTGCTGACGGCGTCTGCGATCAGACCTACCCTTCTATTGCGTCGTTCATAGTCGCGAACAGCACCTGTGCGACAATGAGTTAGATGCATGTAGATGTTTTTCGTGCGTACGCGGCCCATAGAGTGTACATAGTCAGCAATACGTCGAACATAGTATAAGACTCCCGGTAGTCGTCAAAAGCTGCCGTAAACTGGAGGGTTTTCTGTATCGGAAACGACAGAAGCTGTGGATTAAAACTCAGATTATTCAAAACAATATCCTACACATTTGTTCTAACCCTAGAGTAGCTGGTATAGTGGCCATATGCTGTCACATGATGTTTTGTTGCAGTCAAAACTATCGCACCATGCAGGACGTGATGCTGCACGCTCTGCTTTCCGGTCAGGATTACACCAACAGCGCTTTTTGGCTCCCAATATCGTGGAAAAGTGCTGAGAGGTCGCTGCAGTGGGCACGGCGGAAGCGGCGCGCAATTTAATAGCGCTGATAGCGTAATGGGCTAAAATCCTGCCTGGAAGGTAGCAGGTCCATGACCCACCTGAAGCAGGAATCTGATGGCGGCAAAAGATATTGTAACTTCAGGTTGCAAAGTTTTGTTTTTGGTTACGTCTAACGTTCCTATGGTACTTGTTATTCCTCGCACTTTTGCCATAGTTATGCATATAACAGAGTGTATCTCTGAGGAGAGGACTTCATTAATAACCTAAAGATCTTCGCCTTCACGCTCTCCCCATAGTCACATATTTTATTACTATAGCCATATTTAGCCATTGTATGAATTTCTAAATAAATCTACTCGTAAAGGAGCCTAATATGGTAAACTCCGGTTAGGAAACGATTCACATTAAAAGCTGATTTTCTGCGGTCCCTTCAAGAGTGTTGTAACGACAGGGGATTGTAGTCTGCTTGCACAATACGTCGTAAGAGTGAAATGCGTAGAGCGCCTTGCAAATCTACTTATTAACGGCAGTCTGCCCTCTATCATTTCCGTTTTCCTTACAAACCATAGTTTTATAGTAATATAAACGGAAAGTTCGTATCCACACATTTGAGCATTTTGTCGGAGTTGCGCATGCGTGTGATGAAGATTGTTTTGCCTTTTTTTAAAATCAGTCGCTTCCATGATTAGTTGAATGTTTTGACGTTCTACATTGCGTAATGTTACCGAATATGAGCGCTGAAATTGGGTGAAACTTTGGACCGTCTAAAGGGACTAAGAGAGCTGGTCGATCATCATAAAAGCTACTTGACCATCATCTTTGGAATAGTTTTGACCTAAACTGGCAATCGAGTTCAGGGATAGGTGACAACACTGGTGAAATTTTGTGTCCAGCACCTTGTATTTCATGTCGATCACTTGTACTTCATTTGTAAACAAATGTGGTGTGATTTCTAACCAACGTGTTCAAGAGCTTATACGTGTTTAGACATTTTTTCCAAAATTGTCTGCTTCACATTGGTGAAATTTTTTCGGGATGTACCGAAATAAAATGAAAAGGCGTTTCTTCAGGTTGATCGACCTCCGCTAGTGTCCGAAATCGTCTACGCGAAGCTGCGCCCGCTTGTGGTTCCTGACTTTTGTTTTCGTAGACCAACTGCGATGTCATCTGTGGGCCGAGAAAAGGTCCAGGAATTTAGATATGAAGGGATACCGGTCTCTAAGCAAGCCTGTGTGGATGGTGAACGATTGGTACATTATGCTGGCCGCGCCATGCCGCAAGGTCGCGCCAGGGTTCGTCAGGTGAGTAGTCTTTGCACAAAGACTGCAGCACTTGTTAGAAGAAGGACATAGGAAGACGGCAATTGAGCGTTTTTGGAGCTACTCGGAGCTTTGGGATTGGTAACAGTCGTGCCAAAGGGGGGAAGCTAATACACAGTATAGTCTATTCACTGACCGCAAGGTTTCGTGGAGGCTAAACATGCATTTAACTCGCTACCAACGATTCCCGTCAAGACTTAAAGGCGTCGAGCGTCTTTAAAGCTAGTTGCTAGGTATTTGCCATTTATATTTTTTCTTGTCCATAAAACCGTGGTCTAAGATAATCCACCACTATATAATTGAGTTTGTCCACAAGTAGCGATAAGTATAGCTTGAAAACTACGACGTATGTCAGCCGGTTGTTTCCTTGAGGTTATCATGCGCGGCCATCACTGAATTGATAAGCCATCACCCATTTTCGAGCTTCATTGTCCCTGATCAAATCTTTATCAACACCGCTCGACCCGCGTTTAAGAATGCAGTGAGAGCAGCAAGTACAACCGAGTTTAATTTTTGAAGATCAGTTCTGAGCGGCCATGTCGCAGTTCACGGGAAATCAGCCCACTTTTATCAACTAGACGTGAATTGAATTAAGGAAGGGGGTCACTGTGGAACACTTCAGAGGAATAGCTTCTGCACAAGAGAGAACAAACCTCCGTTGTGAGCAAGTCTAGTACCATAGAAGACCACGAAAGTGCTGAACATCCTAGAGAACCGACAGAACCAATCTCAATAGAACAAATGATCGGGCTGTGCGAGGAATCTGAAAAAGGGCCCAATGTTTCTCACATACAAGAGCACAAAGCGTGTTCTCGGTTTCGGTATAATGTTAACTTTAACAGTGAGTTTCGTTTAGGTTTGGAAAACGTCACCAAGTATAGGGTTCAGTAAAGTCATTGGGTAAACCTCATTTTTAGCTGTTTTGCGAATCATTTTGGGGGTTGCACATATGCTAAAGAGCACCCTCTCCCGAGCGATATCATTCTGCAAAGTGAGCAACTACAAGGCACGGGTGTGTCGCGGCACTTGTACAAGTATAAAGTTACTGTCGAGATGAGTTAGACATTTTGACGGTCTCCGTTCTGTAGGGTTACTAATTACAAGAGCTACAATTGCGTCCAGCTCTAGACCGCTTGAAGCGACTGAGAGTACTACCTGTTCGTCAGCTATGGGTTAGTTTTGACTTCAAGTGAAAATTATAAATGGGAGGGAGCAATGAAACTGACGAAATCTTGTGTATGGTACTTTGTATGTCATGTTGATCACCATTACTTCATTTGTAGACAAATGCGACGTGGTTTGTACCCAACATGTTGAAAAGCTTCTACGTTGACATGGACATTGTTTCTTTTCAAATTCTAAATTTTCTGCTTCACCTTGGTGGAATTCTTTCAGGATGTGCCGATATAAAATAAAAAAACCTATTATTTAGGTTGGACAAGCTCCGCTGGTGAGCGAAATCGTCGAAGCTGTGCGAGCCAGTGTTGGTGATGAACGGCTTGTTCAGGATGCTGACCGGCTCATGCCGCAGAAAGGTAGCGCAAGGGTTGGTCCGGTGAGTAGTTATTGCATGAAGATAGTGATATTCAGAACAAGTGCGGAGGAAAACGGCAATTGCGCGTTTTTGCAGATCGCTCCGAAACTTGCGTCTGGAGGGTCACCAGCCCTTGTTCAAGCCAATGATGGTGGTGAACAATTGGCGCAGGATGCTGACCGGCTTATGCCACAGGAAGGCGGCGCAAGGGTTGGTCCGGTGAGTAGCTATTGCATGAAGATAGCTATATTCACAACAAGTGCGGAGGAAAACGGTTTTTGCAGATCGATCCGAAACTTGCGTCTGGGGGGTCACCAGGCCCTGTTCAAGCCAATGATGGTGATGAAAAATTGGTGCAGGATGCTGAACGGCTTATGCCACAGGAAGGCGGCGCAAGGGTTGGTCCGGTGAGTAGCTATTGCATGAAGATAGCTATATTCACAACAAGTGCGGAGGAAAACGGCAATTGCGCGTTTTTGCAGATCGATCCGAAACTTGCGTCTGGAGGGCCACCTGCCCCTGTTCAAGCTAATGATGGTGGTGAAAAATTGGCGCAGGATGCTGACCGGCTTATGCCACAGGAAGGCGGCGCAAGGGTTGGTCCGGTGAGTAGTTATTGCATGAAAATAGCGATATTCAGAACAAGTGCGGAGGAAAACGGCAATTGCGCGTTTTTGCAGATCGATCCGAAACTTGCGTCTGAATCGCCAGCGGTCCCTGTTGAGGCCAATGATGGTGGTGAACAATTGGCGCAGGATGCTGAGCGGAAAGGTGGCGCAAGGGTTGGTCCGGTGAGTAGTTACTGCATGAAGACAGCGATATTCAGAACAAGTGCGGAGGAAAATGGCAATTGCGCGTTTTTGCAGATCGCTCCGATACTTGCGTCTGGAGGGCCACCAGCCCCTGTTCAAGCTAATGATGGTGGTGAAAAATTGGCGCAGGATGCTGACCGGCTTATGCCACAGGAAGGCGGCGCAAGGGTTGGTCCGGTGAGTAGTTACTGCATGAAGATAGCGATATTCAGAACAAGTGCGGAGGAAAATGGCAATTGCGCGTTTTTGCAGATCGATCCGAAACTTGCGTCTGGAGGGCCACCAGCCCCTGTTCAAGCTAATGATGGTGGTGAAAAATTGGCGCAGGATGCTGACCGGCTTATGCCACAGGAAGGCGGCGCAAGGGTTGGTCCGGTGAGTAGTTATTGCATGAAAATAGCGATCTTCAGAACAAGTGCGGAGGAAAACGGCAATTGCGCGTTTTTGCAGATCGATCCGAAACTTGCGTCTGAATCGCCAGCGGTCCCTGTTGAGGCCAATGATGGTGGTGAACAATTGGCGCAGGATGCTGAGCAGAAAGGTGGCGCAAGGGTTGGTCCGGTGAGTAGTTACTGCATGAAGATAGCGATATTCAGAACAAGTGCGGAGGAAAATGGCAATTGCGCGTTTTTGCAGATCGCTCCGATACTTGCGTCTGAAAGGCCACTAGCCCCTGTTCAAGCCAATGATGGTGGTGAACAATTGGCGCAGGATGCTGACCGGCTTATGCCACAGGAAGGCGGCGCAAGGGTTGGTCCGGTCAGTAGTTACTGCATGAAGATAGCGATATTCAGAACAAGTGCGGAGGAAAATGGCAATTGCGCGTTTTTGCAGATCGATCCGAAACTTGCGTCTGGAGGGCCACCAGCCCCTGTTCAAGCTAATGATGGTGGTGAAAAATTGGCGCAGGATGCTGACCGGCTTATGCCACAGGAAGGCGGCGCAAGGGTTGGTCCGGTGAGTAGTTATTGCATGAAAATAGCGATCTTCAGAACAAGTGCGGAGGAAAACGGCAATTGCGCGTTTTTGCAGATCGATCCGAAACTTGCGTCTGAATCGCCAGCGGTCCCTGTTGAGGCCAATGATGGTGGTGAACAATTGGCGCAGGATGCTGAGCAGAAAGGTGGCGCAAGGGTTGGTCCGGTGAGTAGTTACTGCATGAAGATAGCGATATTCAGAACAAGTGCGGAGGAAAATGGCAATTGCGCGTTTTTGCAGATCGCTCCGATACTTGCGTCTGAAAGGCCACTAGCCCCTGTTCAAGCCAATGATGGTGGTGAACAATTGGCGCAGGATGCTGACCGGCTTATGCCACAGGAAGGCGGCGCAAGGGTTGGTCCGGTGAGTAGTTATTGCATGAAGATAGCGATATTCAGAACAAGTGCGGAGGAAAACGGCAATTGCGCGTTTTTGCAGATCGCTCCGAAACTTACATCTGCAGGGCCACAAGTCTCTGTTCAAGCCAATGCTGCTGGTGAACAATTGGCGCTGGATGCTGGCCGGCTTCTGGCGGGAGAAAATGGCGCAAGGGTTCGCCAGGTGTGTACTTATTTCATGAAGATAATGGAACCCAGAGTGAGCGCGGAGAAGAAAGGGAATTTCAAAGCAAAAGCGTTTCTCAGCCTTAAGGGACAGAAATCTCATCGACGATATTGGATTCAGTACCCTGGGAGCGCTGGATCCATAGCCGTGGTTAAGATTTTGTTTGCTACTTGCAGATTATAACAATACCTCATCACTATCGCTGCGATGTTTTCAAGTCTTCAAATTCTGGGAATACTCCGCTAGAGCTATGCCACTATTCGTTCTGCTTGCCAAATCAGTCTTGTTTCAGGTTGTTACGGATAACAGCGGTAGCAGAGTCCTACGCTGTGAATCTTCTTCCGCAGCCTGTCATGTAAGCTTCTTTCCTTCTTTTTTTTAATGAATTTTTGTTTTGGGAAATTCCTCTCTATTTCTCGTATTATGAACTCTTTCTAATTGGAGTCCATTGTTAAGCGTGCTCCTCTGAGTCCTCAGCGAAAGAGGAGACGCCTTTCTTGGGAAGCCAAGATGTCACTGATCACGGGTAAACGTGTCGTTAAAGGAAGGTTCTTTGATCTCGTCCCGGTTAGTCCGATTTAAGCAGTTTAGAGTCTGGTCTTTCTTTGCTCTCTAGCCTTATAGCTAATATATGAAAAGATTTAGGCTAATGTTCGAGAACGGAAGTGGGAGGATTATTTGCATCGGATAAGGTCAATACTGCGGCGTTTCGAATGTAAACAGCGCCCCATTTATTCTACTCAATTGATTTCATTGGTAAGCACTTCGATCAAGAGCGGGGTAGCTACCGTTGCTTCAGTTCTCTTACTGAAATAAACCTTTCTTGTTTAGCTCGATTTGGAAGGAGAGCACAGTAGTCCACAGATGAAAATTTTTTCCGATGTTCGTGACACTATGAACGGATGGGTTGAGGAAGTAATGGATCGGTAAGTGTCGTATATTTATATATTGGATTGAGAGTGGTAGTGAAGGATTCAGGAAAAGCGAATTTTTTAGCCTTGAACCAGGGACGAAATTTTTATCATGTACGGGGTTCTACATTGAGTGTACTCTTCTCTGTGTTTTACATCGATTGTTCAAGGGGTGGGCGCAGATTTCGAAAAAAATCCTATCTCAGAAATGTTTAAGCCTGAATTACCAGAAGATAAAATTAATCGGAAATGTTCGGAACTACCATTCGAAGTGGCTGTTGTAGTTATATCTTTATTATGGGAAAGCATTGGGGTACTGTAGCGGAGCGGAGACAAGTAGTGGGCTCACGAGGCTGGGCCGAGCCGCCGAGGATGAGCCGAAGTCGAGACTGACGAAGTCAGGCGTGGCTTCGTCTTCGTAGACGTGGTGCGGGTGTAACGCGACGCTGGGTGTTTCGGCAGCTGTCTGTGACCCGACATCTCCATTCCTCGGTAAAGCTCGTCCTCGAGCTAGGGATCTTCGCCATCGAGTTGACAAACGATTCATGTTCGAGAGAAAGCACAGTCGGACATACAGAAAAAGGAGAATAGGAACTACAAAGTAGTTACGCTATCGGCTTCTACTGCATTATGAATATCGAGGATAGAAGGTGTCAAGATGTGATATCGCTGGTAAGATGCGGAACCAGTAGCCGTATTCATGAAACGGCGGGAGCGGGAAGGCCGAAGATGCCTTCCCGCTCCCGCCGCATCCCGCTCCCGGCTTCCCGCAACCCGGTCGCTATTCATGAACGACCGGGAAGCAGGAGCGACCGCGATGCGCGAGTTAGATTCGCAGCGGAGGCGGGAATTGCAAGATTTCAAAAACTAATTGCTCAAATTACAGTGTTTTCAACTGAATATTGAAGTATTTCTGGGTTTACCGGAATTCAAGGACACGGAATTGTGGCTCAGAAGCGCAGTGGACGGGAATAGGCTGCATTACAGTCAACACTAAGAACAACAACATTTCGAGATTTCCGTTTTCAGTCGGGAGTTTAGTTTGCGTTACCTCTTTCCTAAATTTCCAGGGGTGTGCGTAATTACGATTTACTATTTACGATTTTGAGATTTACGGCGATTTTTGAGGATTTTTTTTAACGATTTACGGCTTTTTTTACGATTTACGACAATTTTTGAGTCGTAAATCGTAAATTTTCGTAAATGTGACCAGGCGCTCACGTCTAGCGCGCTCCAGTTTGTGTATTTTTTGCCTAATTTTGGACAATAGGCACCTCCTGCAGCCGTTCAGAATCTGTGTGTGGAGTGTTTGACGGTATTGCTTTATCAATTTTTTAGAGATTACATGAGTGGAACTGCAAATATATGCTCGAACAAGGTAGGGGTCAATTCCTTTGCCTCCACGAAGGTCTTCTTCAACGATCTCTAGGTAATTTAACGCCAGATTTGTGTACAACGAATAAAAGGCTAACATGATTTCGAGTGGTGCGAGAATGCATTACGCAGGCCGAAACGGCATTCAAATACCACCAGACTCAAATGCAGAAAAGTGAAAATTGCATAGTGCATCTCGGGTAGACGATCGCTGCCTTGTGATGAATCCGTGAAATTTTTCTACAAAGTCAGCTCTGGTCCGCTCCAAAATTTATTTGCGACTGGAAATATTACTCCATGATCAGCCAAGAATTCGCGTATAGCTTGTATGAAGCATAATTTCATCGTTTGTTACATAGATCGCTAATAATTTGTGATCCTTTACCGCGATCAAGCTCTGAGACGGCTTACAAAAACACGTTTCTATCAAAAAGTTGCAAATCTAGAGAATTTTTACTGTCTCATCAAAGCCCCATATGGTTCAACGTCTCGTAGCCAGCCATTGGAAGTTTGTTTTTTCTGCTTTTTAAAGTAGGCTATAAGACAGTGACGACATTTTCTGGGATACTCTGCATTTCTAGGTTAACATAGATTGCAGAGCATATTTTAGCTGCACTTCTCAGCAGCAAAACTTTTTGCTTCCGGAACATTGAAGATTGTCGATTCTTCATTTTCTTCGTGCGGACTCTCAAGTTTTGATTCACCATGGCTAGTAGTGTCAAATATCGTCTAGTTTTATGCATTTTGAAGCACTTGCCTTTCAATTTATCTCTTTTCTAAATTAACAAGCAACTTATACTAATAAATTGCGAAAGCGGCAATCGCACTTGATAGGAAGAGAATATCCACCCCTCACCCTCGAAGATGGCCTAGGAAAACGTTGCGTGACGAACGGCGAAGATAACTCCCCGTTAAGATGGCTTTCGATGCCAAAACAGCCATCGAAATCCTATTGCGTGCAATTAGACACACCTCTTCATTGACAGCTTCCCGGTGTTCCCGAACGGTTGAGTGCGGGTAGGCCGGGAGCCTCCCGCCATCGGCGAGGGAGGCTCCCGTTGCTTCCCGCCAGGTTCGTGAATACGAAATTTTGCTTCTCGCCCCGGTCGCTTCCCGCGGGAAGCCTTGAACGTTCCCGGGAACGTTCATGAATACGGCCACAGGAGGAGCAGGGGATTCACCAAAACAATAATAGCAATGAATTATGCGAACTACCAACCTAGATATAAAGGGAGCCGTTGAAATGTGGGATCTCGTCGCCAAGAGTATTAAAGAAAGGAGAGGGATTACTATGCATACTAATGTCCTTAGGTATTTCCCTGTGCACAGATCTTTAGTACAATATCCATTTGTGGGACAAACGTAAATAACCCCTTCCTGTATGGAAATACCCCTAGCCGCCTCTGAAACGGGAGTGCGAGCACACAGTGTACGGTCAAGATATTATTTACGCCAGCCCACGCCGATCTTGGAGCAAAGTCTTCCACGAGGACTTCGCGAAAACTATATTGCTCACAGCTTAATAAATGGATTTGTATGATGTTACACGCGCTTTAGCTTTGAATTTAATATACATATTAAGTATATTTTCAAATACGATCTACACCGCGCGGGGCAATAGAAAGAGTCGATCGACAACGGAAGTCGCTCACCTGTAAAAGTCTGGCAGTCATCGGCAGTCGTCAGATCGTCCGAAGTAGGGTCAGGGTTGGGAGGGATAATAATTACTAGCTAACTATGTAGTTAGTAAGGAAGAAACTTTTTGACTATTTCTACGAAAGAAATTTATTTTAAATAAAAACTTTAAATTCATTGGGTATCACAAGAATCTCCCCGGGACCTCCATATCAAGTTATAGGTTAATTACTCCTTACTTAAGGGCAGGGAGTTCCCTTCTTGTGTGCCAACATACAGCTGGGTTATATATTTATTATAGAAAAGCATTGGGGTACTGTAGCGGAGCGGAGACGAGTAGTGGGCTGACGAGGCCGGGCCGAGCCGCCGAGGGCGAGCCGAAGTCGAGACTGACGAAGTCAGGCGTGGCTTCGTCTTCGTAGACGAGGTGCGGGTGTAACGCGACAGCTGGGTGTACCGACAACTGTCAGTGACCCGACAGAGCGCTGCGACGCGACTTGCAGGCTGACCACACGATTTGAAGGCACTCCTTAAGCCAAAAGCAAGCCATTATGACCAATACTGCTCACTGGTGATCTTCAGTATATGGGCCATCGGCTTTTACACGACAAAATTCTTGTTGCAATTAAGGGCCATTCTGCACGTTTCGTGCTATTTTATGTTCCTCCTTACCTAGAGTGCCAGCGTCACGCTGCGTATTCTTTTATACTTGAGAGAACCGATTTCAGGTTCTGGATGTACGTGAACCCAGCTCTTACGGAGTCGCCGTCATTTGAGCCAACGTCATTGGGCGGGCGCGTCGCCGTGGAACAGGTTTCAAATACTTCACGGGAGCTGTTTTCCATGGTGCATCCTCTCACCCACAAGACGTTGGTATATTCACAACTGCAGTTCCCTGAACGTCGCCTGATTGAGTACGACTGTGGTGAGTGTGGGCTTCAATGGCTTAACCGAATAAATAGCATACATTGAATCGGAATGAATAATTTTCGGATAAATAACCGATTCGGATATCCTTATCCGAATCAACCAAAAATCCGGTGTCCACGAAATTATCGTTATCCGAATGATCCAGTTATCCGAAGATTTTTGGTAGATCCAATGTATTGAATGAATCATTTTCAGAACACCGGTTCAGATATTCCGATCTGAATCATCCAAAAATCCGAGGCGTGCAAAACTGCCCTTATCCGAATCATTCAAAAATTCAGGGGTTCGCAAAATCGCCGTTATCCGGATCATCCCGTTATCCGAAAATTTTCGATCGGATCCAGTGCATAATCAATAGCGTTGTATTGCAAAACTTCATGCTCCTGATTACAGGCAAACTACAGGCGTTGTCACGACTACTTCGTGCGCTGTATTCTCAACAGCATCGCTGCCTTATTTTTACGCAGATGTCGAAAATGCTCAACATTCTGGAATGTTTCTTATCACATCACGGGTATCAGTACTTTAGACTGGATGGAGCGACCGGTATAGAGCAACGACAAGTTGGTGACCATGTCTTTGTACACATCGAGTTTTCTTCGTCATCTAAGCGTTGTTTGTAGGCCATGATGGAGCGATTCAATGTAGACCCGAAGATCTTTTGCTTCATTCTATCAACTCGATCCGGAGGAGTTGGCGTGAACCTGACTGGCGCTGATACGGTTATCTTCTATGACTCAGACTGGAATCCTACTATGGACGCCCAGGCGCAGGACAGATGCCATCGGGTGAGGACTGATTCAGATTTTTACCCCATTTTTACCGTATGATGTGGATGTTGAATTTGATTGACGTACGATTACTACGTAGCTAAGACTGGTGTAGATGGTTATTCCGGTTCACGTTTCGCCATTACCGCCTTATCAGAGCGTGAAAAAGCTGAAGTCGTTTGAGAACTGCCCTCGTAAGTGCTATTTCACACTGCATAAATTCACCCAAACGTCTAAGGGACCAAGAAAAACAAGGGCAAGGGATGGCGTTGATCCTCATTTGCCATTCTTCTTCTACAGATTTCCAAGATATGACACTTTAGGAGCACAGTATTAAATCCTTGGTGGGACTAACCTATCCTACTTTTCGCGGCGGCAGTTTGAATGAGTAATCGGCCTACGCAATGAATTGTGGTTAGGCAAAGGGTAAGCCAACATTTAATCTTTACCAGACAACTATCGTAGCAATTCATGGAACTTGGTAGGCATGTGCGGGACTCGAACCTTAGACATGCAATTCGGGGTACACGCGACAGCAGGTTCATCCTCCAAATGCGTTACCATGCGAGTTATTTAAATGATGCGTAAGGAATCCAGGAGGGCTGTCATTATAAAGTGAGCAAAAAAGTCTTCGGGTACGAGTACGGGACGAAATTTGTGTGAATGAGTCTGAAGTCCATGGTTCAGGTAAGCTTTGGGACGTACGGTTCTTACAGCGTTGCCACCTTGATTACCTCTTGAGTAGGCGTCTGCTGGGTGAAGTGGCATTTGGAAGAGTAGTTTCACAAACTGAATTAATGACTTTGACGTTTCCAAGCTTTGATGAAAGCTAGAATACAGACATGTAACTCGGAGCAAGCATCCGTACCAATGTTGGCTACGATGTAGTCATACATCAACCGATCTCAACGTCGAAAAGTGTCTTTGCTCATTGGGAGTCGAAGGCGGACTGAAATATGAATTTTATTTTCTGATTTTTAGATCGGACAAACTCGAAATGTATCAATTTGGCGTTTGATATCTGAGCACACTATCGAGGAGAACATCCTGCGCAAGGCGAACCAGAAGCGGCGCTTAGGCGAGATGGCTATTGACGACGCCGGTTTCACCCCAGAGTTCTTCAAGCAATCTGAAAACATCCGGTGAGGGTTCTTTGTCTTGTTGACGGAATGTCTACTATTACTTGGTTCTGTATAACTATTGGTTCTCACTGTCCTTTGCGAGAAACCACCACAAGGCAACATATAGTCTAACAGTTACCTTCCAGTGACCTTTTCAATGGCGATGTCGAAATTGGCGACATTGTGGTTGATGAAGCACCGAAGAGTCAGAAAGATGTGGATAAGGTATGTATGGTCTATCCAGGTTGTAGAGGAAGTCATCACTTCTAGATCTGCGTAACAAATATTGTTTCTAGGCGCTGGCTTCGCTAGAGGACGAACAGGATGTGGCGGCCGCAGAAATGGTGACAGCCGAGATGAATGCCGACACGGCGGAGTTCGACGAGAAGACGAACACCGATGAGGTTGAGTTCGTCCAATCGCAAAACGTGAAGAACTCGGGTGTGGATGACGATAAAGCAGCGGAAATTAGGTATAACGAAACGCTTAGTAAGGTTTGTGCGCATTCTCTATTGCCTGAAGTGTTGGAGAAGAGTCGTATATGGGCCATCATGAGTTTTTTCAGCTGCGACCGATAGACCGTTATGCGATCAAAATGGTTGAAGCAGAGTATTATGAGCCCTGGCTCGAGGAAGAGGCTAGAGAGATAGAGGTGTGTGATTGATGTTTTCCGTTCTTCTTTTAAGCTTAAACTTTTTCCGTAAATAGGATCCTTATAAAACTGTTGACCGTTAGTCTACAAAAACTTTTTTTACATCAGCGGTTCACACAAGGTTCTGCGCGTTAAATTTTTTGTTAAATTTCGTCAAAAAATACAATTATCTGCAAGCCATTATTTCAAATGAAAAAAAAAGTCGGAAAAAATATTTTGTGTCAACTCAACTAACTAGCAAGTAAAGTTCAAAGAATGGAGTGCAATATACTACAATGTAACACGAACAATTTACTATCAACAAAGTGTGAACAGCAAAGAAATCATATCAGCTTCCAACAAATTATCCTCAGAGTGTGGAATAAGAACAGGTGCGGAAATATCACTGAAGAGAACAGTACTTCGTAGCTGATGCCTGCATCGCACCGGCAAGGCATCTTAAAGTGTTAGATCAGGCAGATCCCGTGATCCCCTTCCTTTCCTGGCTCTTTACGAAACCGCTTTGTGCGACTGTTCTAAGAGCATGTAAAATCTTGAAGATGGCATCAAGGCGCTAAGTACAGGAAGAATTAATAAACATTCAACTGGCACCTGTCATTGGAATGTTGACATGTTTCATCGCACGATTTCGAAGTGCTTGGCGCGCGGGACCATTTTTTGCAGCGTCGAGAGCGTGACGCTATATCGTGTAACACGGTCTCAAACGGTCAAAAAGATGTGACACGATCGTTAACGTGTTAACGTTAAGGAAAAGTAGCTTTCCTAAATTTTTCTATTGGTAGTGTTATTCAAAAATCCTTTGAAATACATCCAGTGGGTGAAGGCATTTTCTGTGCATCGAATGTTCCAGGTGGGAAGCAAAAGTATTTCGGGATAAGCAGCGCCAAGTGGGGATATGCATATCTTTCGAGCGGTCAGACCAGCATCCTAGTGGATTCGTTGACGTGTTTGGCGGCGCGGCGAAGAGCTTTTCTGGTTCCTAAATGCATTATTTTCAAAAATTCACATGAGCCATAGATGACATGAAAATTATTATGAATCGTCACGCCAGATTTCAACGAAAAAAGCCGTCAATTCGTTAAATCGTTAACCGTTTAGTGTGCACCCCTGTTCGGGATTTCGTGTGTGGAAATTGTGGTGAGGTGCTATTTCAGTTTGTGAACCTGCCACTTCTGCTTGGTCTATGAATTAGTTTGCATCAGATTTGATAGAGGTACAGGTACAACAGGATACATCGGAAGGAAAACACAGATCGTCGTCTGTGTTCCGTATCAAATGTGTTGAACGCGTGGCGTATATCGCTAAGGAATTGTCTGACGTAGTCATTAACGTTTTATTGCGTCCTTTTCATCCCTTTCCTTGTTGTCTAAGGTTTTTTTGTCCTCTAGCTAGGCACATAATTTCGAAATTCTTAGAACATCGCGAAGCCATTGGTTGCGCAAAATGCGTTGCTCCTAGAGTAAAGAATCAAATACACGATTGGAAGCGGGAGAGCACAGAACTAGGCAGTGGAAAGGTCTAATGGCCTGCCTGATCTATCCCACCCGTTTTAAGATGCTTGGCTGGTACGATGCGGGCAGATGCGCGCAAAGTATCGAAATTTCTGTGACTTATCTCTCACGTCAGGATTATATTTATATTCAGTGAAGGACCTTTGTTCTACAAGCGCCCAATAACGTTCAGGTATCTCTCCACTACCATCATTTCTGTGACGCCGCCATCTTTCCCTTCGTTAAGATATGCCCAGAAAGCCTTGAGAGATATAGGGGTTAAAGTCTAGAGTGAGGTTCACTTTGTCGTTCATGAGATTTTGAGAGATCGTACAAATTCTTTTAAAATAAAAACATCAATCACGAATACGTACAGGATGCGTCGCTTAAATCCGGACAAATTTGTACTGAAACTTCCCGCCGCACCGTAATTCCGCCAGAGGTCGCGGTTTGCGTACTTGAAACCTAGATGCCTCTAGTAAGTAGTTGTAACCTCAGAATGGGCTCGATGTTGCATAGAAGTGCGGAGTGCAACCGGGGAGCCTCGATTATCGAAAGTATTCGCTCTGCGCGTTCGTCAGCTGAAATGATTCGATTCTTTGGGTTCTGGAGAACGGTGTTGTGGCCATGATGTACAGTGCTTCTGCGGATTGTGGAAACCCGGCGAGACAAACCCCATTCGTGGGAATGCGTGTCAAGAACTGTGGCAGCCGTGGAAAAGGCTCAGGCGCCGACAGATTTCTTTGAAAAGGGACAAACTGTCACCAAAGAAGTGTATCTGCGAGTGTTGTAGCCTGCAGTGAAACCGCGGATGGTGGCCATTGCCTCAGGGAGGCCATATGTCCTCCAGCGGAACGGCGCACCGACTAGCACGGGCCATTTAGTCCAAAACTGACTGTCTGATAACTTGGGCACGTGTTGGTCTGAGGAGTTCTGGCACCTCGAACACCCCGGATTTGAATTCCCCGGACTTATGTTTGAAGCGTATTCGAAAGGGCTGCTAACAAGACAGGGCACCCGAATGTCGTCTCTTCGCACCGCTACTGAAGACCATTTAGAAATATGGGTGGGAGTGAGCGCTTCAGGCCAAGGATGGAGGCGGTCATTGCGGCTGACGGAGGATATGTTCACTAATTTCACTCTTGAGACGTCCTTCTATTCGTGTGTAAAAGAATTTTCTATTTCATTTATATTTTGGGTTAATAAATTAGTTTGAAAAAGGAAGTTTCCTTTGTTCAGGTTTAAACACCGCACCCTGCATACTAGGGCCTGTTCATATTTTGCGACGCAGCTACCAGACGCCCGCGTAAAAAATGCGAATTGATTAAAGCCGTCGTCGAAACCTGTTCATACTAGAGCGCTTGCGCTGTCGCTCTTATCGATCTTGATGCATGTTAATACTTCACGCGGGCAACGGAGCGACTGGGGCGACGGACGGAGTGTGGAGTACGTAATTACACCGTAGCGCACTAGTGTTCGAAGGAAACGATTCCTACTCTGTCGTTCTTCAGATCACGGTAGGGCATGCTATCATACTTCTTTCGAGCGCCAGATTGATGCTGCAAGTAATATGACGGTTTGCTAGTGTCTGTGGTGACGGATTGACTGACTTACAAGAAATAGGCGTTATGGTGCAATCACGTACACCACACCACGTCCGTCGCCCCAGTCGCTCTTATCGCTCTTGTCACCTGTTCATACTTTCTGAGCGCTGCCGTCGCTCTCGTCGCCCTTGTCGCTGCTGTTGCGAGGTATGAACAGGTCCTTAGGTAGGTCTGAAAACCATATCGGATTCCAGTGGTGTGTGTTCCAAGTGCTTATATGGCGAAGATTTAAAGCATACTGGAAACCATTTGTATATTTTTAGAAGCGCATGACTGGCTCTAGCATGGGATTAGGCCCCTGTTATACTCCCGCGGGAGCTTCCGCGGATGGGCGGAAATCGCGTCGGGACCCCGCGCCGGGCCACTCGTCGCGGCCCGCCTCCGCCGTGTACCATTGGTCCGCGGACGTTCCGCGGATGCTCCCGCGGGAGTATAACAGAGGCCTTAATCATTACGCAAAAACATTTCAAACCCTGACTAATAGATCGCTTTTTGTGGCGTAGAAAATGTGGATTTATCGCCACACCTGTGAGAAAAGCTCTAGGTGCACATAGCGTGTTTAGGCTGAGCGTCTTCAGCAAATATGCTGTACATCTTTGATATAAGACATTTCACAAAAATAATCAGGGCATTCAACTATAAAAAGTCGTAAAAGGGTGACTGACGCCGACAATCTATCTCCACGTGGATGAACCAACAGCAATTTCTTGGCATTCCCTCAGAAAAAGTTTCTGAAGTAGTGCTTCCGATGTAGCACGAGAAGCAAACAAATTTTCAGTCCAAATATATGATTCGTATTTTTGCTTGAGAACGAAGAATAAACCGTTAAGAATTCCACGAAGCAATAGCGCCAGTGTAGAACCGCAAGACAACTGCTAGAAACAGCAACCCAAGCGTTGTTCAAAAGAATTCCGGAGTCACATGGTGCTGGTCGACAGCAGCCCTGAAGATGGGTTACGTGAAGTCGATTTTCTTCATGTGGGAGAGCAAAAAGGAGGAGACCGGGATCTATTCCAATTGGGTGGAACACTAGAAGATAGAAGAGTGAACTACTTAACATCACGTTCAATGTTCTTGGAAACTTTCCCATTCATGAAGGAGGAAATAGGTTAGAATTCTTATGAAAGCCCAGCCAGCTGTCAGAATGAGTTTTATCCCGCATGGATGATAGTTGCTCAATAATATAATGGTATTTTAGTGTTGTTTCTTCAAATCCTGATAGCAGGAAAGGCAGAGTCCTCTAAAATGGTTTCTGTAGTTGGTTCCGTGTTTGCGTCTTAAGGGATCGTTTTGTGTGAACGCGATGCGCGGCGGCATGTTATGATAAGCCTCCATATCGATTCATCGCACCGCGGGATCGATATGACAGCTTATCATAATATCGCGTCACCCGTCGCTTGCACACTAAATGATTCCTGAGGGATGAAGATTTCTTGTGCACCTCCGCCCCTTTCTTTACCAGAGGCATCCCATGTATGATGCTTTGTCATTTGCGCTTTATTAGGGTTCTTCCCAGTATAAAAACCTTTGTAACCATATTAAGGCTGAATTCCCTTACACCTTAGCGCTCAACGCACTCTTCCAGACATCATGCTTGGGTATCCTTGATGTTATATATGGACCGGGAGAGAAATAACGACACCGTATTGGAGTGGTGATAACGCGCCGGCTAATCATAACCATGCATAGCACCGACCGCGCCTACACCAGGTAATCGGGTTAGCGACCGTGCACCCTCTCTCTGAATAGGGCGCCCATTCGTTGCGGTCTGATTGGCTGGGGCGTTTCCATCACTCGATGCGGTACGACTTGGCGACATGTACCGAAATAACATTATACCTACTTAAAGGATAAAGGACAGCGTTACTCAATCACTTTTTGGATGCGCCACGCATTCTACTTCTACGGAATGTCGTGGGGCGATTTGAATGCGTATTTGGCCATACAATGACTTGCGGTGGTCAGCCGATGAATAAGTTAGCGCTCTATCCCTCCCAGACAAGTCTGGTACCAATTCACCGACCCCGGAGGGATGGAAGGCTTGGTTGGCCAGGGCGGGAAATCCGAACCAAGAACCTGGTATCGGCTGCACGCGTCAGTCGGTGCCTCCTCCGACTGCGCTACACGCGCCCTATTCCTACTTATTTAATGTAATTATTTGTCAATATATAACAATGGAGCCGAGTTAGCCTAGTGATTAGTAGTGTAGTTTCATGCACAAACGGTTACAGGTTCGACTCCCGGCTCCGGCACGCTATACCCTGCAAAAATTGCAAAAATGGCAACGGTTCCAGCGTCAGGCCCAGGTTGACAGGCCGGCTGATGGAGAAACCTCGTCACAAAACCATGATCACAAGTCGCAATAGAATCAGTGTAAAGGCTAGGACGTCACCCGGAAGTGGCGCACAGAACCCCCGCCCGAGTTCTGTGGTCAGTATGCGAGGGCTACTGAGGGCCGATCGACCTCGGCTAAAGAAGCTAGTTCGACTGGGGACTCTGAATGTGGGAACGCTGACCGGAAGATCTAGGGAAGTGGCTGACCTGATGAAGCGCAGAAGGATACAAGTCCTGTGTCTGCAGGAAACGCGAAAAGGGGCGAAAGCCAGGGAGATCGGAGAAGGGGTCAAGCTGTACTACAACGGAGAGGACAACAAGAGGAACGGGGTAGGGATAGCTGTCGCGGAGTCCCTCAAGGATTCAGTAGCGGCTGTCCAAAGAATAAACGACCGCATCATGTCACTGCGGCTGGACACGAAGGAGGGTTACTGGCAGGCCGGGTGCTCCAAGCACGACAAGGATGACTTCTACCTCTCGCTCGAGGAAGCCATAAGGTCCGTACCAGAAGGCGACTACCTATCCATAGCAGGGGACATGAACGGGCATGTGGGGAGTGGCAGAAGAGGAGTGGAAAGAGTTCATGGAGGTAAAGGGATCGGCCTGAGAAACCCGGATGGAGAACGAATTCTGGATCTGGCCATCGCCCACGACCTGGCTGTCTGTAGCACCTTATTCGCGAAGAGGGAGAGCCAGAAGGTGACCTATGCTAGCGGAGGAAGAAGGACGGAAGTCGACCACATCCTGGTTCGAAGGGCTGCCCTAAAAACAGTCCGGAATGTGAAGGTCATTCCGGGAGAAGACGTGGCATCACAGCACAGACCCTTGGTAGCCGACCTTAGCATACCTCTACCCACCAGGCCCAAAATGAGGACGGAACCCAGGATCCGATGGTGGAGACTGCGGGTTCAGAGCGGAACGAGTTACGAAGGGCAGTGCTCGAAGCAGGCCTTCCAGATCCAGCTGGTCCCGTGGATGAGACCTGGAGGAGGGTAGCCCAAACAGTCCTGAGATGTGCCAAGGAAACCCTGGGAGAAACAAAGGGAGGAACCAGAGGGGATAAATCGGCATGGTTCTGGAACGAAGAGGTGCCGGCTGCGGTGAAAAGGAAGAAGGGCGGCCTACAAGCTGTGGCAGAAGATGAGGGCACCCGAGCATCTCACAGCCTACAGGAAGCTGAAGAGGCTGGCAAAAACAGCTGTAGTGAAGGCAAAGAACGCGGAAATGGATGCCCTGTACGAGAAACTAGACGGCCAGATGGAAAGAAGTTCGCCATCCGCCTGGCCAAGGCGCGTCATAGAGCTAGCCTCGACATTCGAGTAGTGAAGACTGTGAAGAGTGCTGACGGTAGGGTGTTACGGAAGCCGGTCGAGGTCAGAGAGAGATGGGAGGAGTACTTCAAGGAACTCCGGAACGAGGAGTTCCCTCGTCGGGAGACCGAGGAAGAACAAACAACGGAAGGACCCATCCTACCCTGGACGCAAGAAGAGGTTCGCAAGGCCATAGGGAAGATGAAACTCGGAAAGGCAGCAGGGCCTGACGGTGTGCCAGTAGACGCATGGAAGGTGCTCGGGGACCTCGGAATCAACTGGCTGACGCAGTTCCTCAGCAGAATCACGAAAGAAGGTAAGATGCCGGATGACTGGAGGAACAGCACCATAGTCCCCATCTTCAAGCACAAGGGAGACGCTTCCGAATGCTCCAACTACCGAGGGATCAAACTGATCTCACACACGATGAAGATCTACGAACGACTGGTTGACTCAAGGCTGAGGGAGATGGTACCCATCTCCCAGGTGCAGTGGGGCTTCATGCCTGAGATGTCCACCACAGACGCCATCTTCATCGCCCGTCAGGTGATGGAGAAATATCGGGAGAAACGAAAACCCTGCTACCTGGCATTCCTGGACCTGGAGAAGGCCTACGACAGGCTAGCTCGGGCCGTAATCTGGAATGCCCTTCGAGGGAGGGGTGTCCCGGAACGTCTGATCACGGTCATAAGGGACATGTACGAGGGCTCGAAAGCGGCGATACGAACTCCACACGGGGTGACAAGGAAAGTGGACATCACAGAGAGGGTACACCAAGGGTCGGCTCTGAGCCCGTTCCTCTTCCTGCTGACGCTTGACTCTATAGTGAACCACCTTGATGAAGGCCCTCTCAGAACGATCCTCTACGCGGACGACATCGCCCTAGTAGCCGACAACCAGGAGGAGCTGGAGGAGTTAGTGCAGCTGTGGCAGAGAGCCCTCGCATACAACGGCCTACGGCTGAACGTGAAGAAGACGAAGTTCATCAGCTCTGAGCAGTGCGCTGGATCGATCCTAGACTGCCAAGGGGAAACGATCGAGAAAGTGGAAGAATTCCGCTACCTCGGAAGTGATCTATCCGAGGAAGGAAGTGTGGCCCAGGCGGTCAGGGGACGGATAAACGCAGCCTGGCTCAAGTGGAGGGAGTCCACAGGGATCCTCTGCGACCGTAGATGCTCCAGGACGCTCAAAGGCAAGCTCTATAGAACAGTTGTGAAACCTTCCCTCATCTACGGCAGTGAGTGCTGAGCCCTGGGTAAGTCGCAGGAGCGGCAACTGCACGCGGCGGAGATGAGGATGCTGAGGTGGGCATGTGGATGGACCCGTCGGGACAGGGTGCGAAACGAGGATGTTAGGGCAGTGATGAAGACAGCCCCGATCCAGCTGAAGATGAGAGAGCAGCGCCTAAGGTGGTATGGACACGTCCTCAGAAGACCAGAGGATCACCCCACAAGGTTGGTCCTAGATTTCGAGGCACCCGGAAAGCGTCCGAGAGGAGCCCCAAGGAAAAGATGGAAGGACGTCATCAAGAGAGATCTCGCCGAAGTCGGCGCCACGGCATGACGCCCTTGATAGGATGAGGTGGCGACTGATCACAAGAACAGCGGACCCTGCGACTGCGCGGGACTAAACGCTCAGGAGAAGATGATTTGTCAATTCATAACAATGTCGTCGTCAGATGTGCGACTGTCCTTGAATCTCGGCATGTCTTAGAACAGTATGAAAGGTAGTCGTAGGGTTGTTGTGCCAATAATGATATAGAACGTTTATTCGGCTTACGTTTCGCCGTAACCGCCTTCTTCAGAGCCTGGAAAAGGCAGGGGGAGTTAGAGAAGTTACCCGCTTAAGAGTCATTTCAAGTTTCAGCCATCCCAGAAGCTAAAGCGAGAACGAGACGAACCTTGAGAAAGACAGCCCAACTGACCTTATTGTAAACAGCCAAAATGCTGTTGAGTCACCCCTTGGAGACAAATGGGTGAATGAGGTCCTCCCTTCGGGTCAGCCCCTCAGCGACCTTCACAGAGGTCGGCAAATGGAGGCAATTCCTGAGTTACGACCACCCGTTCCTCCTTCTTATTGATAGCGGGGTTCTTGAACGCAACCCACAGCGCCTCCAGGGCCTTGCGCGCTGCGATGTCGACCTCGTGAGCCAGCATCGTCACCACCACTTCAGTCATTGCGCCACTATGACTTCGCGGCCTGTGCTCCCCCAAGGGTGTGGCGACTTTGCACCTGTTGAGTCCATCCACATACTCCTTCACCTTTAACCAAGGTGGTCTGGCCGTCATACCAATGTATTCCTCCTTGCATTCAATGCAAGTTATGAGGTATACTGCTCCCCAAACCCTACAGTCGCCTTCCCTGCCTACTGGGCAAACCACGTAGGAGCGGGTTTCACAAGCGCGGTCATAAAGGCGGTTCCTCACCAGTTGCGCCTTGAGATTAGCCGGAGGTCACTCAACACCCTAACGATGTCACCCAGGTCACCAATGTCGTCGTCATTAATCCAGATTTTGTTTCGTTTCTGCCAGGTCACATTATAGGTCAAGAAACGGTGCAATTTTATTTAGGAATCAGCCCAATTCATTCACTCCTCTGTGCCCGATCTCTATTGTAATTGTCCAAAGGCCTTCACACAGCGTCTTAGAGCCGGTTCATAGTCCGCAACAGAAGCAATTGAGTCGCTGATGCAAAGCATATCGATCGATTAATACCGGGCGATCGTCCACAAAAACTCGATATGCATGTTTTGTTCGAGTGACCAGTCACTCATATCACGCTCATCGGCCCGCTCCTAAGCCGCTGACCTGTCGAGCAAAGTGAGGGAGGGAGTCGTGAGGCAAAACACCGTTGGTTACCCTCCCCGTCCGAACTAGGGCTCAGCACAAGAGGCTAAGTAGTGAAGGCGCAGTCTACAATTTCCACCTGTGAAGACGCCAATGCGGTGGCGATTTTAGTGGTGTGGGGAGGTTTCCGTACAACCACCGACTGGGTAACGTCCGTCTTCCATGTGGACTGACCGTACTACCGTCGTTTTCGTAGACTGCCACCTGGTCGTGCCGCACATCACACGAGGAGTAGGGGCGGATGAAAAGTGGCGATCTAATGCAACAGATTTCCGTAACATGCCGTCTTTAGAAGTGGAATTCATCTTGTCTGTGAAACTGCAGCCTAAGTTCTTATTATCAAAGGCTTGAAGATTCCGGAGGTTTCTGTTTGGTGTGACATGGTCGGTAATCAGAGATAGTTCAATTCGAATATTTCAATGAGTCCGACACTATTTTTAAATCATCCTCATACGTTATAGCTTTAAAAGGGCATATGGGTTTGGTGCATCTATGAAAGTAGTTGGGGAAGGAAAGTAGGAGGGATGCCCCTCTCTAGATTTCTGATGCAGCATTCTTTCAACTGCTTCAACAGATTTGAAGTTATTGAAAATGGTAAGATATTCCGATTCCGAGTACACGCTATCTGCGTATTTTTGTAATTGGCAGATAAAAAGATTCTTGCTCGGATTGGAAGCGCATTAGTGTGGGTAGTCGCATTTACACCTTCCTCTACTAATGGCCTTCGACTCCCGAGTCTAGAACTGCATGTGGTCCGCTCTGGGAATGTACGTTGTTAAAATTTTAGAGATGTTGTTCAAAATGTATCTGGAAAACAACTGTGCTGGTAGACATGTGGTGTTTTGCGCAGTTGTTGGGTATAGTTAGAGAAAATAAGGATAAAGCTGAGGAATAAACGTCGGCGTTAGTCCCTTGGCGGCACGCACCACATTATCAACTTGTGCGGGAAATCTTGAATAAAATTTAACTGTACATTGGATCTACATAATGACTTATGGTAGTCAGCCGTTGTACAAGCCAGTCTTTTATTCTTCCCAGACAAGTTTGGTACCATTTACTAATTAATCGACCTTACACGGTGTGATCGGCACCCGAACGAAAAACCTTGATTTGGTTGCACGCCATAGTAGGCGCCTCTTCCGTCTGCGCTACCGCACGTTCGTTCACCATCGCTGCCACCTCGAAAACGAATGTTGGTTAACTGTTTAGACGCGTTCTTAAGGTTAGATGTTTGAAATTACTACCGCGAGGTCTTCGCGAATCGGTAGAAGGAATATGAAACGTTTCGCTACTTCATTTAATATGCACCGCTTTTACACTATTAGTCTAGCAATCGTCGTGACATGTCGACTGTAGGATGGAATCCATCAGATGCTATTCGCAAAAGTGTGCTTCGTATCACCTATTTTGGGTTTGTATATGGTAAAGATCTGAAGGCTGCCTTGTAACAACAGGGTGGCTCATAAGTCCTGCAACAAAAACTTAGGCGTATAAAAAGGCTAAGAATGCACCTAATTTGGTACAATTTTAAATAATGTTTGCCCATGGTATGCAGATTATGGTGGAGCGTTATTATTCATGAGGGGCCAGACCTGGATTGACAAGGGCCTTCAGATCGTCTGGGTTGCTTTGCAGCTCGCGTCGCAGCACCACTTACGGAGTTTTGTTTCATATTCGTTCCAAAAAGGTATTGAACAATAATTTTTTCAAGCTCCATAAAGCGGGACATTTTCTTTAAGATGGTTACTAAACAAAGATTAAAAATTTAAAGATTTAGGAATTTCACAGCTAGTCTTTTGAGGGTGCAATATTTTGCAGATGGACTGAGAACCGCTACCACGTCCTTTTCATTTTGCTGTTAGAAGAACGCTTTACCAGAACGTGCATTTTTCCTTTTCACAGCGCGATTGAGTCTCCAAAATATGGTGCTATGTTTTTGTTCAGATCAAACAATCATTTATATTGATTTTCACTCTTTTTTTGTACAAAAACCAGGGATGTGAAAGGAGACATTTTGGAAAATCGTGTATGACAAAAAACTGCCATGCGAGATCATTGCTTTAATATCATCAGCTACCGCAGAAGTAATTTTAAACGCAGTATTATTTTGACCTTTCTGAGATCGCTCAGTTTGAGGAGTTTTTCATCAAATGATGCAGAGGATGAATACCCGGTCTCAGCGACGCGCTCGAACTGCGCTTTCAAATTTTTCCTTCCACTCTCTTCTCCTCATAGCTGATCTTCGCTTCACCTGTGGGCTTGTAGAGCTTTTCTTTTAATTTTCTAGAAACTACATATAGCTTAATAATAGACTACGCACACGGCTGAATATTGCGTTTGTTCCAGATGGTTGCTGCATCGTGTATGACCAGAAAATTAATAGCGTTCTTCTGTTGTAGTTCAGACCCGTTCATCTAATGTTCAATCTTGAGAAGCTTCTAAATTGCCCTACACAATACCATCATACCGTATGTTCCACAACCAATCTTCCGAAATTTAGTCACATCGGAATGAGAGCGCTACACCATGGACCAGAGAAGAATTTTCGGTAGTTTTACGTGAGAGCGCATTACACTCTAATAAGAGCAGCAACAACCATGACAGTTTCTAGGAGTATAGCACTAAGTAAGTGCTACATAACAGTTTGTATGTGGTTCTCTGTAATTTGAAAAGATTACCAATAAGGGCGCCTAATTTTGTTGCAGGACTTGTGGGCCACCCTGTAAATGGTCAACAATTTTTTAAAGTATTTATATTTTTCCACATTTTTTTCGTTATGGGCTCAGTCCCATTTTAATTGAATTCGTTTTCAGGCGACGATGGACCAAAAGCGGAAAAGTTTGGAGATATCTAAGAGCACAGCTCCAAGCGACGACGACGCTGATGACGAAAACGACGAGAGCTTGTCGCAACGTTCAGCCGTTTCGCGCCGACAAAAACAACGCGGCTCTCATCGAAAATCTCGACGTCAGAGTGTTGCAGATCCCAGCTCAGCTGCTGCTTCTCCTCGATCATCTTCTCAAGTCATGTGTACTGATTCCTCCACGCCTACACAACAAAAGTCCGCTCCACAAACACCAGAACGTCCAGCGATGCAGGAAACCGCCGCCGCGGCATCTACGCCACGAGGAGAGCTATCTCCGGCGTCAGAGTGTAGGAGTGTTGCAGATCCCATCACGGCTGCTGCTTCTCCTCGCTCATCTTCCCAAGTCATGTGTACTGATTCCTCCACGCCTATACAGCAAAAGTCCGCTCCACAAACACCAGAACGTCCAGCGATGCAGGAAACCGCCGCCGCGGCATCTACGCCACGACGAGAGCCATCTCCGGCGTCAGAGTGTAGGAGTGTTGCAGATCCCATCACGGCTGCTGCTTCTCCTCGCTCATCTTCCCAAGTCATGTGTACTGATTCCTCCACGCCTATACAGCAAAAGTCCGCTCCACAAACACCAGAACGCCCAGCGGTGCAGGAAACCGCTGCCGCGGCATCTACGCCACGACGAGAGCCATCTTCGGGGGAGGACAGTGACTCGAACAGTTGGGCGGATTGGACAGTAAGCCCGTTTGAATCTCCTGTTAAACAGAAACAAGGACAAGAGCGAGATGAAACTGTGGGGGACTCATTGTCTTGTGACAAGAATCCTATGCCATCGCAGGAGTCCATTTGTGCATCGGAAGAAACCCTGCAGAAGCCGCCTACTGTTCCTGAAATTTCTGTACAGAATCTCGCCGAAGAGACGGAACAAGAATGTGGAACTGTGCAGAAGCCTTTGGATGGTAAGAAAAGTCCTTTGCTGTCACAGGAGTCCACTGCTTCATCGGAGGAAAGTCTGAAGGAGACACATACTACTCCTGAAAGTCCCTTGCAAAAGTCCGCAGAGGAGGCGGGACGACAAGGTGAAACTTTGCACAAGTCTTTAGCTGGTGACAGGAGTCCTCTGCCATTAGAGGAGATTCCGGGGAAGTCAGCTATTGTTAAGAATCCTGAACAGGAGCCTGTTGAAGAGACAGAACACCAACGTGATATAACCGCACAGAAGCAGACGTCTCTGGCTGGTAAGAGGAAACGTCCGCAATCGCAAGGGTCCGCCACTCCATCAAAGAAGATTCCGAAGAAGCCAACTATTGCTCCTGAGAATTCTGAAGAGGAGCTTGCTAAGAAGGAACAGCAACATAGTCTACCCGTGCAGAAGCAGAAATCTCTTGCTGGTAAGAGAAAACGTCTATCATCGCAGCGATCCGCCACTCCATCGAAAGAAACTCCAAAAAAAGCGCCTATTGCCCCTGAGAATCCTGAAGAGGAACTTGTTGAGGAGACGGAACAGCAGCATGGAGGAACCGCGCAGACGCAGAAGGCTCCGGCTTGTAAGAGGAAACGTCTGCCACCGCAGGAGTGCACTACTCCGTCGAAGGAGGTTCCAAAAAGGGCACCTGTTGCTCCTCCTGCAGAGGAACTTGCTGAGGAGACGGAACGGCAACATGGTTTACCCGTGCAGAAGCAGAAGGCTCTGGCTGGTAAGAGGAAACGTCTGTCATCGCAGGAGTCCGCCACTCCATCGAAAAAGACTCCGAAGAAGCCATCTGCTACTCCTGAGAATCCTGGAGAGGAACTTGCTGAGGAGACGGAACAGCAACATGAGGGAATCGCGCAGAGGCAGAAGCCTCTAGCTGGTAGGAGGAAGCGTCTGCCACCGCAGGAGTCCACTACTCCATCGAAAAAGACTCCGAAGAAGCCATCTGCTGCTCCTGAGAATCCTGCAGAGGAACTTGCTGAGGAGACGGAACGGCAACATGGTTTAACCGTGCAGGAGCAGAAGGCTCTGGCTGGTAAGAGGAAACGTCTGTCATCGCAGGAGTCCACTACTCCATCGAAAAAGACTCCGAAGAAGCCATCTGCTACTCCTGAGAATCCTGCAGAGGAACCGCCTCTCACTAAGGTCACTCGTCGGCGCACTGCCTCCCACCATTGTTCGGTTTGCTCTCCACTACGCGTCCTGCAGTCCCCCGCGGAGGCATCGCGTCCCCCACCTAGCCGGCCAGCCGCCTTGGACGTCCCTCACGCTCCTGCGCATCCGTCACCACCGCTGCTCGTTCAACCGCCGAGCGTTGGTCGTGCTCCAGTGCCCACGACGGATTCGAAGTCAACAGAAGACAACTCGACGTCTTCAGACGACAACTCGACGTCTTCCGACGACAGCTCGACGTCTTCCGACGACAGCTCGACGTCTTCAGACGACAACTCGACATCTTCAGACGACAACTCGACATCTTCAGACGACAACTCGACATCTTCAGACGACAACTCGACGTCTTCAGACAGCGACTCGACGTCCTCAAGCGACGAGCCCAGCACTCCCAGGATCCTTCCAGTTCGACGAGTAACAGTGCAACCAAGGAGCGGGAGAAGGTCCCCAACGACCGCTGCACCAGGACTGGGCGACTACGAGCGGCCAAGGCTTTATTTCCGCCGTCGCGAGCCAACAAGTCCATAAGGGGACGATAATATGTCAGTCATCTCTACACTGATATTTCACAAGGAAAGGGTCTGAAACGTACGTCTAAAGGGTAGAAGCGAGTCGTGTAGTAAAAGTCTGCACCCATAATTAATTTTAAAATTCTTACGCTTTTGTCAATCCATTAAGTCAAGCGTGAAAGGGGTCCTCAAGGTTTACTGTGGAATAATGGAGGGTCCTCAAGGTTTACTGTGGAATCATATCCCATGGATGCATGTGCTAAAATACACTGCGGCTTGATGGTGTAGTAGACGCTTCGCTCGTGAATCGAGGTGAATCGAAGCCTTTTGTGTCATCAAGCATCAATTTACACGGCCATGCATTTGATCACGCTTTAGTGTACATGCGCTAGACGCTACCTCGATGATTCCACATCAAACTTTGATATTCCCCTTCTCGTTAGATTTAATGGGTTGATAAAAACAATGTGTTCTTGCTGAAGCAGATTCTCACTGCTTGACTCGCTTCTGCCCTTCAGACATATGTATGCTTCAGGCACCTGTGATGATAGCTGTCCTCACACGCGCGATCGCCCTGTATCACGTTAGGCTTAGATAGAGACATAAGGAAAAAAACCGCCTCAGTTAGACTCTTCGAGTTCACTAGTTTCAAAATATATTACGCCAACGAGGTGTAAATGGTGCTGTGAGAAGCACAATACGAAATGAATAATCGAAATCGATGTCGATTTACACTCCGTGACCATATTTCTTTTCGGTTTTGAAGGGAAATGTTTGTCGCAGTTGTATTAACTTCTAGTTTACCCGTTTAGATATAAGGGAGGACCCTTCCCCTTATTATATCCAAACAGGTAAACTAGTGGTTAATACATCGTGGAAGAACCGTCGGGTGTAGAGTAGAAGACAGAAAAAGCGTAGCGAACAAGCTCACATCCAAACTGAAATGCTTAAAAATCTGAATGCTAAAGTATGCTATAAAGTGAAGCAAGTCCGAATAATGCCAGATGCGAGTTAAAGGCTGTGAAGAAGCTTTTTCTGGTAGGAACTTTAGGAAGCAAGAGAGTAACCGCTAACAAGTTGATGAAGATCTCGTCAAGGAACCTGCCAGCGAACTCAACCAGGCAAGGCGTATATTTATTTTTGTCCTCGATCGCGCCGCTACCACCTGTGTGAGGATACCTTCAGACCCTTTCCTTGTTACCTGCGTTCTAGGAGTCAGTGTATAGCTTTCGTTCTTAACTTTCGTTCATAGCTTTCGCGACGACAGCTATGGGAGCGGTTGAGTCTCCTGTGAAAAGCATGTGAATCGATTAATGCCGAGCGATCGCCCGGAAGAATTATCTTTGCCTTGTTTGGGCTACCATTCGCGCCCGTCGCTGTTGTCGCGGACCATGATCAGGCCCGTAGACGGGCGATCTCATGTTCGGTTATGCAACGGGACGGTTTATCCTCATATGCCTTGTGTATTGTTCACTTCCTGATCTCAAAGCATAGTCTGAATCTGAATAAGCGCCAAGTGGCCCTCCTGCGGAGGCTAGGCGACAGCGTAACATACCTCGACCAGTCATTTTTTGTTGACGACATCACATTTGACTGCCAGGGAAGTTTCTTTCCTGTTTCTATCATTGAATTTTCATTCATCTCCTTATGTAGGCCGTTGATCTGTACAATTGACTAGAAGAGAAGCGCATTTCCTGTTTTGACTTATCATTCATTTTTCGTCGAATTTGAACCTGACAAATGGACAATCGAACTGTACATCTGGCGGAAGAAAGTAGAGCTTTTTTTTTCTCTTTCGATCGTAGTTTTTTTTGTCCTGGTCGGGAGATGAGGAGGATCGCTGTGTCAGCTGATCGCTACGCGTGCGCGGTGTTAGTGAATGCATTGTCACTCGGAATGACGTCGGGGGAAAGTCGCTTGAGCTGCTGTTCGACGGTGGGGATGCGAATACAGGATGAACGCTTAGCTCTTGCATAAGACATTAATCGTGTACTTATACTCCCATACGTTGCGTCCCAGTTAATGCCATTTTCGTCCGACGAGATTTCGGGCGTCTGCGCGTTCGTTAATACCGTGCAGTGCCTGCGTCCCTCTCCGTGGCGAGTAATTGGCGCGACGGCTCGTCTGGTTTCCCGAGCAGTTCTTTTTTTTCTACGATCTCTGTATCATCTCCATTTGTGTGTTTGTTCTGTTGATGAGGTCATGTAAATGTTGTGTTGTGTGTTGGTGTATCGCAGGTGTGCGTGTAGGCCGCCGTCAAACTTCTGTATCCATGTCGCACAGGTGCAGTCTGGTTCGTCGCTCAGCAGTCGTCGCCGCGGCGACGATTCGCAGCGGCGGAGCAGTCAGAGGTGATTTTGAGCTTCAGTGGCTCTTTTATTGAAGGCCTATCCAGTGGCGAAAACCGCTATTCAGACGGCCAAATCAAACGCAAAAAATCAGTTGCATCGGTACTGCTGGCTTTATCTATCTGTACAATTCTCACGTCGAATTCGAGTCCATTCTAAACAAACTTGATACTTTTGAAATCAAAGCAAGTGTACTCCAAATTAAAACCAGCTTACAGGTTGAACTACAGACCCACCAAGATGCTTAAAATAAAAAATAAATAAATAAAATAACTTTTTGATCAAGAAACGTTTAGTAGGACTATTTGAAATTTTTTAGTTCTGCTGCCCGAATGTGTGTAGTAATTTTATTGGCATTTTATTTTTTGAGAAAAATGAATGAACTAAATCTTATTCGTGCGCAAAAAGTTAACAATCATTCAAAGCATTTAAAAACGAGATCGCGCCGTGCACTCGATTAACTCGTTACGATTATTACATCAAGCATCAGTGTGAGGGCATGTTTGTTCCTTGCAATTGTTTTTGTTGCATCGTTTACAGGTGTGAAACTCCATACAAACAGAAATTTCGTTATCAATCGAATTAAAATCGCAACGTATCGGACGAGGGCATTACGCAATCTCTTTCTCAGCACTGAAAAGTGGCTGCCTTCCTGCTCTTTAAAACACTTTTTAAGCCGCAATTTTCCTCAAAAAAGGAGAAATTGAAAATACTACAGTGTGTTCACTATACATTAGATTCAATCCTGTTCGGACATCACGATCTGAATCATCCAAAAATCCAGGGTTGTCGAAATTGGCATTATCTATCCGAATCATCCAATTATCCGAAGACTCCTCTACTACATACCAGTCGTTCAGCGGCCTAGCGACCGCCAAACGACTGGTTGGGAGCTGCGCACCTAAACCCCGAGAATAGAACACTCCGGCCATCCTCTTTTCTCAACGTTTAGACCTTCGAAGCCGTTGGGAAGGCGGCTGGTTCTAGAGATATTGATTACTGCTCAGAAATCATTTTTTATTTATTTTATTTGAAACTAATCCAATCAGAACTTAGAAAAAACATAGGGAACAGAATCAACAACAACAGAGATTGGACGTGATGAGCTGAGAAATTTAAGAAATGGCTCAAATTGCTGAAAGTGCTGAAAGGGCCAGGAATCCTTCTTGATAATGAATGAGAAGAAAAAAATAGCAGGAGTGGATAAGTAACAAATAGGTAGTGGGTAGAAGAGGCATCTGCCGGAAGGGACGGCAACGGCGATCGGGCGATTTCTTATTACTTGAAAATCCAATCAAGAGCATATTAAAAAACGTAGAGAACAGAATCGACAATGAATGAGAACGAAATGAACTGAAATAAGGGAGTGAAGGAGAACTCAAGGTGTTGAAAAGGTCAGGATTTCTCCTTGATCACGAGTGAAATGAAAGAGAAAGCTAGCAGGAATGGACCAGTAAAAAGGAAGCAGTGGGTAGAAGAGGCATCCAGGAACATATAATCACAGTGAGGCTGGCCAAGATACTACTGCGAACGGGAGCCAAGGAGGCCCTGCATAGGTATATGTATATGGGCCCTTTAAAATGACGATAGGAAACCTTTGGCACTACCGTTAGGAGGTCCCACAACTAGATAATCGACAAATTAAGGTGGCTATGTAATAGTACGCCAAGTGAATCGGTCCCACTGAGAATTGAAGAGGTCCAGCTGCTACAATGAATGGATAAATTTGGATTTCATCGCGTCCAAGGGAGGAAAACCAGACCTGTCAGAAGGAAAATGGTAGATTTAGGATGAGCATAAAAGGGGCATCACTACATCAGAAAACAACAACTGAGCACGACGTTGACGCATAAGTTGTACATATACACATAACTCCACTCAACAGAGAGAAGACACCGGACGGACGAGCCACAATGGAGAAATCGCACTGAAGAAGCTGAAATCGCATCCATAAACTAAGTGAGAGGACAAGGAAAAAGATGATATAAAAAAAACCGCCCTCTACGGTCCAGGCAGCACCACGACACAACCCACAGTTAACCGACTACGACCAGGGACCAGAGAAATAGCACAACGTACCACCGGTGAAACAAGAAAATCCTGAAAAAAAGGTTACCAAGACCATTTCGACCCAACCAATGCTAGCACAATCGAAACATTTTGGAAAAAACTCACTTGCCTTTTGCACTCTGGGTCCGATGAGTTAGCTAAAATTTCTAAAACGCGACATGAGAGGCAATCGAAATGATTGTGATTTCTTGTATACAGGGTGCCCATAAGTCCTGCAACAAAAACATAGGCGTATAAAAAGGCTAAGAATGCACCAAATTTGAACCACTTTTAAACCTTGTTTGCCCATGGTTTGTAGACTATGGTGGAGCGGTATTATTCATAAGGGACCACTCCTAAATTGATAAGAACCTTCAGATCGTGTGGGTTGCTTTGCAGCTCACGTCGCAGCCCCTCTTACGGAGTTTTACTTCTTATTCGTTCCAAAGAAGATATTGAACAATAGTTTTTCCAGGCTTTATAGAACAAGACATTTTCTTTAAGATGGTTAATGAACAAAGATTGAAAATCTAAAGATTTAGGATTTTCACAGCTAGTCTTTCGCAGGTGCAATATTTTGCAGATGGACTGAGAACCGCTACCACGTCCTTTTCTTTTGCTGTTACAGGAATCGCTTTACCAGAATGTGCATTTTGCCCTTAAACAGCGCGACTGAGTCTCTAATATATGGTGTTAGGTTTTTGTTCCTATCAAACGAATATTTTTATTGATTTTCACTATTTTTACACAAAAACCTATGGAGTGCGGGGAGACATTTTGGAAAATCGTGTATGACAAAAAGCTGCCATGCGTGGTCATTGTGTTTATATCATCAGGTTCCCGCAAAGGTAGTATTAAACGCACTATTATTTTGACCTTTCTGGGATCGCTCAACTTTGAGAAATTTTTCATCAAATGAGGCAGAGGCTGAATATCCATTTCGAACGACGCCCTCCAACTGCGCTTACAAATTTTTCCCTCTACTCTCTTCTCCTCATAGCTGAGTCTTAATCTCACTCGTGGACTTGTAGAGCTTTCCTTGTAGTTTTCTAGAAACAACATATTGCTTAGTAACAGATTACGCACACGGCTGAATATTGGATTTGTTCCAGCTGGCTGCTGCATCCTGTATGATCAGAAAATTAATAGCGTTCTTCTACTGTAGTTCAGATCCGTTCATCCAATGTTCAATCTTGAGAAGCCTTTGCACTGCCCTACACAATACCATCATACTGCATGTTCAACAACCAATCTTCCGAAATTTAGTCACATCGGAACGGAAGCGCCCCACCACGGGCCAGAGAAGAATTTTCGGTAGTTTTACGTGAGAGCGCACTACTTTGTAATAAGAGAGCTACAACCATGATACTTTTCAGAAGTATAACACTAAGTATATGCTACATAACTGTTGGTATGCAGTTTTTTTGCAATTTGAAAAAGACAACCAATAAGGTCTCCTAATTTTGTTGCAGGACTTATGGGCCACCCTGTATAAAGAAAGAAGGATCTAACTCATTCCAACGAGAAGCAACTCTACCAAGGAAGCTCCCTTCGAAAGCCTTAGTACGAGGTTTAAATGGTCCTACTCGGTATGCATGTCCTCTACTGGTACCGATGGTGGCTGATGGGTCAAAAAAATCAGCTAAGTTCAGGGAAAGCTCGTACGTGGTGAGTTTATACATAAGCGTCAAGTCGTTTATCATTCTGTGGCATTTAAAAGACGCTGTACCCAGTTTACGGAGACGCTCATCATAAGGAATTGAGGAGGCGCCTATAAGAGCAAAGCATTTGTAGGTAAAGCTATCTTGAATCTTTTCTAGAGCATCAATATCAGATTGCTTGTATTGAGCCCAACAACTATAAATCTCCACCTTATTGTTCCGCTAATATACTGATGCCACGTGAAGAAATTCAACATTTTTGAGTGCTATCCTACTATATATAAAAGAGCAAGCGCGTGTGTGGGCGTGTTTTCGTCACAACTGGAGTGGGGGCACTGCGTACAAAACTTCAGTCTGGGGGTAATCGAGGTCGCTGAACACGAATCTGAAGTTAACCAATCGATATCGATCGATATTATCGATTTTTTGTGGGTGTCGTTCAGGCGACAGGAAACCTCAGCTACTGGGGTAATCGAGGTCGCTGTACACGAATCTGAATCGATATCGATTACCCCAAGGCTGAAGTTTCGTGCCTCTTCAACGACACCCACAAGAAATCGATAATATCGATCAATATCGATTGGTCGACTTCAGATTCGTGTTCAGCGACCTCATTACCCCCAGGGCTGAAGTTTCAAACCGCTTGAACAACATCCACAACATATCGATCGATGTCGATTGCCCCTCCTGCTGTGAACGCCCCCCGTCGATGATAATTTAAATGCCCATGCACGGTTGCCGACGTGTTCGGCACGTCTACGGCTCGCCATGCACGGTTGCCAATGTGTTCGGCAGGTCTATGACATCACATTTGCCGACGTGTTCGGCACGTCTACGGCATCGCCAGGCGCACACACACGCTTGCTCTTTTATATGTATATATACAGTAGGATAGTAGGATTCAATCGGATCGAATGTGTTGATTGAATCATTTTCGGAATCCGATTCAGACATCCCGACCCGAATCATTCGAGAATTCGACGCTCGCAAAGTAGCACTGATCCAAAGATTTTAGCTCGGATCCAATGTACAGTGTTCACTTATTGGGCAGATGAATTAAAACTTCAAAGAAAGTCAATCATTCAAGAATTTTTAAAAGTTTAATTTCCTTTTTGCATATACTAATTTTTCCCTAATTATTCTAGCCTTTTTGGAGAGTCTAGCCATGTTAGGTTGGTGCGTAATTTGTGTCCATAAAAGAGCATGATTTTAAGTTTTATTTCCCTTTAACGAAACATCAACAGTGTAATCACCGTTGGTGTCGACAATAGTAATCCATTTGTTAGGCAAAATTTCAATGCATTTGCTCCAAAAAGAACGAAGTTGGTGGTGCTTGAGGCCCCTGAAGCGGTAAATAGTTGTCTGGCGGTGTCGTAACAGGACTGGATGAGGCGGTGTCATCTAGCCAATCCTCTTCAGGAAATCGCTAGTTAACTTCGCCGCTTGCCACCTTTCGTTGTCGTGGAGGAGGGTAACTTCGAGAAGTTTCGGTCGTTTCTCCTTTAAAGCGTCAGCCAGTCTCTGGAGCTGCTTTGTGAAGGTGTCGACATTGAGGTGCGATTGTGGTTCAACAGCTCCCAGTAGATCATGCCTTATGAATTCCAAAGCCCGGAAAGGAGAAAGTGGATGATCTTTGAGGTTTGTGTCTCCATCATCGATGTGGTTGAACCTACGCCGGATGATGTGTTCGGTCGTGCAGGGCGCAGATGCTGTGTTGACCCGGCCTTCGAATTGGTGCCAAGTTTTTGCTCCTATAGGTAAATCGCTTAGCTAACGCTAATCCATTTTAGCGAAAATTTACCCACGGGTTTGCTCGTGCGCATACGTAGCCATCTTTAGAAGCTTCTAGGACCCACTATGCGATATTGCAGGCATCTGAAGATTTTCCCAAGGTGTCCTCAAGAAATTCCGAATGAACCCAACTGTCTGCAAAAATTATGAACGAACCTAATAGAAGGAGCTCGTTTTCATTTAGAAGATGTTCAGTTTGATTTCAAAAGCGTTGTTAGGCTTATTTAGAAGCACCTCCAATTTGACGTGAAGTGTTCAGTTTGTCGTGAAAATGGTATGTTAATTTTAGGCGTGAATCACAGTGAATCGTAGATGTACCAAATACGAAGCGCACACATTATAATGTGTCACCTGTCGTGTGCACCCGATGCTAGGTTCATTTATTCATTCATTGTGCCTATTACATTTAACAGTCTAGATAGTGGCGATGTAAGGCGCACTTTTTGGCTGGTGATAAGAGATCCACATAATATAACTATAGTCGTTGAGGAGATATGGCGCATTGTTCTTCGCTTGTGATGAGAGATCCACACAATATAACCATAGTTGATAAATATGGCGCGTAGTTTTTGTCTTGTCTTGTGATAAGAG
>OX377206.1:82819339-83049772 GCA_947396885.1 Heligmosomoides polygyrus polygyrus
GTTGTGCTACAGCTGTTTTACCAAATAGCGAAACAATTACGTCAGCCTCAATGCCGACACTTACAGAATAAAAGGGGAATTGGTGTATGTGCTACACCGAATCAGCAACTACAAGCATAAGATTTTCCTTGTTCTTCTGTAATAATTGTCATCCTTCAGCATGAGGATAGCACTGCTTGTGCTAATTCTCGCCGTAGTCGTCAATGCCGCCTTGCTCGACTCTGCGAAAGGGAAAGTCAAGGGAATTTTCGAGAATGGATCTCTCGGAGGAAAAATAAAAGATGCTTTCCGAAAGTTCAAAAACGTAACTAACCTTAATATACGTTAATCTTTACAGGTAGCTAGTTTTTCACAAGCTCGTTGTGGCGATTCAGGTTTTGAACAACACCAGCATTCTTCAAATTCGAGAAAAATTTGACGGAGTGAAGAAGAGGCTCATGGATAAGCTCACATTATCTCCCGAGGCGAGAGCAGCGTTTGAAGAAAAAATGAAGGTATTAATTTGCAGGTATTTGAAGTAAACAATTAACATACTAAATAAAATTTCAGAGACTGATTAGTATCAAGAAAGACCGTATTCAAGCCGTAGGAGACTCCATTGACGAAATCAACCTCAACGCGAACGTTGGCGAACTTCTCTACCAAGGCGACATTGTTCTTACACAGTATGCCTGCAAAATTACCATAGCATATTCTCAGCGCTAAAACTGCCTTCTTTGAAGGACACAAGCTGAAGAGATCACGGAAGATATCGAGGAGGAGGCCAGCAGCCGTGCAAAGCGGCAAGCTTTCAGGGACAGGAACTATCCGAGAACTACATGGCAGAACGGAGTATACTACTATTTCCATTCCAACGCAAGTCAGTGGGAGACCAATAATTTAGACGTCCCTATTACTCTGCCTTGTAGAAGATGCTATATGACATTTAGGAGCTTTGGTTAGGAGCGTCTTCAGAAAGGCAGTTGAGGAGTGGCGAAAGGACACATGCATTGATTTCTACGAAAGCACTACAGGTACCATAGTCAACCGGACACTGTGAAAACAGCAACAAAAGCTATTGTTGCAGCACCTAACAAAATACGGGTGTTCATGGAAGATGGATGCTGGTCTTACGTTGGTAGAACGGGTGGAGAGGTTCAGGACCTCTCCCTTGGTAGAGGTTGTGAATCGGTATGGGTTCAGAAGTTTCCCAAACAGTCACTTCTAAGTGCAATTTAAAACCAACGTTTTTAGGTGGGAACGGCTGCACATGAGCTAGGACATGCACTCGGTCTTTACCACACACAGTCCCGATACGATCGTGACCAGTTCATAAATGTTAATGTGGAAAACATTAAGGTGTGGTGTTGCGTAAGGCAATTTCACAAAAAATCTACAAAAAATCTCCTTATGCGATTCTTTCAGCCAGACTGGGTGAGTCAATTCACGAAGCAAACCACGTTCACAAACGATAACTATGGTATAACGTATGACCCTGGTAGCATCATGCATTACGGAGCAATGAGGTTCGACTTTAGAAAGCAAATGTTGCGATCGCTCAAACAAATCATACAATAATCTACGGCCTTTCAGTGCGACGTATAACGGAAAACCATCCATGCTTCCTCGTGACATGACCTACGCGGAAACTCTTGGATCACATATAATCTCTTTTTACGAAAAGCTCATGCTAAACACTCACTATGACTGTATGAGTGCGTGAAGGATTTGAGCTGCGAATCTCAATATCATTCCGGGATCAAGCTTTCGCCCTTTCCAGAGAGATGTACTGGACGAACTAACATGTGTAAAAACGGTGGATTCCCGAATCCTCGCGACTGTAACAAATGCGTTTGTCCAAGCGGTTACGGAGGCCCCCTCTGTGATCGTCGAGTATGCGCTTTGGCTACTTCAGCGTTTCTGCTCGCTCATGGTGTGGCGAGAGGATGACTTTCTATCGTTTCAGCCTCCAGGATGCGGTGCCGAGCTCGAGGCAAAGACTCAGCCTCAAACTTTGACTGACAGACTCGGCAGCAAGTTGACTGGCACAAATCCCAGAGAGGACTTCATGTTCTGCAATTATTGGATTAAGGTGTGATTTAAGGATATTTAGCTAAAATTGCCCGTATCGAGCCACAGATCAATTGGATATCATGTTACCTTCGTTCTTTATCACAAACTTAAGGCCCCTGTCGGCTCAAGAATTGAAGTGAAGATCAAGAGTTTTTCACAAGGAGTGTCCGTTGATGGGTGCACGTACGCGGCTGTGGAAATCAAGACACAGAAAGACCATAAGCTAACTGGTTACAGGTTGGTGACTGTGCAAAGGCAATTTCTATACAGTGCACTAAATAGTATACTCCAACGAACTCTGTTTAGGTTCTGTTCTGACGAAGACGCCGGTGTTTCTCTAATTTCCGATTCCAATTTAGTTCCAGTTATAACATACAACAGAGTTTATGAGACACAAACGATATTGGAGTACCGCATCGGTAACACGCTAAACGTTCTCTGAGGAAAGTTTGTGAAACATCGTTTGAATTGCAGTCTCCTCTGGTCTGCCACCTCCTCGTCCGCAGCCGGAAGTGTCCACCAATCTCTCGACTTGCATGGATCGACCTTGGTAAATTGATTAATTCCGAATTTTTTCACAAGTTTCATCCCAGCTCCCTTTTCAGGTGTCCGCTGAATAGAATTCGTGACTACTGTACCAGCCCTGTCTTTTCCGAAAGCCTTAAGAGAAGTGCCTGTGCCAAATCTTGTGGATTCTGCAAGTAGACAAACTCTTGATAGTCTGCTTAATAAAAATTTTTGCGGCCACTTTTCACACTTTCGCACGCTTTGGGCAAGTCCTTCATAATTTCAAAAACGAAATTGCGTCGTTCGAAAATATCCTAGCTAGAACGTAGGGTTTGCATTGTTTGCTTTTCCAAAACTTTAAAATGTTCCTTTTGAATGAAATATGTTACAAATTCTGATTTTATTGTACTTTGCATGATATTTGCTACACACCATGAGGTGCACACGCTCAAAGGCAACTCGTCGTTACAGGGAAAGCTTGAAAGATCATGTGGACGACTTTTGTACATCAATTATCATATTTACGAAAATTTGCGATTTACGAGCCGAAATGTCGTAAATTGTAAATCCTAAAAAATTGCCAAATCGCCATAAAGCGTTAATCGTGACTACGCACACCCATGTGGCGGTACATATCTTTCTGAAAATCACGAAGGATTTGTATACTTGCATTCGTATGCACAAGTTTTCTTACTCGGAACCTGCTCTAAGTGCGAAACATGTCTGAAAATTAACCGAGGGTTGTTGAGGAGTAATCCCGTACTGTGTGATCACGGCTAGATAAGGCAGTGAATTTGAACAAGTCGAAATGCCGCAGCTGCTCTGCAAAAAGGGACATACAGAGAGTTCGACAACTTCGAATAGTGGTGTGATCCCCACGGCGCCGCAGGTTCCAAAGGATGACATTGGTATCCAGTCCTCTAGTGGTCAGGTGACGATTGTCTGGCTTGCGTGCCACATGCGTGCCACCTTGGCTTTCTCGAACGTCCACTCCTCCGTTGAGGTCTCGGAGTTATCGACGACAGAAAAGGAGCCACACATGCTCAGCACAAGGTTTGAGATTGGCGGTGAAAGGTTAGAGATTATTCTTCACTCACCTCATCTCCTGAGTCTGTAATGTCGAAGTGTTTGTCATAGTAATGGAGTGGAGAATTTGTTTATTTATATTCATTTATAACTACACAAAAGTAGGCGCATTAAAAAGGGCCGTAAGTAACAGAACGAACTTCGAACTAATTCAATTAACTCACCCTGATGAAAAAAACAACAACATCATTACGCATCGCAATCTAACAAAACTGCATTGTCTTCAGTGAAGTTAAGGAGACCACATAGCGCATGAACATACATACAATGAGAATAACAGCAATAGGCTTAGTTGGATAAGATTTCAATCGAAATAAATTGCTTGTGGTATTAAACGCACAAAGGTCAGTTTGGCATTTGGCAGGGCTATAAACAGATTCCGAATGAGATAGGAATGAGATACGATGCCGGCATGCCCGACAATTTATGTAAGCTTAACCCAGGTGCAACTTGATGCTTATGTCTAAAAAACGCGCTTTTAGTAACAAAAGTAAGACCAAGTTCCCCAAAACTGCTTCAACATTTAGTTCTTATAATTCGTTGAGCTGAAACGCTAAAACATTAGAAAACAACAGTAAAAATCGCTTGAAAACTTAAAAATGAACCCGCGGAATGACAATCAAGGAAAATGTCGCTGCTACTTGATGCAGATCTCTAAACACGTTGAGCTTATTTTACCGAAAGAATATTCAATTTTTCAACATGCTACGAAACACTGAAACATGTGGGGAACATAACATTTCAGTAGGTAGCATTTGCATCCACCTAGATGTTCGTAAAAGGAGTTGTGAATTCTCGATCGATGCCAATGTTTTAGCGGGAGCAGTTGATTGCAAAGCTTTTAGAAGTAGAATGCGTGGGTGGCGCCTCTCTAATTATTAGGTTGTTGGATTATAAATGTCGTTTTCGCTCAAAAAGGAATTTTGCTGCAAGAAAAGAATGACCGTACCTTGATACAAGAGGAAATCTCCATTATCATCAATGACATGTCGCCAACGTCCTCGCAAAGAATGCATGCCTTTCTTGAAGAACTCCGGTGGCTGCGACTAGAAGAAATTGGACACCCAAGTTCGGCTTCGTCACGGTCCTTGAATTTTTCGCCGCGAAGGCGTGCTGCATCGACCGGAAGAGATGGTAGCCTGATGGCGCAAGGTCCGTGCCCAACTCCTTAATTTTTGCAGCGTGCGCCGTGCGCTCGAGCGTCGTAATGGAAGAATTTCGCAGTTGCTGTGTTCACTCCTTGTTGACGTAGTGTTTGTTCCACGCGGCTCAGCTGTTCCTTGTAAAAATCTGTCGTAGCTGTTTGGCCTGAATCCAGCACCTGAAAGTGCACCAGACCCCTACTGTTATGCCAAGCACAGAGCATCACTTTTTTCCGTGAGTGTCAGGCTTCGTCGTTGTCTTCGGAACTTCACTCAGAATCAATAATTGCCACTTTCGTGTGGTACTGTCGTAGTGGATCCATTTCTCATCCGACGTCACGATGGAGTCATAGAAACAGCTGTTCTTGGTTTTGCGGATGAGAATTCCAGCGATGGCGACTCGTGCTGTCCTGTTTGTGTCGCTGAGCTGATGTGGCACCTATTTTCCACACCGATTTGACTTTCCGATTGCATGCAAACGATCGGCAATGGTAGAATGGTGAAAGCCAAACATTCTTGCGAGCTCACGTGTGGTTTGTGTTGGATTCGACCCGACAGCTTTGTTTAATTCCTGGATATCCACAACTTCAGTACGCCATTGATGTTCTTCGTCTTCAAGGCTCTCATCACCGTCTCGGAAACGTTGAAACCATCGCTGGTATTGAAGTAATGATGGAAATTCGTTACCAAACACTTCAGACAAGATGCGAAGGGATTCTGCAGCAGTTCTTCCTTGCTTGAATTCGTACAGAAAGCAAACTCCCACTCGGTACTTTTGCTCGATCATCGTTAATCTAAAATTCTTTAAAATGGGTCAACGGATCGAAACTAAACCTTGTGAAAGAATCCTTCGGAAGCGCTTGTCAAACACGTAAGGTTTCATGATCCAAGAAATAACAATAGCAGAGAAATGACAAATCGAAAGCAGGCGACATTTATAATCCGATAACCTAATGCAAAAGTTGACGTTAGTTAAATCCCATTACGGCGTATGCAAAAAAGATTGACTAAGGACTATTTTTTCCTCTTTATTCTTTAAGTAACTTGATCTCCTGTACGTTTCAGTACGTAAAGAAATTGGATATAATCTGAGATTTAGCAACATAGACCTAAATTCTCCTTCGCGACTCGAATAGACAAATGATTAGTGTTTCCCGAAGGAAGTGACAGTTCCCATTCTTTGGGTAATTGTTCCTCGTAATTAGCTACCGTTTTAAGTATGTGAAAATCTTCCCTCCTTTCAATAAATTTATAAGTCTATTTATAAAAGATGCAAAATACAAGTTTTAAGTTTTAGTAGAAATACTTCAATGGATCCGTCATTGGATGCATGTAATCAAGCAAATAAAATACTTGTGCAACATCACCACTTATCCAAAAATCACTCCAACGGTCCTAGTAAAGAAAAACATTGAAACGAAAGAGAAAAAACTAATTACAAAAATTGATGAAAAATGAAACACATTGCCTTTCAAATAAGATGCTTACGTTAAAAAGGAGTTATAGATAGGCTATTAGTTTTCAAGAGATGCTTTGGTTTCGGCGAATGGATACATATGTATGTAGCTTTGATAGGAGCAAGAAAGTGTCCAACCCTATAAAATCTCCATTGGAAGAGTTATGCCCGTACAATTTATAGTTTATAGGTAAACCTGACTGAGAAACTCAGTTTAGTAAAAAAAACTCCTGTGAAAAGGAAGACTTTGAGAGTTTTCCATTGAATAGTTAATACTATAGTCACGCTAGGCGATTTATGCCAGACACGTGTTTGAAGTACCTTCACATAAAGGATAAAGGGCGGTGTTACTCGATCCTTTTGGGATGCCCCACACATTCCCCTTCTACTTGAGATCGTAGACGCAATTTGAATGCATATTTGTCCTATAGAATAACGTGGCCAGACGACGAACAGATCAGTGCTTTTTCTTCCCAGACAAGTATGGTATAAATTCACTGCCCCCGGAAGTCTTGCTTGGTTCGAGCGGGAAATCCGAACCAGAAACCTAGAGCCTGCAGCGCTTGGCAGATGGCGCCTGCTCCCACACTATTAGGTGGGCAACTAATTTCGTGGACTCTCAAGAATCTTCAGCAAAAGTATTTATTAACAAATAACAAATGATAATCTTTAATCAAAACAAGATCCCTCGTAACGCAGAAGTGCTTCCATTTGTAGTTAGCTGGTCTATCCCACGGCCATAGAATTATTGTGCTTTCAAGGCCAAGAATCTTTGACGGTGCAATTCGATCCGGTCCATATTTATAAATCGTCTTCCATTCAAGAAGTACTGAACCAAACTAAACATGTGGTAGTCACTCGGCGCAAGGTCCGGGCTGTAAGGTGGATGAGTTTGACGCTCCCAGTAAAGGTCTTCTATTTTTTGAGGCGTCCGGTTCACTACGTTCTCTCCATTTGGTGGTTTCAAGAAGGTATTAACTTTTGGGAGCTCGTCAAGAACGGTTCCAGCATTAATGCTGTAATCTACTCTTCTCATACTGGCCGCGCGCAGGCTGAACTCCTCTAGAATCGGTTCAGTCAGATTTTCAGGAGCGGAATTATCTTTCAGCAACACCATTCCGTACCCACATTCAGCGTTGCTACGCGGGTCCTGCTTACGTTACGGGACCTTCGGACTAGCTCAGTTGCCTCCCGATGCCGTCCTCGCATCAGGGACCCTCGCATACTTTCCACACTCGCCGGGCTCTGAGAGTGCGCGTCGGCTCCCGCGGACGCCGTAGCACCATCTCGAAATACTTGAACTGTCATACACCATGTGATGTGACATGGGTCTTCGTAGGCCGGCCTGTCACAAGGGCCTGTCGCCTGCATTCGAGTGTCCGTGCTTAGCTTAGCTCACCAAACGAGCAGTTCCCAGTGGCACCACGAGGAGGAATGGACATCGCCACCAGCAAGATGACGCAGATCACACGTTGCGAATCGGAAGCTTCAAGAAATCGAAGACCTTGGCTGGGAGCGTCTAACCACCCATCTTACAGCCCAGGCTGTGCGCCAAGTGACTAGCACCTTTATAGCTCTTTGCAGCACTTCTTGGTTGGAGGACGATTTATTAATGTGGGCCATGTCAATATGCAGTCCACGAAATTGGTTGCCAACCTAATACATAGGACAGGGGCAAGTTTAACTTCTCTGTATTATTCCAATTTTATTAAAAGTTTAGGAATGAACTTACAAATGACTTTACAAGCAGAGGAGGAGAACAGAGGAAGTTGCAAATAGGACAACCAAGTTCAAAGAGTACGCGAATCAGGAATGATCTCGTAATGGTTTTCAGAATTTTAACAAGAAGGAGTGAGCTAAATTCAAATAACATAATTATATTAAGGAGCTCTATTACAAGAAGATCCAAGGTCAAACTTACGGCTCAGAGTCCGATATAGAGCTCAGGTCATGCTCAAAAGGCTTTCGTATCAACTGCCCCTTGACTTGAATAAGCTGCTTGGTCGAGACATTTCAACAATTTTTTTATTAGCTTTGAAGAAGCTGATTGCTGTTGGAGTGTTCTCTTGTGTTTCCTGAACGTGTTGTATTATTCATTTAGTGGAATATAGCTTGCAATAACGATTGTTTTTTAATGTTCTATCTCATTTATTCTATTAGGGTGTCCAGAAAGTATCTGCTGAAAACTTCGTATTGCTCCAGATTTTTTCTAGAATGTTCTGAAGATTTCAACATAAGTGCTATATAAGGACACTATCCTGTTGTATCTGAATAACATATGTATCCAGCTCCGTCTCTCTTGCCTGTTTCACTGTACGATGACCGAACTGTCTACCCATGTCTACTGTTTACCCGTCTGGACATATGCACTCAGTCTTCTGGAACGTTGGCGGAGGGTAGTCGATGTTGATGAAAATTATTTGGTTGATTAATAAAATATCGATAAAAAATTGTGTTGTAGTATGTCGTGAAGCTGAAAAAATTGTGTTATTTTGAAAAAATTGTCGTATTTGTGCAGATATTTTCTGGACACCCTAATATAAGGTAGGTCGTTGTCAATGGCTGATTGTGATTTTTATTTTGTTGGTTTTGCACACGTACTTGTTTCTTTTGTGCAAGTAACGGCTTGTACCACCAGAATATGTAGATAAATAAACAAATAAACAAGCCTGCAGATGTCTTGTGAAATTCATGGCGCATTCCAAACATTGATCGATCAACATCGGCATTTATGTTCCTTGAGTGTGGCGGTAAATTACGGCACAGTCGATGCGTAATTCATTCCAGTTGAAGAACTGTCTAAGAGAAGATTTGATGAATGCGTCCTCGCGAAACATGAACCGTAGCCCAGAAAGCTCCCTGGGCTCCAAAGCAATAAAATAGATGAGATGAGATAGAACAGTTCAACGATCTTCTATGGTCTTTATTTTGCAAGCCATAGAAGAATCTCCCGAGCTCATGTCGTTGAGATATAGTACAGAGTGGTTCCATGACTATCGTAGATCTCCGTTTTAGGTGAAGGAGGAAAGGATTGGCCAGCGGTTTTCTACCACCCCCATAACATGGAGTCGGACTTTCGGCGGCTACCCTGCTGCCCCACGGAATTTCGCAATAGGATTACTCAATGTACTTTGTTCTTCGGACTGGATACGATCGCGAGTCATCTTACGAAATTGGCACAGAAGGCATCTGCAATGCTATTCGATGAAAACTCTTCTACGATGCTGTTCGTTTTTCCTGCTTGCAACAGATATCTGGGACGCTCTTGTATTCTTTTAATTTTTACTTCTTCATTGAGCAATCTACAGCTAACAAATTATGTATAATAGCTGTGCAATCATTACCAGTATTGGTCACCTTCTGCGACCTCTCAGGGAAATGGTAGAACTCTGGATCTGGATCACCTGTCGTTAATTAGCGAGTAGCTCAAGCTCGAGTGTCGCCAACAACGTCCTCGTTCGTCCCCGTAGCGTTCAGGATTGGCCCAATGTATCCTCCGCGCCCAATAAACACGAACAAAGTCACGCTTCTTGTTAAGTGTTTCGCGAAAAAGTCCTACCAACGCTTTCATGGGGTATCGTGCTGTTCTTTTGGCACTCCGAGGGGTCCGTTAATTACAGAACTTATCCAACGGATGTCAACAGAAACATTACGTGGACGACCCACCTTATTTTCGACTGCTTGGCCTATGAGCTGATTTTTGTATATGTAGATTTCCCCACCCAAGATGTGAGACCCGTACGTGTTAGCTCAAGTGAATACAGGCGATGGCGCAAGGCATTCAACTCGAGCTTCATCAATTTTCTTCTGCTTCGGATACCAACACGTGGACACGTCGGCATCGTTGGAAGTGAGACTTCTTCGATTGCTCGGATCTTCGAGTCAGCGCAGCCTAGGTTCCGATTGGAAAGGTGGCCCTAAGAGTAAAACCGTCTGGGAGAGATTCCCTGTGAACAACTAGGTAGACCGACTGCCAAACTGACATCGTTGCTTTCTTCTTGCGGGTTTTCCCTTGACCTAACGATTCAGGCGGCGCTTCTGCATCAACAAGTTCTTTTATTTATTTATTTATTTATTCAAAGACGTGTCATACAATGCACGTGGATTAACATAAGGGAAAGGAAAAGGAAAAGTTCTTCTTCCTTGAGCGGTTATCTGAGAACGTGGTCGTCCCACTGCCAGTGTTTGTGCCGCCAATGGAGAAGTTAGTGTTTTATATATTTCCCAAACGGGTCTGCTACCCGTCTACTGCCCTTGGTGGAATGGTAGGCTTAGCTGGCCCGAGCGGGGCCGGAACTTTTAATCAACTTTGGATGTATGTGACAGCCGGCGCTTACTTTGACTGCGCTACACGCGCCCTCTTCTTTATACTATAGCATAAAGTCGTCTTGTTCCTTTATTGCTTGGAAACTATTGCTAGAAAGGATTTTCCAGTGCTACCATTATGTCTTTCCGGAAGGCGAGTGTAGCGCAGTCGAGGAAGGTGCTGGCTATCACGTGCGCCCGATACCAGTTCTTGGTTCGTATTTTCTCGCCTAGGCCAGCCAAGCCTTGCATCACTCCGGCTTTAGTGACTTGTCTGGAAAGGATAAAGCGCTGATTTGTTCATCGGCTGGCCATCGCAGGTCATTGTATGGCCATACACGCATTCAAATTGAGTCTACGACACCACGAAGAACTAGAATGCGCGGCGTATACTAAAGAGATTCATAAATGCTGAACTCCAGTCCTCATCTTTTAGCTTAGTCATTTAAAATTATGTTATAAAGTCACAGCTACAGTTAATATTCCATATGTGTGTCTAATATGCCCATACAAACCCATCTCCCCTCCTACATACCTCACCAGGTCTGTGATAAACGTAGTCGTGGAAGGTCGTGGCGCATTTCAATGGAATTCATGAGGATCCAGTTGTATGTGTATTCTTTGTCATGGTTCACCAGAAATGATTTTTAGAACTGAGCCGTTAGGGTAAACCTATTCCAATCACGGCTTGTTCATCCTTTCTTCGATCATTGTTGGAAGTCTCTCAACATCATATGCAGCTCCCGAAATGAGTAGGTTCAGTGAATTTATGAGCAAACCACTGTGAAAACAGAAACAGTGTAAGAAATGACTAGAGCTGGAGGATGAGATCGGATGAACGAGTCGAAATGAGCGCGACGGATCAGTTCCGAAATGCCTGAGATGCAGCGCTAGATGCCTTCGTGTCGCTTGTCGAGCTCACCGACACTAAACAACATCATCTGGAAACAAAGATGAGGTATAGGAGCGCAGCGCGATGATCATTAGGCTGATCTTGGTTTGATTGTTCGCAGCGATCTCCCGCCAAATTTCGTGGGACATCCACTTTGCCTATGACAGTGTTAGTCGTGATAAGTTCAACTTTATGAAACGTAGTCCTCTTTAATCTTCTACTCTTTCTGATGCTGTAGTCGAAGCCAACTGTTCGAAGACCTGATTTTAATTGTAGTTTGAATGCTTTCTTCCGCTGTAAGCTCTTTTAAAAGTGCTTCGTTATGCAGAGACACATTCCTCCGAGGTCCCTAGCACGAGAACACCATGGGCGGTTCAACGCCATTTTCTCACAATCAGTACGAGACGATAGCGCGGAACTCGGTTGAAGACGGCAACAAATTCAACCGATCTCACGAGAAGTAAGGCTTTCCTCACGTAGCTGTGCGTCCTCAGGAGGACATCTGTGTTCTAGCACTTGGCATTTTCAGACTCGTCCTCAAAGAGCAGACACGGGGAAGCTCATCAAGTCTGTGTGAGGCTCATTACGTGAAGCAGGTCGCCATTCGTGAGCTTTGCGCGTTCCTTCAGATTTTTTCTTTTTCAGGGTTTCCGAACGGCTACGAACAAGCCCATGGCTGGAGATTAGGAAGCCGATCTGGCGAGCCACTGCAAGCTGTACGTTTGACATGGAATGAGTCTTATTGGAAGCCCTAGGGTGAGGTGCTTGCATTTAGAGGGAAGAAGAGGATCTTCGTCTCGTCAGAAGAAGTAGCACTTCCGATGCGTTGAGGTGCGTTAGATTTTGCTCTTAACAAACTTGGAGTCCGTCATACTTGCACATTGGAAACCTTAGGGCTCTTTTAGGGGACTAAGCGGCTTCGAGGGGGGAGTCACCTTGCTCTCAGTTTCATCTACATCAGAGGTGCTCCAACATATTCCAGCGCAGGGATAGATCACACCTGTGTTTCATGAAATGTCTAATCCCTTGAAACAACATGCAATATGTGGTTGTCGTAACACCTCTCCAGGAGCCAGTTGCACCGCTTTTAGTAGGGAAGTGTGATCATAGGTGTCCCTTTTAAAGGAGTCGCCCTACCTCATGCTTCACGATCACCCATTACGATGTTGGTCATCGAATTCAAAACCAAGTCACCATCAGATTTCATCTCCATCTGATCAGCAGTGACAGCTAGATCTATCAAAGTGTTCCTCTACTCTTCATAAAGCAAACCGTGTGCAACCCCCAACCGCCGGCACGGGAACTAATCCGCATTGTATGTACCTAGATGTTCCGTTATCGCATCTTAGAAGGCACGACAGGAACCTACGAGAAAATTGAAGAACCAGCGCTGCATAAGGTTGATTGGCTCAATACGGGTCCGCGGGTAGATTCCTTCCCAAGCGGACCGCACCTCTGCCGGGAATGACGACTTCTCAGGAGACCATCCCGGAGACATGTCTAAGCTGTCGAAGTGGTGTATCTGAACAGAAGCTCTTCCTTATCAGAAGTGCGAAAATGCAAGTATCTCTACCGGACTTCTGAATCAACTAGAGTTGCGGTAGATTAGAAGTTGAGTGTAATAGCCTCTCGCGGTTAGGGTTTCGCCCCTGAACCCGGTATGAAGGTGGATACACAAACAAGAGGTCGAGGGCTTGAATACGTTTGGTGTCGTTCCGTTTTGCATGGTTTTAAAACGACATATAGTGGGATGCGTTGAGTATATAGTCGGATTCGATCGCTTTATTCCCATTTTTCGTTGAATAGAAAGTGCTACTCGATGAATTTTCGTGATTTTTCAGAACTCCAGTTCACACCTTTGACATTAAGCACCTCCGTTTTAGCAGCCAATTATTAACGTTGGTAGAAGTAGAAGGATCGTGGTGTGAGTAGAAGATATGTATCCACACCCCGCCCCTATGTTCTGTGCGATTCACCTTCGCACAGTTCTCCCTGTGTCTTTGGCTGACATGGAGTAATGAAGGCCTGGCTTACATTTTGCATTAGACTTCGATGTTTGGAACTCTGCTTGGATATGAAGTTAAATAACATAACCATGTAATGTCTATAAACTAAAGATATCAAAGTGCTTGAAGATCCTGTGGAAATAAGACAATGTCTACTGCTGGTAGCTGTCGAACTCCCACCGATTGGTCACAGTCATTGTCGTCTTGAACCTCGTTTCCTCTCTGGGGTTGCTGCACTAGTCCGTGTATCATGGCAGGAACCCATAGTTTTATGCCTTAGCGCTCCTGAAAGCTTTCATGTGATCTTTCAAAGAATCTTTGGCAAGCTTCTTTTCTCCAGCATCTCGACATATGAACGAAGCGGACTGCAACCAGCCAACAATTCCCTAGCTCTAACCATTGTTCAAATTCCACTACCTGTACTCTTAGAGGATAAAGGGTAGAGGACGATGTTAATCGATCCCTTTTTGGAATACATCACGCATCCTATTTCTGAGGGATATGGTGGAGGCAATTTGAATGCGTATTTGACCCACACAATGAATTGCAGCGGCCAACCGGTAGGCATGTAAAGTGTTTTATCTTCCCCAGACAAATCTGGTACCAATTCACCGACCGCGGAAGGAAGGAAGATATGGTTGGCCTGGGCGCAAATCAGTATCACCTATCGTCCATCAGTCAGTCATTGAGTTGTTGGAGCGGGTGCCAGCAGCGGCTCCATTCTTCCCTGCCGCGTGCCAGAGTGCCCCAATGGGCTCTCCTTGCACTCTTACAAACATGTAATTAGTAATGACAACGAGTGGAGTCATGCTGTCTATTTCGTGGCTACGAGTCGACCACCGTACCCATCATTACACCGACCACCGAATCCGAGAGTGGAGCAAAAAGAAGCCATTCCAAACTATCTTTAGTCTGTCTTAGTCCGAACAACGCCGAGCCATTTGGGTCTATCTTCAGCTTGTAAGTCAGTGTAAGAGTACAGGATAGAGATTTGTATTTTTCGCCCGGTGTTTATAGTGGTGCGGGCCATGTGTGTAAATGGGATGGTTTTGGCTAGGCTCTGTGATTTAGAAGGAACAGCACTCCAGGAATTGTCACATTTGGAACAGATGGACCACAGCGAGGAGTTGCTTGTATCTGCTGGTTTCCCTAATAAACCAGATAGATTTTTCGAGAAACATATTGGGGTCACTTTTCTGTTGCTATAGTTATGATAGTCGTCAACTCCTGCGGCTGCAGTTCCAGACCTCCATTCTAAGGAACGTTTCAGTCCGCCTGGAGTGAAGTCGTCTCGTCGTTTTGTTCCCAACAAAGTGTTGCTTGAGTTGCGTCCAGATCTGAAAACCAACCATAGGAGTGGACGAAGCAGAGGAAATACGCTTTCTTCTGCTCCACTGAAGTAGACGTTTATTTCATTTTGAAATGTTGGTTCGTTCATCATTCTGTTCGCTTCAGTTCTGACGGTAGGCCTCTGATGTCCGCGCCGTCGCTTTGTCGGCGGCATTCAGATAAATCCAGTCTTCCCTCGAGTTACGGTCGATGTTATGACATGGACGGGAATGGAGAGATGACTAGCATTGCAAATGTGTCTGATCCACTACTGCTTGCTCTAGCAAGGAAAGAACAACCTGAACTGCCCATCATGGTTAGTCCCTGTTTGGCGTCGCGCACCTGCAACTTGGTCGGGTTTCACGTATAATTTTCCTGCGTATATTTCCAGAGTCCGACGGGTGACTCGTCTATTCTCATGTCGCTGTCTGAAAGACGGCTGTCGTCGAGTGGAAATACGACATGCGCGCCCCCGAAGAGTAAGTAGCCCCTAGTATTTCTGTAGGACTACGCAAAAATTCTGTTCACAAGGGATGCTTATAAATAGCTTCTTCGCGGCACGACGCGATGTAATGACGAGCTCCCATATCGATTGGACGACGCGACGAATCGGTAGGGGTGCCTGTTGTCATGTCGCGTCACGCCTCGAATAAGCTGTAGACATTCCCTCAGGACTGATTCATAATCCCCTGAGTTCGATTATTACCGATCGATCGCCTGGTGCAAATCAATATCTGTTCCTTGCATCGGGCGACCAGTTGCTGCTGTCGCTCCAGTCGTGAACTATAAACGAACCCTCAGGCTCATATGGCTTTCAGAGCCGGCTCCTCGGCCGACGAAAACGGTGCTGCAGCTGTGTGATCGCAGCGCACGTCCGAGTAGCCTGACGCTTCGTGATCGTAGTGCCTGTTCTGAACTGGCAGCAGCACCACCACCACCAACTGCAGCAGCAGGACAGCAGCAGGAGCGACCTGCCTACGCGAGACGGTTCATGACCAATCGGCCGAGCAACTGCGTGCTACCCAGCCTTCCGGTGCTAACTCGTCCTCCAGATGACAGTGTCACTCCAAGCTTCGCACTCGATCAAGAGCTGGAAGAACCACATCAGTTCGTGCTACCTCCATTGCCGTGAGCCGTATAACAGTCCGTTTCAGGCAAGATATCGCACTACATGCCTTCTTCAGATTCAGTACTTACAGGCTTGGCCTTCGTCCACCGAGTCCAGAACCTCGCAGCTTGCTCTTAAATGCACCAAAAAAGGTATTTCACCATACATTTTTGGAGTAAAATTAAGACTCTATTAATAGCCTCTGGCGAGGAAAAAGAACGGCTCTACAGTGTCCATTCTGCAAGGAATCTACGCCTTAAATATGAAATGCGCAAATTAATCGTATCATAAAAATGCTAGAATATAGGCTAGATCGTAGAGGTTCTTTGCACCAAAGGAGATGTTTGCAGATGCCGACTCCTCCCGCATTCGGCAGAAATTCTGGATTCATGGCGTCATTTTAGATCAAAAGAATACTCCGTCAAAGTATTCCCCATATTTATTTATTTATTTATTTATTTATTTATTCAGCCAATACATAGCTATGTGATGCACAAGGAAAGGCAAGAGAAAATACTAAGGCTAACTGGCTTGTTGTACGTACAAACAAAGAAAAATCAGAAAAAAATGGAGAACGGGGAATAAAAGGGAAAATTGAGGTAGAGAAAGGGTAGCACATTGCTGGGGAGATATCTGAGATATTTTTGAGACTGCTCAATGATATTTCATTGTACTTGTCAGAACGTTGTCCCTTGTACAAAAGATGATTACTTGTCAGTGAAGAAAAGAGGTATGGAAAGAACTCCATGGATCTGATCTGATTTTGACAGAGATACGTTAGATGGGCCACTTTCCAGAGTTCAATGTCACACACAGGTCCACCGATTCCACCTCATTACTCTCCAGATGTCGTGCAGTGCGAGTGCGAGATACTATAATAGGGTTCTGTCTTTCTTGAGTTCTATCCACAGCGTTGGCGTCAGCGGAAAAGAGAGCAGACTGAGACACTGGAATGTAGTCCAGTATGTGGCCATTTTGGACACAGATGCGCTCTGGGCAACATCCCGACAAGTACCATCTCGCCACAGACTTTCTAACGTAGTCTTCCCTTGCGACTATAAAACCACCTATCGCTCCTTTATTGCTAACTAGGTGTTATTCTAGTTCTGTTCGTGTTTGGATTCATCTATTCACAATTATTTTTCTAATTATTTATTTCTGGTGTGAATTACAATCAAACACATGCGTAGGCGTAGACGACACAAACACAAACGCAAAAAAATATAAAATTATGCAGCTAAAACCATCCACAAAAGGCCACTGCGGGTTAAAACATGTTTAAACTGACACACAGACATGTTGTCAAAGCCGTCAGACCAATAAGGGGGTTGAGATCCTTAAGATTCTGATAAGTGAGGAAATTAAACTTAACCTGTGACCTTGGCACTAGTGGATACGACCTAAGTTTTGCTCCTCTAATCCTCGTTAGTGGGAGACCAAACGACTTATGACTTCTGTGGAAATTTTCTTTGTGAGACTTTTAAAAAACGTGATTAGATAAGCCCTTTTCCTTCCGCTTCATAGGGAGGGTAAGCCACGTTGCTCGGTCCTTTCAACTCCGTTTGGAATGTTAGCATATCCTAGCTTGAAGCATCTCAGAAATGGTTTACGTGTGTAGTTACTCTGGATCGCTTTCAAGTAGTTTCTTCAGGCAAGGGTTGAAAACGGAATTGTAAAATTCCATAGTAGTGTGACATATTATCGTATACTTGCGTATAGAGGCGTTTGGTCCGATAGTGTTTAATTTAAAATAGCCTCGAACCGACGACGAAACTGTCGAAACGTCAGAACTAAAACAAATATTTCCACCTACCTACCTCGTTGGCTCAAAAGAGCTTGGTAGGTGGAAATATTTGTTGTATTTATTGCAGAGGCTTCAAATTGACATAAGCATGCAGGCTACGCGAAACGTCTTGCACAACATTTTCGTGTTTTCGTTGACTCGTATTAAAAAGGTAGTCGCGTACTATTGTTTCAATCAAAAAATCTGTGCAAGCGTTTTGTGAAACATCCTCACGTCAATCTGGACACTTCTAAGTAAATTCGAAGTTTTCGAAATTGGACTGAATTCCGTCAAAATATAAAGGAACATAGTCCAAATTAAACAGGGGCCTGTTCAGAAAAGTGGGGATAAATTTGGCACATGTCGCGAGTGTGGGCAGCTTTGAGAAATGGGGGTGCGCCAGCCAGTCAGGCAGTATCGAATGCGCGTGGCACTTTGAAAGGGGATGTGTAGTCGGTGCCCAACTAGCTGGTGTGTGTTCGGCTGTAAATCTGCTTGATTATGATTGGTTGGAGCGCTCTCACCTCCCAATGCTGCCCACCTTCGCGACATGAACCATAAATTTTTTTTACATGGAAGGCTAATCCTTTCTTTGAGAATGTATAGTATAATTCGCGTACCCCAAAAAGTTATATAAGCCCTAGTTTACAGTTGCCACTGCTTGATGCGGCGCCATAGTCGGAATGGATATCGATTAGGCGGTGCGAAAAATCTATATGTATGGTGATCGCGGTACCGCCCGCGCGGCGACAGTATGAACTAGGGCTAAGGAGGACTGTCTATCTATCTGTTACTGTTAATACCATTGTATAGTTGAGTTAGCCATCAATGGCGTTTCAGTGATCTTACCCGCGCGGAAAGCACCTCTTCGTATCCCGCGCAGGCAAAAATTGAAATTCAACGTGGCATGTTGCTGCACCAGGGGAAGCACGAGCTATTCCTGCTATCTCAGCGGAAGCTACGCGCGTTTTTAATATTCGCGTTCAGAAGGGTGATCTTACCGACGCGGAATTTTCTATTCGGAAGATTAACACTTTTTTTGAAAAAGAATAATTCGCGTACTCCAAAAAGATAATACATACATCGTTGGAATGGTAATGTAATTTCCATTTCTTTTTCTCATTTCTTTCCTTTCAGCGAAGGTTTCCCACACTCGACTCTAGCTCGAACGCGTTTGATTTTTCGTGTTTGAGTCGCATGCTGAGGCCATACGACCCATCGGGGTGAGTGTCACGCCATTGCTCTTCACGTTGCTCGTGGATTCCGTGTTGTGCTGAGGACTTAGATTTCAGACACCAAACTGCGAAGCGTCCCGTCTGTCGTGCACTGAGGTTCGGAGATTGAATACGTCCGTACGTTTTATCAGAATCGACGTGACTGTTATCATCGTTCAAAAGACTACTTGTAGATATTTATTTACTATATCGAAGATTTCCTTGGGTGCATCTTCTTGTCAAGAGCTTTGCTCGATTCATTTGAATATGTCAGAGGATTTCTTCAGTAATAATGTACACACGTTTATTTGCTCACTTCTCGTTTGGTTTTTTTTTCTGTTCACGTACCTGTGAAATTCGTTACTTTGCTTAGTTGTTTCACACTGTTTTATCCTACTAGTACTGCTTATGCGATGTCTTGTGAATAAAGTTCATAGTTTTTTTGCGCCTTGTGTCAACGATACTTCTTTAATTTTCAATAACCATATGTAAAGAGTAGAAGTGAAAGAATGCTACGCTAGGTGCGTGCAGGATGCAGGTTTGAGAAGAGCGGGACGCAACGTAGTATGAAGGCGAAGCTGAGTCAACCAAGACTCACCGCTCCGCCAAGGGACGTAGTCCGCCTCAAACAGTCCCGGCTGCAGGAAAATTCGATTTCATCTTTTTCGACTTGATGGAATCTTTAGGGCGCTCTCACTTGTCACTGACGATAAAGCGGAGGGCAACGATTACGTTACACCTTAGGAACCGGCCCCTCTAGACAGCGTCACTGTACGCACTATGGGTACAGTAATACTCTTGCGGCATCTTGCCACGTCAAAAGCCGGTTCATCGAGGCATGGCGGCATGCCGCAAAAGTCTGTTTTAAGCCCTTCGCACACTTTTGCGGCTGCCGCGTACGCGGCATGCACTGCCGCGTGCTAGAGAAAGGTGGAGTTCACGCGGCACTCCTCCCACTAGCTCAGTCGCCAACGCGGCAATGCAAAGAAGTGATGTAGCTAAATGGTTCCGCTCAGGACCTACGCACCCAAATCACAACGTGCGCCCCAATCGCCATCACGGAAGCACCACCCATGAACATCGAAGTGATGATGAGCACTTGCTATTCCTTCATCAACAACTTCCTCCATCGATACAAAACACAACATTCCAAAATTAGAGAGCGAGAAACGAAACAGCTGATCGGGGAGTTTAAAGGACGGGTCAGTTTTCATTCTCTAGGTCCCCGCATCGGCCAGCTAGAGTCCAGACACGGGCGCGCGGTGCTGGCAGAGCCATGCGGCAACAATGCCTTGAGGGCTTACTGCCGCTGCCTCGTTTGTGGCCCCGCGTCTGCCGCGAATGCGGCACATCAGCGGCAGCTCGGGCTGAGGTAGTTTTGCCTCGCGCGGCGATTCTGCGTCTCTGCCTCATGCTTAGAGATAGAACTGCCGCTTTGCCGCAAAAGTGTGCGTAGGGAATTAGGCATAAGACGAAATATGGGTCCAAAATTTTGAGCGCGGCGCAGCTCCTTGGCCCAATGCCAGCGAGGAGCGCGACGCGACTGCTCGCTTTGCAACACGAGACTGCGGGCTCGTTTATTGTGAAATTCTCAACACCACGAGAGATTGGTCCAAGGCTCGCAAGGGAAATCATGCCAATGTAGTGTACATCGAGTTTTCGAGGGGTTTTCATAAAGTTTCGCTCAAAAAATTAATGGCGGAAATGAATGTGATAGGAAGGTATCCCAGGATCATTAGATGGTCACGACAGTTTTTATTTATTTATTTATTTATTTATTTAATGGACGCACGCTTACGCATGCGAGGGCACACAGCAACACGAACACAAACCACAGCAATAACTAGAAACAAAGAAAAAAAATAAGAACAAAGGATGAGTAGGGAATGAAATAAACGTAGAAAACTGATTGGCTGGAGAGCCTAAGACTGAGAACCTGAAAGTAATATAAATACGGAAAACTAAGCACCTGAAACATATGAAGTCAGCAACATGAAGAAATAACAACTAATGAGAATCCATGTCCAACATCAGGGTAACCAGTTTTTTGAATGAATTCAAGTGTAACGACAGTCCGCCTTTAGCAATCAATTGGTTAAGCCGGGAGATAACCCTTTGGCAAAAGAACCGAGACCTAATGCCAGATCTTGCAGGTGAAGCTTTGAGTTTAAAGGAACTACTTCTGGTGCGTGAAGGCAAAAATTTAAAGAAGGTGGCGGAATTGACGCTCGTATTTCCAGTGATTATTTTGAAGGCCGTAACAAGATCTCTTTTCAGTCTTCTACTTTCCAAACTAGGTAGCCTAAACATTTTACGTCTTTCCGCACTACAAGGAATATATCGGTAGTCAACACCAGAACAACGTACCACCAGTTTTATAGTAAAATTGTTTTGCACACTTTCCAAAATCCTGTAGTATAAGCTAAATACGGTATTGCTCACGGTACAGCGACGACGCTGTCCGTGCTGCCGGCCGTGTATCCGCAGGTGAGACGAGCCCGCAAGTGCTGTATATCCGTAAGCGAGGCGCCGGACATACTCCATATCATCAGCGGAACACGCCGAATTATCAGGCTCAAAGCAGTGCCCAGCAAGGCCAGTCTCAACATCGAGGAGGAACTCGATATCGTGGACACAACAACAGAGGTGGATACACCGCAAGAAAGCCTCTAACGGAGATGCCGATCCATAAAATCGGCAACCAGATGTACAAATTGGTTCCTATAAAAGATTCGAAAAGGAATCCATTTCCACTCCGAGGGCTCTCATCACGAGGCGGAAGACGATTTTAATTCGGCGTAGTGGAAACGCCTATTTCCAGAGGCCCCCCATGTAGTATAAGCTAAATACGGTATTGCTCACGGTACAGCGACGACGCTGTCCGTGCTGCCGGCCGTGTATCCGCAGGTGAGACGAGCCCGCAAGTGCTGTATATCCGCAGGCGAGACGAGGCGCAGATGCCATATATCCGCAGGCCTCACCTGCGCAAGTAAGGGCGGACACGCCCAGACAAAAAGGCATAAATACCGGGTCATCATCTCCCAGAGACGCTCAATCATCACTCATCATTTGTCTTCCGTTGTCATCTTACGTCATCTTTGTTATTACGTGTTATTAAGGATAAAACCTTAGTGTAAATCTCGTGTTGCTCAAAGCCCTGTCTATAAGGCTTGGTTAGTCTCCACTTCGAGGAACCTTGAAGGGAGAAAAACCACTAGACAGCCTCAAGAAACTCCTAGGTAGAAGTTCGATTAGAACCACAATCCTTATATCCTTCTTCAAGTGTGGGCTAAAAACTGATGTGCCACTTTCAACTATGGAACGAACGTATATTTTGTAAGCCTTAATGAGTGTAGACGAATCCGTTGTTCTAAGTGCTTTGAACAGATCGAAAGTACGTGAAAAAGCTTTGGCTGAAATATTTTTAATATGGCGATCAAAAGATAGCTTACTACTGAGCAAAAAGCCTAGGTCACGGACTTCACTTACGCATTTAAGCTTAAGACCATTGACATAGTATGCCGGCTCTAAGAAACCACTACCTATACAAAGAACATGGGACTTCAAAGGAGCGAGAGGCAGTAGATTTGCGACCGACCAATTACTAACGCTATTGATTGCAGCTTGAAGACGAGTTGTGTCATCATGATTAACTATAGTGGTGTACATTTTTACATCGTCAGCGTACATTTGACAACTGACACCGAATGATGAAATCCCTGCAGGGAATCCAGAAGAATATATCAAAAACAGCAGAGGAGATAATACACCCCCCTGTGGCACTCGTACAAGGATAAATCTTAGAGTAACATTTACCAACGCGAACTTGAAAGGTTCGATCAGCCAGAAAATTTTGTATCCAACGCACAATGGAAGACTCAAGACCAACTGCATTCAATTTGGCTATGAGTCTAGAATGGGGCACCTTGTCAAAAGCTTTCGCAAAATCAAAATAAACCACATGCACATTATTGTTTTGTTCGATAGCAATCGTCCAGTCATTAAGTGCGGACAACAGAGCAGTCTCGGTAGACCTTCTCTTCCAAAATCCGTGTTGACAAACAGGAATTATATCATGCCGCTCAAGGTGATTTAAAATGTGCTTCTTTAGAAGTTTTTCAAAGGCTCTAGCAAAAACAGATGTGATGCTTATAGGCCTATAGTTAGCAGAACAATTGAAAGGAGACTTCTTGGGAATCGCTGTGACAAACGAATGTCGCCATCTGCCTGGAACTATACCAGTGGTAGGATACAGGTTGAATATGTACTCCAGTGGAAATGCAATGAGGTGAAGCACCTTTTTTATAAAAGACATGGGGATGAAGTCGGGAGTTCTAGAGAACGAGACAGGGGGAGTAGAGAGGATCTCAAATATGTCCTTTTTAGAGAACCAAAAACCGCCACACGAATTTGAAAAGGAGACACCGCTTGGACTATCTCCATTACTTAGATCATGCGTGCAGTAGGCTTTGGAGAATTCTTTTGCAAGTATCTCGGCCTTATTAGCGTCCGTGTAGACAAAATTACCACCTTCATCAATCAGGCTAGAAATTGTGTGATTCTCCTAGAGTCTATGGCGCAGAAATCTATAAAATTTCGCATTATCCTTAGACGAAACAATTTTACACTCCAGATAAGAGTTAAATTTAAGACCCGCTTTGTACACCTGTTTACTAATGCAGCTGAACTCGTCCCATAATATGCTATTATTTGAACGAACGGCTTTTCTCCACAGAATGTCCCTTTTTCGCATCATCCTAACGAGGTAGCAGGGCAGCTTAGCGCGGTTTGTCTGTATACCACGAAGAGGCACAAAGGAATCAATAACATGATATAAAACACTTAGAAAGAGTTCGTAAGCTGAGTCAGCATCCCCAACTGTCGCGAAACATCCAATCCAATCGACGTCTTTTAAGTAGGACTCAATCAGAAAATAATTAGCGCGACTGAAGTCTTTTTCAAAGTGGAAAGATGGAGCTACCTTTTTGATGTCCAGTTTAAACACAACAGTAGCATGATCGCTAGAACCTATAGGAGAATCAACCTTAATGTCGTGGAAGAGATCTTTAGCATTACTGCAAACCAAGTCTAAGAAAGAACTTGATCTAGTGGGTTGAGGGACTAGTTGTCTAAAAGAATGGGATCTTAACAGATCAGTAAAAACTTTTGTCAACTGAGAGGTTTGAGGGCCGTAGGAAAGATTGGGCGGCATATCGGCCAAATTGAAGTCACCTAGAACAACACAGGCATGATTACAGGCGCTGAAATCACTTATAACCTTGCGTAATTGAACAGAGTTAGCCGATAAACAGTTCGGGGCGCGATAGACCAAGATAAATCTGACAGTTCTAACATCGAAGGCAATATCCCCTATAAGAATATCAAATGAGTCTAACACCGACTCGTGATACACTTGATTGACCGAAATATGATTTTTATGTAGAAGCACAACACTCACACCTAAAGGCAGAATATAGTAAACCAGCAAAGCCTAATATAGCGGAAATTTCGACCGAACTTTTTAACCAAGACTCGGTAAGAAGGCAATGTCAAAGTTGTCTCTCAGAAGGGTCAATCCCAAAGCTGAACCATTTTTGACCAAAGAGCGGACATTAGATAGTAAGCACTTGATATTTGGAATGTATTCAAATGAATAATCACTTTCATCTTCATCGAACCAAGGATCAGTAACTAGTTTCCCTGAACGGAGCTGGTGTTGAGCATGACATTTTGAGAAGAATTAACAATCGAACTGCGGTAGGCCTCACGTCGTCGCACTCTTTCTTCCTGTGAGAGTGATTCCCTAATGTAAACCCCTCTCTCAGGGAAAGAGCGAAGACGTGGGGCCAGTTTGACAGCAAGACGTTGAAACCGTGAGGAAGGTAAGACCACTTTCAAAAGCCTAGACTTTCCAGTAATGGGCCTGCCAAGCCGATATACAGTAACAGGGAGACATTCAACTCCTATGTGAAACAGAACATTCCTCAACTGAGAAAATCGTAGCGCACTCTACTTTCGATATCCGTTGAATCAAGTTCCCGGATTCCACTGATGACGATCGATCGAAGGCGTTCCAGATCTCGCTCGTCAGTTGGTTGAACGGCAGTAGTTCGAATTGATCTCGAGCCTTGACCATCATCAGGCACGTCCGCAACAGTGTCATGAACAGAAAAATCGGGCCGAAGCCCCAGCCTCTTACGAAGAATCTGGTTCTCTTCCAGTAGCTTGTCCCGCTCCCGCTTGAGAGACGTCAACTCGTCAACCAAGCTATTGAAGGCGTTCTTGATGCAAGCCGGCACCGCAGGAGACTCGTTGACCTCTTTCAACGCATCAGTAAGACCAACAGGATCAATACAGGGTGACGAAGGAGAGTTTGTAGGGCAGAAACGCTTGATGCCTCCCTTCGAATGAGCAGCAGGGACTGGAGTCGACATAGTCAGAATCAGAATCAGGATTGGAATCGGAATCGAAGTGGCCGCCGTGAATAGTCCGAGTAGTTAGGTAGCGTTAGCAAGTCGAACGAAGACAATAATAGGTCGTTTTGTAGAGAGACGTGCAGTGACCGACCACTCAGCACGGAGACACGTGTGCAGTGTATTCGAAGGGCCTCAGGTTGGGACGAAGGACCAGTACTCCAACACGTGTATTGCATTTAGTGGTGTTCCACCAGGTGGCCACGGATCGACCTCTGAGGGCGATCGGCCAAGATTGAAGCTTGAGAGATCGAAAATTAGGTGGGCCAGCCTGGTAATGCGCTTCGCTGGGCGAAAGCCGTCACCGACTGGATTCCACGGGATGCCAAGAGAACACCACCAAAGCGTTGGTCGGACTTCTTTGTGAAAGCCCTGAACGAACGATATGACGCTCTTCGTTCCCTTTTAGTGAAAATGATCCGTTGGGGCACTCTGGCACGCAACAGGGACGAATGGAGACGCTGCTGGCGCCTACTCGAGCAGCTCGATGACCAATGGGATAACAGGCGATACAGGCGGAGTGCTATCTCCATTGTTGTTCTTTTTGTATAGCTTTCAATTGTTTAATTCACACTTCGACAAACACTAGTCTTTTAGGGAGGAAAACATTTTTTCATGGATATCTATTCCAACATTGATATCACACCAAACGATGTTACACCATTCGTGTCCCTCAAGCGAGAAGCATTGGAGCACTCTGGCACGTGACAGGGACGAGTGCAACGCTCGTGCAACCTAATGATCAAAGGCGACAGTGGATACAGGTGGCAGGTGATATGAGACCAATCGTGGAAAAGCTACTTACAAAAGAAAGATGTCGATTTTCTCAAGAGCATCCAGAATGGTTTCATCAGAAAACTGATGATGAAGTACTTCTGGGAGGGCTATGGCTTGATCCCTAATCGGTCTCAGAGATCTGAACATTTGGCCTACCTTCACTAACAATCAGGCGAAAAAGAGCAGGTCTTACCGTATTCACCAAAAAGCTTTGAAGTGATCCAGAAGAACTCCTTGACGGGCACTGGCAAAAGCTGATGGAGGTTCCAAAAGCAGAAACCACTACATGCTCGCTGAGTCTACGTTCGAAAGTTTCCGCGTTCCATGGTCAACTTGTGACTGTGCGTGGGCGTTGGCTTTGTGTGGTTTGCTAGCCACCTACCAAGAAGCCGCGTTGTGGTCAGCCAAAATGTTTGCCGAAGCTGCAAAGCTGCCAGGGAGTCATTCATTGTTCTTTGGATACAACGAGTTTCAATTTCTCTCGGAAACACTGAATCTACCAGAAGTTTTAGTTCGCTGTCCTTTATCTTCGGTCCATAGCTGGTTTTAGACATTAATACTGAGGGCCACCCATCTATTTTCCAGTCTTAAGGGGTTGCTCAAGCTTGATGGTGCATATGATGGCGAAGGACAAAGGTAGACGTTGGAACCTCCTCCGAAGTTGGCCTATGCGATGGGACTGCGGTACCCATCTGGTGGTCGAAATAATACTCCAGTTTCTTCAGCATGATTAGCGCAAGTCAATGTGTTATGCCTCTCAATTAGCTTACCGCTCCCAGAGGGATAGAATGTCTGCCGGCCCGGCAGAATCCGAACTGTGAATCCCCAGATTGCGCTACACACTGCCATTTTATAGAAAAACAGAAACCATAAAGGTGAGGTGGGAAGGAGGCATGACAGTGTTGTAGGCATTAACGTGCTTCCCCTTTGTAATAGCTTCAATACTGCAGCCGTTGCCGTACGGAGAATGTGGCGGCGTTTGCACTATTTAAAGTGCTGAAGTTTCCCGCCGGGCATGGTTCCAGAACGAAGCGAGTGGTCCTGAGATGAAAGGCGCAGCTCACTTCTGCGAGCCTTCAAGCGCCAACCGCCAGCGCTGGTTATCATCTACCTGTTTTGTGTTTTGCACCCCTATCGCTTGTCCATTATTCCACTCTTCAGCTCTGAATTCTCTGGCTCCACTTCCAAGGCAGTTAAGGTTTAATCACAATGAAGTGGTGATTCGTGCACCACTGCGTTTGCTTTAGTTCTGGCAGTAGATCACACAGCCTGTCTGTGCCGTTCTTTTGTCTCACAAATTCGAACAATTTCAGTATTAATGAAGAGGATAAGGTGGATAATGCAATTGTGTCTGATCCGTCGCTTCCTGCACCAACGAAAGGAGACGAAGGAGCAGCAATTTCAGTATTAATGGAAGAGGATAAGGTGAATAATGCAACTGTGTCTGATCCGTCGCTTCCTGCTCCAACGAAAGAAGACGAAGGAGCACTGCCAGAAGCGGTCAGTTCCCATTTTCATTCTCGCGCACCTGTCGGATCTACCATCACGTTTTCTGTGTGAATTTCATTTCAGACTCCGATAAGCGATTGCTCCACTCTGGAGTCGGGGCTTGGCAGCTGGGTGCCGGCGACCCCAAAAAGTAGGTTCCAGTCATTCTGTAGGACTATTGTGATTTTAACCTCGTTCACCTATCAGAGCCGCCTCCGAAGAAGAAGCGCCGCAGTCGCGTTGCATATAAGTTTACCCTGCTCCGTAGTCGTATCGCCAGCTCAGGAGTGGCGGGGCAGCAAAGCAGCGACGGCTTTCCCACAAGAGCCGACTCAAGACTAAGAAGAACTCGAAGAAGAAGAATCAACGCGGTGTCCCGACTCACCCTCCAGATGACAGGTTGGAACAACCACAGCAGTTCGTGCTGCATCCATTGCCGGTAATGAAATAACAATCTGTTTCCTCCAAAATACTGAAGGACGCGCTTTCAGTGTTTCGGAGTCTGACCTTCTTTCTAACATGGTGCCCCGTAGCTTGGTGATGAGGGCGGCAAAAAAGGTATGACGCTACAAGTTTTTTTCGCACTAGATTTATGTTTGTTTCCTATTACATCCTCCACTGAAGTCAGGAGTAAGAAAGCGTGTAGGCTGCCCGTCGTCTTCTACAAGGCCTCTGTCTATGCGTTCCATATGATATATAGGGAAGATCGTAGAAGTTCATGGCACCAACTGAGATGTGTGCAAATGCCGACTCTCCTCGGATCAGATTTGCAATACGACGAAAATTGCAGTTGCGTGATACCATTTTGAACCAAAGGGGTCGTTCTTTGAGTTACCCCTCCACCGACATTGCCCTGAGATTTCATGACTGCCCGTCGATGTTTTACTGTAGTACTTGGGATGTCGTCCCATGTTAATACAAGATATACTAGGGTTAGTGATCTCCGCGCCAGCAGTAGCTGACAAGGGAAAGGTCTTATGCGTATGTCTGAACTGGAAAATGAGTCAAATAGGCAGAATCTCCACCGATCATTTAGTATGAAGGTGTGTTTCGTTTTTACAAAGCCGTTAAACCAGGGGAGTAGGGGACCCTGAATTTACAATGGAGTCGCCACGGCGGCGCTCAGGAGCGCTCACTAGTGTACCCGCGATGCCCATCGCCAGGGCGGCTCGGTGCGCAGAGGATAGCAAGTTTGCTTCTTGAGATGGAGGTCGGGGTTCGCTCCCCGTGACTTGCAGGGTTTTTGCATTTCCACTGATCGGTTGAGATTTGAGGGTACCGAGGTCCACACTGTTTTCAGGCATTTTCTGCAGATTGTTCTAGTTGTATGCTGTGGAATGCAACCTCGTCGCGACTTCTTTGTTTCTACCGGTTTTTAATCAGAAGGCAATGAGAAGGATATTCTACATAATGATGTATGAACGTCTAACACCACTGATACACAGGCACAGAGTACTTGAGACGGAAGGACTGATTACAATACGCCAAGCGTATAAAAGCTTCAATCTTTTCACAGCACGCAGGCCAATGACATCAGGAAAACCATCCTGCTCTTGCTCTGAAAGGAACCAGGACGCGAAGACGTATTAGGAGTCGTTTAGTGTGTGCGCGACGCGCTGCATGTATAGTGGCCAAATTGATCGAGCGACGCAATTGACCAATTGAGCTACTACTCATGGTATCACGTCGCGCGCACACTAAACGGCCCCTTACCAGCTTTGAACCAAGCGTAAGCATCCAGCTTTTCAACGCGAGGATGGCGCAGAAACACCAACGACATGGCGTTCACTGCTATTATAACGGCTTCGTTCTGCTTTAGCTGCTCGTAACTTCGACACTAACCTTCAGGATGTTGTACCTTTTCTGCGGATCGAAATTATGGTCGTGCACAATAACTTAGGACTGAAAACGCTTCATAAGGCCAGGAGCATACTTCCATCGCAGCGATGCCATCGCGGCGTTTAGTTCATGGCCATTCCGCCGCACGCGGTTGAATAGCCAAAGGAAACTTCGCCGCGGCCGCCGCAACAGTGGCGATCGGCATGCGCGATGGCTTCGCGCGCCCACCATGGGCATGGCATACTTTTTCGCGCCACGCGCGGTGTTTAGCGTTGGTCCTGGACGGATCGTCGTCGCGCTTTCTTGCAGAGCGATGGGCGATGCGACGAGCGCAGAGAAATTCAAATTCTTTCACGTCGCTCTGCAAAACTCGTCGCCGGGATTCCTTCGCGGCGACAGGAAGCATGCACGAGGCCTAAGGCCTATGTTATACTTCCGCGGGAGCATCCGCAGGACGTCCGCGGACGGAAGGTGCACCGCGGTCAGTCGTCGCCGTCCCGGGGCGGCTAGCGTCGCACTGGAGCGCGTTTTTGGCGCCGTATTCCGCGGGACGACAGCCGTGCCGTCCCGAGGTCGGGAAGTATAACAGCCCTTTCGCCGTCTGTCGGAGGCGATCTGCGGACGGCGAGCGTGGCGGGGCGCGGCGATTGGCCAGCTCATGGGTCCCGGCGTGATTGCCACCCGTCCGCGGATGCTCCTGGATCGTATTTAAAGATACAAAACGGGAGCGACAACGGTCGCGCGCGGCGGCGCCTGGCGCGTTGCCAGCTCCGTCGGCCGATTACGGGGCAGCTAGCCCCCGGGCATGCTGACTCATCGGAGAGGAAGATTCCAGAGAGGAAAAGGCCAGTGACGGCACCTATACTGCTTCTTTGAACTCTCGTGCATTCCATGCGCTTGCCCAGGAAGGAAAGGCTTTGAGCGAGGCGGAAAGGAGGAGGGGAAGGGAACGTAAACGGATTTGGGGCTATGAAACTTAAGAAATTACGGTACTAAGCGGGCTGGTGCCTGCTGTACACCGGAAAGGTGGCTCTAAAACGGGTAAGTTAGATCATCCACACCCCTCTCGGGATACCAAGGATCGACGGGGTTCAACGAATCGAAGGCGTTTCCCTACGAAGAATGAACCTGAAATGTGATACAATAACTACAAATTTCGCATGAAGTTAAACGCAGTAATGGAGTAGAGAGTTGTAACCTTGCTGACTTCAACATGACGTTAAGCAGATTCGACAGCGGAGGAGCGCCACGACCCAGCATTCCTGTTTTGTGAAACCATAACAGTATCCAGTGGGGGTCGAGCGTTCTATCCCCTCATCCCCCTGTCCCGCCCACCCCCAACCCCCTGCGATTGCTCGAGAGTCTAGTGGCTGCCTTACGAGATAGCGGAGACGCAGACATTTGCCACGCCTCTGTTTAAAGGGCGGGGGATAGAACGTCACTCCGCCGTATCCAGTGTTGGTGTCATATCTTCCTCAATTGAATGTTCTGTTAAATATAGTTAACTAGCCTTAATAGCATGCCACTCTAGGCCATGCACTGCATATCTTGGACATAAGTTTCACGATAATCTCGAGTTCAACGTTCCTTCAGAAGTGAAGCGAGTAAATGGGCACAAACAATGTTTAACTTCCTTGATATGTGACATTTTGCTCAGCTAAGTCATATCACTAACGGCTTGTTCTGTTTTAAAGTGGATCGCCTGCTTTTCATGCGTTTCTACAATCCAGATGCCAGTAGGAAGCACACTGACGTGATCCAATGCGAGAATTGCGGCAGGCCGACAGAGCTGGCAACGCGCCAGGCGCCGCCGCGCGCGACCGCTGTCGCTCCCGTTTTGTATCTTTAAATACGATCATGCTCCTGCGGGAGTATAACGTAGGCCTAAGCGACTTCATGTAACTGAAGATGCCCGCGTCGACTGGCCGGTGGCGCCCGAAGGTATATAGAGTCCGGATACGCGTGCTCTTCCCTAGGAGCATAGTAGCTTGAGTCTCCACGTGGTTCGAGAAGTCGGGACATGACATCTGTCGGACGACGACATTCTCGAATAAAGTCAATGAAGTTCGATAGTAGTGACATGTAAGTAATCTGGTTGTTTGCCTATAAGATACCGCAAGCGCATGCCGACTGAAGACACTGGTCCTTGTAGGGAAACAAGCAGTGAAGAGCTTCTATACGCTGTCCGTATGGTGATCAATCTTTCCGTTTCAAGTACTTTGTACCTTTGTATTATTGGTGTTAAACATTCATGCATCATTATCTTTCTCACTGCCTTTTAATTGAAAACCTGCCAGTAGTAAACAAGTCGCAGCAAGATTACCAAAAAAGTGCATAAAACGCCTGAAAACTGTGTAGACGTCAGGACCCTTCAAATGTTAACCAGTCAGTTAAGATGCAAAAGTACCGCAATGCAGGAAGGCCGAACTTCCGACCTCCTTCGCATGAAGCAACGCCACTAATCACTGCTTACCGAGCTGTCTGCGGTCTATTGCATCGCAGGTGTACATACAAGTGACTCTAGCGCTCGCGAGGCGCCGATTCCATTGTAGCTTCAAGGATCCCCTACTCCTTGGGTTTAACGACATGAAAAAAGAGACCCATTTTTATACTAATTGGGTCGCTGAGATTCGTTCTATATGACTTGCTCTCTCCGTTCAGATATACGCTTCAGACCCTTGGGAGCATATGACGATGACGTTCTCTTGGCTTCAGTAGAATGTTAACCTCAACAATGAGGTCTCGTTGAAGTTGTGTCCATCATAAGGCATAGTGTTCAACTACAAGGCACAATGTAGTTGAACCCTATGCTCGTTTACACTTCGACGCTTAGCGACGCGGCGCCATGCATGTTGGCCATATTGATCGAGCCACGCGATCGATCAATTTGGCCAGTATGCGTGGGGTCGCGTCGCTCAGCGTCGGAAGTATAAACAGGGCCTTAAGGTCCCACACAGTTCTCGGTAACGCCGCAACCCAATCATTAACCAAAGGGCAGGGACGCAGAGCGTCCCCGCCCCATGTTTAACCATAGCGGCGTTGACGCAGAAGTGTGTGAGGGTCTTTAGAACCCGTTTATACTTCGACGCTTAGCTACGCTACGCCATCATGTTGGCCATATTGATCGAGCCACGCGATCGATCAATTTGGCCGCTATACATGCCGTCGCGTCGCTTGGCGTCGGAAGTATAAACGGGGCATTAGGTGTGTCGTAGCACTTGTGCAAGTATAAAGCTACTGCATATGCATCAGAGCGTTTTGCCGGAGGAATTGTGCTAGTGTTTGAGGATGTTTCACCCTTTTTCAAACCAGTCGTGCACGAAATTAGCTAGAGATTTTGACGATCTCCGTTTTGTAAGGTTACTAATTGCAAGAGCTAAACTTATTTCCAAATTTAGACCGCTTAAAGTGGCCGAGAGCACTACCTGTTCATCAGCAATGGGTTAGTTTTGACCGCAACCGAAAATCATAAACAGCAGCGTAATGAAACTGACGGAATTCTGTATCTGGTACTTTGTATATCATGCCGACCACCAGTACTTCATTTGTAGGCAAATGCGACGCGGTTTGTAACCTACATGTTGAAGTGCTTCTATGTTGATGTAGACATTGCTTTTTTCAAATTCTAAATTTTCTGTTTCACTTTGGTGGAATTCATTCGGAATTTAAAATGAAAAAAAAAACATTCTTTAGGTTGGACAAGCTCCGCTGCTGAGCGAAATTATCGAATCGACGAGCGCAGGCCGCCCGCCCGTTGTTCTTGGCTCTCACTTTCAAAGACCAACTGCGATGTCATCTGCGGGTCGAGAAATGATTCCGAAACTCGCGCCTGAAGGACCACTAGTCCCTGTGCAAGCCAATGTTGGTGGTGAACAATTGGCGCAGGATGCTGACCGGCTCATGCCGCAGAAAGGTGGCGCAAGGGTTAGTCCGGTGAGTAGAAGGAGTTTTCACAGCATACAGCGGGAAATCTACAGAAATCGCCTGGAAACTATGTGGAAGTCGGGACCGCTCAAATCTCAGGCAATCAGTGAGAATGCAAGAATGAAGCTGCAGGGCACGAGAACCGCGACTTGGCAAAAACGAAGCACATTTTCATACTAATCGAAATGTGGGATTCCTCCTATATGGCCCGCTTTCCCCGTTCAAATACAGGCTCCAGAAACTTCCTTTGTGAGAAGAACACAGACTGCGAAGAAAAAGAACTCAAGTAAGAAGCCAATTTTAACACAAACGCGTGATATAGACCCTATTCTATTCTGAAGTTCAGTCTACACACACAGGTCCGCATCAGTTAAGAACCAAAACTGCTAACGAACTAGTCGAAGAGAGAATAAATAGTTAATAGCAAAGTTAGGGTCGTTTACTATGCACTCGACGCGTGATGCGACGAGTGCATACTAAACGACCCTAACTTTGTGATTTTGTGATTGTGATGTGATGTGATGTGACTACGACGTAGTGATAAGCTTCCATATCGATTCGTCACGTAGCGCGATCGACACAGGAGCTTATCATAACATCAAATCGCGCATCGCATGCACAGTAAACGCTCATACAAAGGTGATTGTCGTGGAAAAAGCGGAAAAAATTGCTTTTAGTACCATTTTTTTGCCGGAGTGACACTTGCTATGAAATGGCCTCTTGTAGGGCCTCTTCGTACTTTGCGACCAGAGCGACCGGTAGCCCATGAAAAACATACAAATCGATTAAGACCGAGCGATCGCCTCCGAGATCTGTTCATACTCGAGCGCTGGTGCTGTCGCTCCTGTCGCTTCCGTCGCTCTTGTCGCTCTTGCCGCCTGTTCAAACTTCGCGCCGGCGACGGAGCGACTGGGACGACGGACGGAGTGTGGAGTACGTAATTACACCACAGCGCAATAGTGTTCGAAGGAACCGATTCCTATTCTGTCATTCTTCAGGTCAGGTAAGGCATGTTTATTGCACTTCTTTTGAGTGTCAGATTGGTGATGTTAGTAACATGACTGCTTGAGTGTTTGTGTTAACTGATTGAATAGCTCACAAGAAATAGGCGTTTTGGTGCAATCGCGTACACCACATTAGGCCCGTCGCCCAGTTTCTCTGTCTCGAAGTATGAACAGGCTCTTGGGTGGAATTCACACGCGCAGGGAGGCTACCGTTACGAAAGCTAGCAGTATCGGTCATCTACGCCGCTTAATCGATATTGGAAGTTCTCACAACACCATGTCAGCTGGCGAACGATGTACGAATCCCGCAGTACGGACTTCTGGGATGTAACCAATCTCGACACAAGTGCATTAAGTAGGGCATATCCCGTAATCCGTTGTAAATGCATAGGATAACGTCCCATTATGCACCATTATTTCGACCATTTTAGTATAACTCTTCTGTGCAGGACACCAGCCCGGATGCGTCTGATGTCTCATGCTCGAGCAGTACGCCGAAGGAACCCGACTCAACGGGTGAGTTACACAATTAGCTATCATGTTGCAGAGTTCCATGTTGAACATCCGGATTCCAGATGTAGTCCTGCTAAACGTTTCGTCCACCGAGAACTGAACCTCAGAGACACGGTTATTTCGCCAGAATCGGAGTGATTACTTCCATTGCATTGGCTACCTGCAGCAATTATTTGAAGATTTATATTATACGATTCAGAAGCTTTTTTCTTCGTATCGTAATCATAATAGTTTCGGATGTTCTGCTTCTCTTACAGACTTTCATCACATATTAGATGAGGCCTAAATAAAGCTCATCGCTTCTTTACTGTGCGTTGGCATCCACAGGCAAGACTTTAGAGTGCTGAAACGTGCGAAAGGCGAGCAGAAAGCGGATTTGAGGAGAAAGAGACAACATAAAAAGATGCTGAAACTGAATCAAAGGCCGAGCATTTCAGGGAGAATTCCACATCTCAAGCGCCAGGTGGCGAAAATTTGGCTCCCAGATGAGGAAATGTGGGTCTAGAACCGAAATGCGCGCCCAACGCAATTGCACAATACGCTGTTCGACTTTGGGGATCACAAGCTACACAGCAGACTTTTACGCAGAATGAAAACCTGAACATGTCTGAAAGCGAAGCGTTTGATGTTGGCTTACTGTGACTGGAAGTGACACATACCGCAATCTATAGTGTTTTTTAGTCCTAAACTTAAAAAGACGCACAAACTAATCGACACTGCCATATTATGCAGCCGCCTTCTGGTTTCTGGGCGGAATAGACGGAAAAACCGCCGTTTCCGTCGCTTTTAAATAATTCCTTTCAACGTACTTTCATCATAAAATAATTGCGATCATTCGAATCTGCTCTGTGTGATCTATCCAATGAAGTAGGTAGCACTCAGTGTTTTTTTTAAGTTCAAGCGAGCAAATATGGATAATGGTTAAAGTAACGGCAAACCTCGGAACCAACATTAAACGACTTAGAATTGACATGAGAATTCAACAGCGAAGACATTTCTCCATCTTAGAGCAACTTTTAGAGTAGATATTGTGTTGGGGCCACCCTAAGTTTTCGACGAACTTTAACTACTCAACTGCTTAGGGCCCAGGCTTAAGCGAAGCCAGTGAGCTCCCAGGTGGAAGACCATAAAGGGTTTTCTAGTCCTCACTTTGTGGTCTATCCCCCTTGATGCGACAGCTCCAGCAGCTACTTAGTTTGGCCAAAATCGCTTTTTCACCAACATTTTGCACTATGACACGATCACTTTGACAGCCGCCAGTTTTCTAACCATGCTGCCATGATCGCTTTCCTTGAGTAATGTAAAGGATCACTACTAGGTCAGCTGAACTTCCTACTTTGAGATTTCACAGACATCGCTAAACTTAGATTAGACGTCACCAAATTCAAACATTTTCTAAAATTCAAAAGCCTGAACAAGAGAAATTTTTCGGAAAACTATATCATAATGATCACTTTTCGTTACCACAAACGAAAAAGTGAATACTGTCGAACATAACATGGGCAAACGGCGGAAATTTTAGCTAAAAGCTACTGGTTCCAATTAGTCGGGGAGGTGTTCGCTTTGGGAGCAGTTATCTGGAGCGACGAAGGGAGGTCGCCGCCGTCGGGACTACATAGGTCATCGAATCAACTTTTTTAAGAACCACTGACTGCTACCTACTTCATTGGATAGATCACACAGAGTAGATTCGAAAGATCGTAGTTATTTTTTAATCAAAGTACTTTGTAGGGAGTTATGGAAAATGGGGCAGTTTTTTACGTCTATTCCGCCCTAAAACCAGAAGACAGGAGCGGTGCTGTACTTATCACGAATCTTGAATCCGTTTTTAGTTATGGTAGATTACAGGAGGCCGCGATATAAATAGGGTCCGGTTAAGTGAAATGGTGAAGACATGTTAGCCGCACTCACCCCATTCGCCTAGGGATGTTATTGCGGCGATGATCAAAAATTTGGCATCCGTTTTTAGTTTTCGAATTTTTGAGAGCTATTAGTTCAAGATACGATCTTAGGAACGAAGTGCGGGAAATGAAGAAAACCGCGGTGGGATGTAGTTTTTTCATAGCATACCTGTCTCCTCTACCCTGCTGCAATCCACTGTTGCACTGAAAACAGATGCCCGATTCTGATAAGCACCCTCAGATAACCCCCTAAACGAGGTTTGAACAGAGGAATTTTGCCTCTGGAGTGTCAAGAGCACGAGTTTCCATATCTGCAATGCTTCCCCACTTCTTTGCATCCCCATAGGGTAGAAAAGAGCGGTCAATTGAGGTTACACTTCCAAAACTAATACAGACCATTATAAAGGGATCACACATGGATGGCATCTAACGAGGGACCCAACAAGACAAGCATGTTTTATTGGCCAGTGGCGTATCTCTAATCTACGAAGAGTAGCTTGGCTCACATACTGCAAGAACTTAAGAGAGGTTGAAAAGCGAACACTGAACCCCGCCGATGGCAAAATACACTCCTCTACATTGTTGAAAGTGCAGGAAACGCTGCTAGCAATGAGTAAACACATCCCCGGAAACGATCCCTTGATCACTTTCCTGCAAATCCACAGCGCTATCCAAGCAGTCATCCAATCGCTGAGGCGTTACTAGTGAATGCCTCCCATGAATGTGTTTTCCCTTTTCTTCTACGAATTTATAGAATCCCACGCTCTAGCAATGACTGAAGCTCCAAACCTTGGCCAGGATTATCTCTGAGCACTAGAAGGGTATTCCAGGTGCCAGTTTTGCGTTATTGCCCCGCACTGAAGCGCTATAGTTTCCTGCCATTTTTGACCTGCCCAGAGGTCTGCAGGAAATTTGGAAGCCACTATGCGGTGCTTCCCAGCCAACGCCCTCCAATACTGTATAGGTCTTTTTGAGAATTTGCAGTCACCTCGTTGATCTTCCTCGTTAGTAAGACTTTTGTTGCTTTCCAAATACGAAACCTCTGCTAGATGTCAGGTTTATTCCCCTCAAAATAATAAGTGTCAAACAAACAGCAAAAGCTGAGGGTTATGCTACAGCCTACCTGACTACTGTTCGAGTAGACCATGCAGACTAACCGGAAACCGATCCGTGGAGAAGGAATAACCCAACCCAGGCGTCGATTCAGGCTCAGAACGCAGTCTAATCCGGCGCTGAACTGGCCCACTATCGTGAGACTCCTAATGCTAATCAACACCAGTCGTCGGCAGTTGACAACCACGGCCATGCCATTCTGCCGCTTGTGTGCGGTAGGTTCAGCTCTCTCTCGCTTAGGAAACTCCCTCTTCCGCCCGCGTAGCATGCGACGCCAGGGGACTTTCACTACGGACAGCAGCTCATGCATTCTTGCTTTAGGTATGTAGAATGGCACTTTTACTCCAATCTGTGCCGTCTTCAAAACAAGGTGGAGACCTATCAAACCAAATTAAAAACTTCCAAGATCAAGCACTATCCAAAACAATACAGACGTCATTCATATAAACTATTTATCGGAGATCGAAAAACAAGTTTTTAATTTACAAAAAAAATTCTTGCAATTTTATAACACTTCTTCTTCAAAGAATTGAGTAATGTTTGAGTTTTCATAATATCTTTATCCTTTCAGCTACAAAAACCGCTTTAGGCTTGCATCACAGTGCTGGAAAACAAAAAATTTCGGTGTATCGCAAAATGGGATCTCTTCGTGTACTAGTACAGCACATACTGATTTCATTCGATTGAAAGAAAAAATTTTGTTTGAGCAGAGCTCCTGGCTAGTCAACGTGAGTCAGCGAGAAAACAGTTGTGGCAAACACGCATATCCCCAATGTGCAGCTTCAAGTGATCAGCATTTACACCACTGATCGCATAAACAGAGATATGCCGGACGAACACATGGCGCGACTTTTCTCGCAGTGCACTCAAAAATCCCTCCCTTGTTGCAGCGTAAAATGCGCCAGAGACCATTCTTGTTGTATGAAAAAACAATTTAAGGAAATCAAGTGTGGTGACCTCGCACCAGACATCAGCTAAGCCTCGGAATCGCTTCAATCGCCTGCCTTTCTATCAGGACCGTCCAAGCCTTTCACCCACTAAAGGCAGACCTTCGGCCCTCGAGGAAGCGGTGGTTATAAAAGAAGAGGCCTGAAAGACGCCTGTCGGTCTCCTCCAGTTTAGCAAGCTCGGCGCTCTCACTCCTCTCTCCTTCTTACCGTATGACATCCTCCATACCATGTTTATAATTTTACTGTCGCTCTCCAGTACCTTCTATATGTAATGGTAAGAGAGATGTATAGAAAGGGCTACTCAGTTTTCCCGTCAACTTGGCAGAGCACCACGATAGTCTCGTACCAGACTCCACTGGATCTCCTTTCTACGGCGGAGAGTCGTTAGATACACCGCCCTCAGAAAGGGGCGGGGCGAGGAGCGCGCCGAGGACAAGATGTCCGGGTCCCTGCCTTCACATGGAGGCATCGCATTTCTAATTACTTCCCTTGGCCCTAAATCTCTATCCTGAACTGATTTCGTTCTTGAGACAAGAGCAAGAACCTTGATCAACATATTTGGAACAAGAGTTTTCAGCTGCAGCGCCAAGGCTTTTTTCAGCTGTCGCCAATGTAAAGCCGACCGGAATCACTCATAGTATCTAGATGAGGCGAAAATTTGAAGAATTTTGGTGAAAATTGAAAGAATCTAAAGAGAAGAGCGACGTTCTCCTTTCCTCAACTGCCTCCATACCGAACCGACTGGAAAATGACTTCAGAGTTCCCCGAGATGCGATTCCCAATCGTCCCCTATCAGTTGTTAGGTTTCTGGACGACGTCACGCCAATTAACGACGGTTTGGAGCGTAGCAAACTTGTCCAAATAGGGCGGCGCCGGCAGGGCGGGAAGTGGGCGGCGGGCAGCACGGTGTACCGAACGACTGCCCCCCCCCCTTTCTACGAGTTGCAGCCGTTCTGCCCCAACCGCATTTTTGAGAAACATGGCACGCAGCTGAGTGAAAGTAAATCTTCCACCGCTGGCTGGCGATGTGGAAAAAGCCTCCTAAGCGAATTCGGTCATAACCATAGGCATAATTCAGCCTTTAAAACAAATGTAGTTAACGATGTATGAACAGGGGCTATGCAAGGTATAACTAAAGCGGAACGAATCTCATAAGTGATTTATCGAACGGTATAGCGAAAAATATATGATAATAATAGCGGCTCCACACATAAATGATCACCTTACCCTTAGCAGAGCTGTATTCAGATGCAGACCGGACAAGATCATGAGGGGTTCTCAGCAAACAACGCATAAAACAATACGTGCCGACAGTCAGAATGAGTACACTGGTTGAGGCAAACACGGACGAGAGTACTCATTTGCTCATGGTGAGGCGCTCGCCCCGTATCTCTCTAACCAGGGTGACGTCCTCGGGCATGATGGTGACGCGCTTGGCGTGGAGAGCGGCCCGGTTGGAGTCCTCGCACAAGGACGTCAGGTGCACCTCAGCTGCTTCCTGAACAGAATTCCTTGAATGCACAACGAGACCGCTATTTGCGCGGAGCTCTGAAGTTGAACGTGTAGATTAAACTCGTTCTACCCGTTCTCTGGAGAGGCTTCGATACGAGAGGCTTGGCTACAACCGCATTTCACTCTTCTGAAAGCTCCTTCTTCCAAAATGGAAATAATTTAGGAAAAACCTGGACCGCTATCTATATATAATATACTTGCACTGAGCGGGCTGAAATGAAAAGTGGAAATCACTCCAAAATACGTTCTAGATCCGTTTAACACTGGATACATAAAGGGTCGGATAGAGCACTACAATGCAAAACGAATTACAAATCTTCATTTCATATTTCCTATTCAGGGTTTTCAGGATCAGCTGTGGATGAATATATTTAGATCTACATAGAACCACAGACAATTACGGACAGTGTGCCTTTTCATACTCTCGTTGGACGTTGCACCGAAACCAACAAAGGCTACCACACATCATAACGAACAATGCTAAATTTGATTTAGTTAGGTTCCAAACCGAAAGCACAGATGTAGTATTCCCCATCCCTTCGAGGTCGGTGAATTGGTACCGCGCTTGTCTGAGAAGGATAAAATATTGAGTTGCACATAAAGGCGGTGACCGTGACCCGCCCATAACCTGATGCAGACGGAAGGTTTGAAAGTCGTCGATATCCATCCTCGCAGATGCGGAAATTGCGGGAAGAGATATCGACAAATGAACAAAATCGTGTGCTCTTTGTGTGAACGACGAAGCTTTTCGGGAAAAGCTGAGAAAATATCACATAATCGCCGTGAAAACGGTTTTCAATACATTGCCTAACATATGATGTGCAAGTTATGACGGAAGTCTAGATAGCAGTCCATCCTGTATCTCCTTCTCAACCGGCAACTTTCCGTAACCCACCAAATCTACGTGAACTTCTCCAGTAATGTTATTTCTGTGATCGAGCTTAACATTTTCATTTAAGAAGATTTCAGAAAGGTTTTCTGAATACTGCGAGGAAGATTGTGCACCGTATACATTGGATCCGAACGAACCGTTTTCGGATATCCCACTCCGAATCATCCAAAAATGTGAAGCCCGCGAAATTGCTTGTATCCGGATCATCCAAAAATCCGGGGTCCGCGAAAACGGCGTTACTCGAGTCATCCAATTATCCGATAATTTCCGATCCGATCTAATGTATAGTATACCCCTCGCCGTAAACATGCACCCAAGTTGTTGTTGGATGATAAATCATTAATGTTAAAGAGATATATGTCTATGCGTGGAGTATATCTCGTTTAAAACGGATACCCATTGTGAAGGATTTGTTCAGCGGCAATCTACATTCGGTCGGTAAAGAATTGCTGCACATATCTGGTCACCGTCGATTTGCAAACAATATCCCTGGTCTCAGCTTAACTGAAGATTGTGGGAGTGGAACTGCGTGTGTTCGTGGTCTTATTGTTTGGGCAGAAGTTCCCCCCCCCCCCCCCGCACTGTGATGATTAATCGGTGACGTGTTTTCCAGAAGAGAAAGTGACTTTCTCTTCTGGAAAACACGCCACCGAACACTTCATGACCGTGATAGATCACGGGGGATGAGAACTGCTAAACAGAAAGTAGCGCCCCTGGCGGTTGTCTACCGGCTAGCCACCGCAAACATTTTGATAGGCCACACACGCATTCAAGTCACCTCACGGTGTCTCGCAAATTATAATGCGTGACACATCTACGTAACTGAACAGAATAACGGAAATCTTTCATCATGTACACTTACTAGATCAGATGTGCAGGACCTCTGAGCTGCTCTAAAATTCTCCGCCCACACCATACCATTTTTTCAGTGGCTCCGAAAGCCGTTGAATATATGGTTCCTGAAGGGTACCTACGCTTGGAATAGACTACGAAGAATGACAATTAATAGCGTTCCAAAGCCTGATATGTATTGTTCTGCTTTCTCCGCGCGCATCTACAGTTTATAATGCACACAAAAAATATTACAAACTAAAGGAGAATTCTCAGTCAGAGAAGTGAGGTGCTTATGTCATCAAAACTTTTGGATGTTCAATGTCGCATGAATCCTGCGACATTGAACATCCAAAAGTTTCTCCGGACATTCATAGAACTTCCGAAATGATCACTATAGCTGTATGCAGCATTACTGAGCAATACACATCCTTACTTACCTGCAAAACCAATAAAGCCTCCGACTGCCAACGGAATTCCTCTTTGAAGCCGAGTTTTTTACACACCTTAAAAGGCAAATAAATAGAACTGCGTAAGGTGAGGAGATGAAAGGCTTCACCCACCTGGTTGGCGATGTCACGAACCACCCTCTGGAAAGAGATACGGGGAATAATCGTGTTCGCCTCAGCATGCTTCTCTGAACAGAACTACCTCACTCAAAGCCTAGGTACCTGCATCACTAGGACGCGACCAGCGCATGAAGTTAGCCTTCAACACCTAACCCGCTTGGTCACGAATGTGAGACATTCTTCCCAGGTGAACTGCGAAGTCTCACTTGGTGTTCAGCACCACACTTATCCTTACGATTACGTGACATTGCTCGAATGTCACTTGTGTGGTTCTTTGCGGCGTCGATATGGCCTACGTGTTGGCTAAGCTCAACAATAGGTTCAGTAGCAGAAAAGCGGTCGGGTGAAATAGGATTGCTCACGGATCAGGCTCCAAGGTACACGTTGATTCGGGCCAGCAGCGCTTTAAATCCCGTGTCGCGGGCCCTTCATGTTACTGTCAATATTCCAAAAACATCCGAGATGAACATGATGGTGCATAATTGAGACTTCTACAGCTGAATGTCTTCCAGGGATTCAGGTAATTTTCCCTGCTTAGTGATGGAGGAAACGGTAATCCCCTTATATATCAGTGCTTGATAAACTTACAACCGGAAAAAAACCGTCTGAATTGTCCACCTAGTTTAGGATTGAAATTCAGGAAAATCGTTACGGGACCACGCAGTTGCCTATCCCTCTGCTAATTAGTCGCTGCAGCTAGCGATATTTGTGCGATAGTCCGGCGCGAATATGGTCGGGAAGGGGAGTGGGGCTTCTGATAAGCAGAAAATCCCATTGATCGTCGATAATGTCCTCATCCTTGGCTCCAACTTATAGAGCCTGTAGTAAGGGCACTCCATGGCTAAAAAAAAGCCCACTTTAAATCGCGCGGCTGTGGACTTTGCTCACTGGACAACTCGAAAGGGTTTTTTTTCGGTTGTAAGTGTATCGGCGAGTCTATATATCCTGTAATACTCTCACTGAAACACAAACAGCTATCAAGTCACGAAAAAACTAAACCGGTTGTTTCTCATTTATGAGAAGTAAGACATAGGAGAAGCCCAGATCAGAACAGCTATTGCTGCTTTCAAAGTCTCGCTCGAGTCAACCGTCCCACCCCCACAGTAGCCACTAAATTATTTACCAATGGCTTAGTACATCTGAGTATCTTACAGCTAAAGCATTTAAAGAAATTACATTGGAAATTGTTAGATATTTCTCTGCCATACTACACTAGTACATAAATATCATTCAGGCGAAAGGGCTTTAATAGGCGGGCGAAAGGGCCCTTTCGAGAATTATAACGTCATGTTAACTGTAAGTTCTAGAAATACAATACTTAGCGGGCTGATGCCCGCTCGGAGATTGCACATGGTCGTGGAACACCCACATAAACACGGTTTCTGTATTCTCTCCCACGCCAGCGGAGGAGATCACAGAAAAGGGAACAAGGAACTCCAGGGTCTCGCTGATCTAACTTACCCGCGTTAAGATACCTTGCCGGTGTGCAGCGGGCACCAGCCCGCTTATCCTGCTTAGTAAAGGAAGTATTTTTGGGAACGCTTTTATGTAGAGAAGCGTGTTATCAATATGCGTAACAGATAAACCTACTGCAGCGTTTCTTGGGCACAACCACTGACGTGCCCTCCCCTTGTCCTTTCTTCTGCAGCTGCCTTTTAGCCTCCAGTTTTTTACGGAGAACAATTTGTGTCTTCACCAGGGCCGCTGGTCGCTTTGTACGAGCCATTCTGAAATATGAAATCTGAAGGCAAGATGTTCAGTGTGTAAATACTCTACGATAACTCAATTGAATGAAGCAAAACAAAATTCACGTCACGTCTACAATAAATGCGACTGAAGTTACAAAGTAAATGACATCGGAGACTACGCCATGATGCACGATTCATTAGGGAGGATGAGGGACTTCCTACGCAACAGATGGCATAGTAGGAAACAGGCAAGTGTGTCGGTTGGAAACGACAGGTTATGAGATCCTTTCACTTGCAACTTGAAGTGAAAAGATCTCATAAGAATGTTTGTGTTCAGTGTGTGTTTTTCTCAACTGTAAAACTTAGTTGTCAGTACATTGGTAGAAATACAACAATATATTACCTTGTACTGTGCTAACAACTAAGTTAATTAGTTACCTTCAATATTGAAGAGCCTCGGGGTAACTAATTTGGCACTATTGTACTTTACGGACTCCAGAGGACGAGGAGAGGTCGAAAAAAATTTTTCGCCCAAACCTCGCCCAGAGGGTTATTTGTGGTGCTGGAGCCGGTGCCGCTTTCATACGACGTCACCAGCCGTCTTGCTCGCTGTCAATTGCACCGTAATTGCAATGATGGGCGGCCTTTGTGTGCGAATGGTCACCGCGTCCGCGACAGCGATCACCGCGCGCGAGAGCCTACACCGCGGTTGAGTGGGTTACCTCGGGGAGCGGATCGAACTTACGAATGGTCACCGCGTCCGCGACAGCGATCACCGCCGCACCGTAGTTAGCCGCTCCTGCGTCGCCACTGGTGACGGTTGCCAGTGCGGGAGCCGCTGCCGCAAACGCGACAGCTACTCCTCCCGACTTTGCATGAAGCTCGCTTTCCTTGGGACCTATCGGTAATTGGGGATGTGGAGGGAAACTGACGAGCGAATTGCGACTAAGTCGGCAGCGCTAGAAAGCCCTGAGCAATGTCCGCTACGTCACGACTGAAGCGACGCAACCCCTCTCTCCACGTCACTCTGCGTCTCTGACCGCGGCAGAGAAAGAGAGTGCGGTTTGAAATTCCCGCCGCGCCCAGAGACTCGTCCGGACTCCGGAAACTCGTTTGCACTTTGTTCCGGAGTATGTACGTTTAACGACGAGTGCATGAAGCTCTCACTGGTTTGTCCTGTTATTATTCCTACTACGATTCCTTTAGTCAGAAAAGGCCACTGGCTACCTTCTGCGTCACGAAGAGAACGGCCAAGCTAATGATCATAGGCAAGGAACTAGGAGAGGAAGCTGAAGACTGGATCGCGCGAATACCGGGGACCAATGCCGGACTTGAAAATGTTTTGAAAAGTGAATCCAAGCTATTGAAGGAAAACTAAGGGCAAAAATTAAGGTGTTGGCGAACTGTTGTAAAAGAGCATAAGAACGGCTGAAAATAATCCTGAAGAAGGTAGGTGAAGGGAGTACAACAGGTAGAAGTGAAGCAGAAGGACTACAAGGAGACTCAATGAGAGTATTCTTTTTGATAGATGTCAAACACTTGCAGTCCCGTAACATGTGGTGTAGAAAACTATCCTGTTCTTATCACCTCCAGTCTGCCCACAGACCTGGATGCCGTCGTTGCTGCGGTGGAGGATGTCGCGCTGGCGGCAGGTCAAGGCGGGGAGTCGGCAGACGTAGCGGCGTTGCGACATAGGTCACCGCAATAGCGAAGACATTCGTAAGTTCAGACCCTCACCCGGTTACCTCTCAGGGCCTGTTGTAGACACTCAGCTTGAAAGTTGTCGGGATCTATCCTAATCGGAGGAGGGCATATAACCATTTGCGTCCACAATCCGTCTACAATGAGTTTTTTCAATAGCCTCTGCTGGTGTCCCATTATTCGCGGGCTTTTATTTAAATTCAGAAGATGTGGTTGTGTAGTATAGGATGACAAACGTAGCTGACGCTCCCCTCCAGACTAAGGTAGATCCACTTGTCGACATCCATTCTCTCAAATGCGAGAATTGCGGGAAGGGAATGTGGACAATTAAACAAAATTCGAGCTCTATCTATTCAGCTTCACAGGAAACTTCTTGGGAAAGGCTAGGAATGTGAAACACTATCGCAGCGAAAGTGATTTTGTATACACTTCCTAACATAGGGTCTGCAAATTCTGATGCAGGGCTAGATAGGAGTCGATCTTGTATCTCCTTCCCAACCTAAAGCTTTCCTATGTGAAACAAGCCCAGGTGAATTCCAGAAGTAATATTGCTTCAGTAACCTTGCTTAAAATTTCATTTTAGAAGATCTATGGAGACTGCGAAGAAGAAAGAAGATGGCTACTCGCTCCAGCCTTACACCCAAGTTCTTATTGTAAAATAACCAGTCGTACGTCGGCCTAGCGGCCGCCTACGACTGGTTGGAGGCTTCGCCCCCAAACCCCGAGAATAGGACGCCATGGCCGCTACGGGTTTCCTATTCTTCCCTAGGCCTTCTAACCTTTATGTTAATCGAGATGGATCGATTGATCCGACGTCAGATTCGTGTTCAGCGACCTCGATTACTCCAGGGCCGAAGTTTCGCGCCACTTGAGCGCCATCCTCAAAAAATCGATAATATCAATCGATATCGATTGGTCGACTTCAGATTCGTGTTCAGCGACCTCGATTACCCCCACGGCCGAAGTTTCGTGCCGCCGACGTGTTCGGCACGTCTACGGCTCGCCATGCACGGTTACCTACGTGTTCGGCACGTCTACGGCTCACCATGCACGGTCGCCGACGTGTTCGGCACGTCTGCGGCTCGCCATGCACGGTTGCCGACGTGTTCGGCACGGCTACGGCTCGCCATGCACGGTCGCCGACGTGTTCGGCACGTCTACGGCTCGTCATGCACGGTTACCGACGTGTTCGGCACGTCTACGGCTCACCATGCACGGTCGCCGACGTGTTCGGCACGTCTGCGGCTCGCCATGCACGGTCGCCGACGTGTTCGGCACGTCTGCGGCTCGCCATGCACGGTCGCCGACGTGTTCGGCACGTCTGCGGCTCGCCATGCACGGTCGCCGACGTGTTCGGCTGCCGCGCCCAACTCAGGTGTGACGGACGCACACACACACGCACACACACACACGCACACACACACACGCTTGCTGCTTTATATATAGTAGGATACACTACAAGTACGATCCTGGGGAACACACCCCCGAATGGTTACCGTATCATATAGGCGTGCATTGGCGGTAGCGCGCGAAATTCTTCATGCCTAGCATTACACATGCGAACCTTTCGTGGCTCAGGGAATGCGGATCTGGGTTCACGCTAGGGAAGGGACTCCCCGGTTGGGTGCCATCCAAGCTGCTCGTGCGCAAACTGTTTTCGTCGCTCAAGGGGACTCCGCAGCTGGATTCTGCGCTCTTCGAGCGGCGAAGTGCATACGGCTGAAACAATGCGCAAAGAAACTCCTCAGCTCTTAGATAGTCAGCTGAAATGCAAGAGTGCCGCGACGCATGGAAACCGAACCCCCCCCCCCCCCACATCCCTCCCATGAAGTAAACCCGTTACCCTCTGCACCGCGACCCACTTGCCAGCGGTGCCATCGCGGGCGCACAGGACATCGATCGATCAATCGACAACGTGGACGTCGACGCGCGATCTCTAAGCAGGGGGCGCAGACAGCCGGTATACGGTAACCATTCGGGGGTGCATTCGCCGGAATCGTTTCTCATAATACACTGATGTCAAAAAAGCAGCTTTCACCCTTACATATGTCTTGCCCAAAATGGATACCCATTGTGACGGCTTTGTTCAATCAGAGAAGATGCGGCCACAGTCATTCCACACTGCTTTTCAGACGTTTTTCTAAACCAAATTTGATTTACTTTTGCTTCCGTTACGGTGCATCCTACTCCGGTTCCCTCCGTTTTTCAGCCTTTCTGTTCCGTCCCTACTGCGAAAAATTGCGGTACGTCGCCATCACTCGAGAACAATGTCCTCCCTGGTCCCAGCTTAACTGCTTAATTTCGGGGTGGAACTGTGTCTGCAGGTCTCCTGTAGAAGTTTTCATCCTTTGGTGATGGTTCATCACGGTGACGAGTTCTCCAGGAAGGAAAAGGATCCGTGGTTCTGGGCCATGGCCGATCGTGAGCCATGGATCCTTGAGCGGTGGAGTCCGCTGCTTCGACTTTTGCAGCGTTCGTCCCACCGTAGCGAGTAGCAAAAACTGACAAAGGTTCGAAAAACAGAAGCCATAACATGCTCGCGGAGTGTACGTTCGAAAGATTGTGCGCTCCATAACCAACTTAGGAGCGTTCTAGCCTAGACTTACTAGCCACCTACAAAAAGCCGCGCTGCTTCCAGCCGAAATTTTCGCCGAAGCTACAAAGCTGTCAGGGAGTCGTTCGTTGTTCTGCGTGTACGTTGAATTTCAGTTTCTCTCGAGAACACTGAGTCTAATCTACCTTATGGTATTTACTGTAGAACTAGGACGGCGTGGCGCAATGAAATCAATTTACTCAGGTCTGTTAGCACGCTGTCTTTTCTGTCTATGGCCGGTTTCAGACATAAATACTTAGGACCATTCCATCTATTTTCCAATCTTAAGGGGGCTCAAGTTTGAAGGTACATATGATAACAAGGAATAAAGGTCGACATAAACAACCCCCCTGTGCGATGACTTGCGGTGCCCAACTGCTGGCCGAAATAATGATCCGAGCTCCTTGAGCACGATGAGCGCAAGTCAATGTGTTATCTTTCCCAATCAGGATTATCGCTAGGAATCTAACGGGGTAGTAGATTTGTTGTCCACGGCAGGCTCCGAACTGAGAATTGGTTGGGCGCGGCTGGCGGTGCCTTCTCTGACTGCGCTATACGTAGTCATTTTGAAGAAAAACAAGGTCTCTAATAGTGAATGTAGAAAGGAGGCACGGCTGAAGTAAAAGTGAACCGAACATATGCGAGGTGTTTTACCCCTGGAAGTTGTGAAACACTGTCGTTTCTTACAATTAGGCTTACATACATCTTTCCATGAAAGTTTCAATTTTGCAACCGCTGAGAGTGTGAAGCCCCCCCCCCCCCACCTCACCCTCCCCGCCCTGCACTAGGAAGATGCTAAAAGGCACTGTGCTTTTTTATATACAAAAGAATGATGAACGATTGAACACAATCGTAATGTGCCTGCAGAGGTTGCTATGCTTGGGAGGACGCCAAATGAGAAATTGTGCAGCCGTCAAATCCCTGGTTTCCGCGTCTGGATTAACGGAAGTGGTTTCATGGAAAGAACTCGATCGAGTTCAGAATTCCTTAAGCTCAGTACAGAATGAAGTGCCGTTGTAATACTAGGGCACTCAACAATCAGTTCCTCAAAAAAATCCTTCAAGACTACTACTCCCAAATTCAGAATATTCTATGGAGAGAAACATTTGGAAAAAAAACCTAACAAAATGTTAATGGCCGCGTTTGCACTGTTCGAAGTGCCCAGGTTTCCCGCCAAGCATGGTCCCGCAACGAAGCACATGGTCTTGAAACGCTGGTCCATTACTACGTGCTCTTAAGCGGCTGTTGCAAACACTAGTTATTTACCTGTTGTGGTTTCCTCCATATCGTTTATCCATTATTCCACTATTCAGCTCCAAATTCTCTAGCTCTACTTCCAAGGAAGTTACCGTTCAATTGCCTTGAGGTGGTGGTTCATGCACAGCTCCGTTTGTCTTCATCACAGTAGACTGCCGCCTGTATGTATGTCGTCCTCTTGTCTGTCAGATTCGAACAAAACAGTCTAGTAGTAATGGACGGAGACAAGAAGAAGAGTGTTGCAAGCGCGTCTGATCTGTCGCTTCCTGCTACAACGAAAGAGGAGAAACCGGCACTGCCGAACGCGGTCAGTTCCTATTTTAAGTCTCGCGCACCTGTCGGGTTTGCCACCACGTTCTCTGTAGAAATTTAATTTCAGACTCCGACAAGTAATTGCTCCACTTCGAAGTCGTCGTCTGACAGCCGACTGTCGTCGAATAGGGATGAGACGTCCACGCCTCCGAAAGGTGTGCACTCGCCGTTAAACGCACACAAGCAAAAAACTGCGGACGAGTTTTCGGACGAGTTGTTCGGGCGCGAAAGGTAAAAATTCAAACAGGCCACCACGGCGTTGGCGATGGGGCGCGAAATCCTTCAATGCAAGCATTACACGAGCGAACCTCTTGTCGCTCAAGGGTGGGAGGGGTTCGGAGCAGGCAAGGGAAGGGACTCCAGGGTGTGGTGCAGCCAAGCTGCTCGTGTGGAAACTGCTCACATCGCCCAGGGGGGGTTCGGAGCTGGCTTCTGCGCTCTTCGAGCGCAGAAGCAGGCAAGGGAAGGGACTCCAGGGTGTGGTGCCGCCAAGCTGCTTGTGTGGAAACTGCTCACATCGCGCAGGGGGGTTCGGAGCTGGCTTCTGCGCTCTTCGAGTATCACTTCATGGGGCATCAACCGCTCAACAAACTCCCAATCGATCTTCACCTCCTCAAAGCTGGTGGTTGTTGCACCTGAAAGAACGAGATGGGCGACAGATATGCGAAAACAGATAAAACTGACTTGGACGCAAATCGTCTCAATATTCTTAAGAGTGCACAGACCGCTATAATCAACTTTGAGGAACGATAATCGCTAGAAAAACTAATTTAAGCACGCTGTTTGTCCCTTCAGACAAGGAGATTGTATAATGCTACCTCTCGTAGGTTAGGTTAGGGTGTTGTGTTCCTATAATCACTTATGTCCAATCTCCGTAATTATCAACCTGACAACACTATCGAACCGGATCACTAACCACTCAGTACTGCGATAGCTATGTATTCTCTGGCTTACGGATAGCGCCAACTTTGAACGCTAGGAACTGAACAATCTAGCGATATCTTCAATTGACTTTGTCCTGTCCTCGGTTGGTCCCCAAACGAATGACGTGTTAGAGCGCGTTAGAGGTCTCTAACACGTCATTCGTTTGGGGACCAACCGAGCTCTGGTACTAGGACAACTTCCCCTCAGTTTTTTGCTTGTGTACGTTTAACGAGGAGTAAGGTGTGCTCCAGTCATTCTGTAGGACTTGTTTTTAATCTCGTCGTTCCAGAGTGGGCTCCAAGGATGACAGTGTGCCAGCTGCGTAGTCGCAGTGCCCGTTCGAGTAGCCCTGTCCTTCATGCTCGCAGCAGCAGAACCGAGGTATCGGAAGCTGCAGACCAGCTACAGGAGCAGCTTACGCATGAAAGCCCTTTCGTGACTCCTCCACCTAGCGATCGCGTTCTGCCCAGTCCCGTGGTCCTCCCTACTATACCAGATGGCAGGGTGAAAGAGTCGCATGAGCTCGTGCTACCTCCGTTACCGTAAGCCGTATTATAGAATCCATTTCATGTAAGATACCGCGCGTTGAGAATCTGTGCTTTCAGGCTTGGTCTCCGGCCTCTCAGTCCTGAGCCTCGCAACGTACTCTTGAATGCGCCAAAAAAGGTATTTTGTGAAGTTTTCGCTCTGCTTCATCTTGTATTTCTTTCCTTTTTTTTGCAGAATAGAAATGAAATGCTAAGAAATGCTAGACTTATGCAGTATTTCGGTCGCGGCTCGGCGATGCGTCACGAACGCTATCGAAATCGATTAGGCTGCCAGATGATCGGTATTGGTGGGCTTCTCGACGCCACACTGCCTCGTGGCTGAACTGCAGATCACGCCAATGTGTGTAGGGTGCAGCTGTGTATCTACAGCAGTACATCAATGTTCACAACGTTCACTTTAGAACAGGAATATGCGGAATTTTTCTATGCTCCCAATTCCGGTTTTCGGCCGTTTTTAAGCGGGGGGGGGGGGGGGCGAGCGTTCTAACCCCTCGTCCCCCTGGCCCGCCCACCCCCAACCCCCTGGGCTTGCTCGAGAGTCCAGTGGCTGCCTTATGAGATAGTGGAGACGCAGACATTCGCCACGCCTCTGTTTGAAGGGCGGGACGGGAGGGGAGGGGGGGGGGTAGAACGCACTCCGCCGTTTTTAAGTCTCCGTTCCGTTCCGGGCACCGTATTGGCCGGAAAACGGAACGAAAAAGGTGACTCATCAATCACTGATTGTTTTGCGCTAATTAGTCACCTCTTGAACTTGAACAAAAGGCAGAGGAAAGAAGTCGACTGTGTATCACCCCTTTTGCGATTGTGTTGCTTTCAAGCCGGTGGTGATTTCTAAGCCCGAAACAGTGTGACGACCAAATTAGATTCTTTTCGGAAAACAGTGTTGGAATTACTACGCAGAGGAACGTACGTTAACTGTCAGGGTTGAAATGTGAATGTTGGGAAAACTGCCCTTCTGCTTTGCGAAAAAAAAAACGCTCCTGATCCTAAGAAACCAATCTACTGCATCAAGGGTCACTCTGGAATTGCATATTCGTAGAAAGATGAAGTTGGGTCGAACGGCTTGGAGATTTTTGGAAAGTGAGGAGCCATGTATCAAGTCATCAAGTTGTAAATCAACATCACCGACCTCAGGACTGAATCATGGGTACAGCTTCAGAATGGGGGGGGGGGGGGGGAGGGGTTGGTTAATGTCTGAAGGGGACTATTTGGAAAAAATACGCTACCGGTCTGAGATCGCGAAAAGGTTTTGAGAGTGTTTGAATCAAGAATATAATTCCTTAACCAAAGCATGCATATACTTAATTTCCATGGTAATTCTAAGTCTGGATTAAAACACCAATTTTAGCCCAATCTTCTATAAGCAATCTTAGGTTACTAACAATGCTTTCCATGTGAGACCGTTTGGGTGTTATCAGTGACAAAAACTCTTTAATTTTATTCGTTAGGAAATGCAAGCCTCATCGCCTTTCTAATACTCTCTTCTTACTTACGGAAAGATTTTACATAGACTTTGATTTGCTGCAGTAGTAATATTTAAAAGGTCATCCTACTTTTGATATGAATAAAAGTTTTTTGTTGTTGCTATATGTTGTTGGAAAAGTGTTGCATGCTGCCTCAAAATTCGTTAACATAACTTAGTTATCGCCACCACTTTGGCTATAGTTATGAGAAGTTAATTGAAGTATTTATTTTGTGTTATTTTCCTTTTCGTGTTTCGTATTCCGGTTTCCTCCAATTCCGATCCTTCGCCTCGCATTTTCTTTTCCACTTTTCACAACAACAAACAAAAAAATCCGCACATCTCTGCTTTACAACCTTTAAATGCTTAATGACGATGTTACGGACAGTGAACAAGAGTAGCGGACGAAGTATGAACACTCGCTCTTGTTCGCTAAGCACTTTCCCTATTCAGAGCCTGTTCATAGTTCGCGAAGGGAATCGCCTGCACGAAGCACCGAATCGATTCATGTCGAGCAATCGCCTGGCGAAAATCGATATGTATATTGCCCGGACGTCCAGTTACTCAGGAATCTCGGACAAACCATGGGAGTGGGTTGAACCAAAACACCCTTTTCTGGCACATGTTCCTAATGCTATTCAATCATCGGCACTAGGGTACTTTTTGTACCGCACTAAATCTTGTTCAAACTAGGTCTACTAAGGGTAATCTGCCATGGGAAGAACGAATATCATAGTCGTTTTTTGCGGAAATGCCTTATAAGCGCGTTATATTAAGTTAGAATCGCTCAAGGCCTTGCGAAATAGCGCGCGCTGGTAAGAGACGCAGAGACTCCGCCCTACCAGCACGCACTCGCGGCCGTCTCCGAGGGGGGAGTGGGCACGCCGTGGCGACTAGCTACACAGCGCGAATGTGAATGCAGTCTTATCTCCTCGTTTCGATTAAAGATCCGCGTCTTATTTGCTTCCGTACTGGGCAAGGGAGGGAACTCCAGGATGAAAGAAATTTTAACACGGGTGCGCTAGTGAGCCCACACCCGGAGTCCCTTCCCCTGCCCAATTCTGTGCTCTCCTCCGCTGACGCGGAAGGGAGCACAGAACAGAGCTTTCAAGGCTTTTCGAGATTTCAAGGCTTATGCTCTGGCTAACCTCTGCTGCAGGCTAGAGACGGCGAAATAGTGCGCATCGGTAGGAGGCGCACACTCTGCGTCTCTTACCAGCGCGCTATTTCGCAAGGCCCTGGGCGATTTCAACTTAATATAACGCGCTTATAAGGCATTTCCGCAAAAAACGACTACGATATTCGTTCTTCCCATGGCAGATTACCCCTAGTAGACCTATTTTGAACAAGATTTAGTGCGGTACACTAAGTACACTAATACCCTGGCTTTATGATAAGGGGCTGTGAAAAGGCGACGTCTTGTTAACATATGCGTGACCTTCACTTTCAGGGAAGCGTGAAGTCATGAAGGCTACCAGTATCGATCGTCTGTGCTGCCTAGTCGATATTCATGGCCTTTATACCGCCACGCCGCCCGGTGACTCAAGTATAAATCCCTCTTTACCGTCTAGGCAGGCAGGAGAAATCTGAGATGCAGCCAGTCTTGACACAAGTGCAATAGATAGGCCATCAATATCATACATACCATATGCCGTGGAAATCGCTGCACGGACAACATTTCGCTATGTACCCTTATTTCATTCCTCTTAGCCCAAGCGTCCAGTACCCCTCTCCAGTTCCAAAGCTACGGAAGCCTCAGCCTCGAGCCACTCGCCGAAGACAACCCCGCCAACAGGGTGAGTTCCACAATTGTCCACCATATTGCTGGATTCGATATTGAGGACACGGATTCCAGACGCCGCTCTCCGAAACGCTGCGCCCGTCGTGCGCTCAAGTTCGATTGATTGAATACAGCAGAGTTGAAGTGACCGATTTCATCGTTCAACAGATTATAATCAGAAGTTTATTTATTTATTTATTTATTTATTTATTTATTTATTTTACCTTTATTAAGGTCTGTTTTAAATAGATCTTCATGTCGTGGGGTTGCTGCAACCACCCAGATATATAAGAGATATATAAGAGGATTTATTCCGTAATAATGTACACAAGTTTATTGGCTTTCTTTTACTTTCAATATTTATTTATTTACTTATTTTACCTATGTTGAAACCTGCTTTCAATTGATCTCCATGTCAAGGGCTTTGCTGAATTCAGCCAAATATGTCAGACGATTTATTCCGTGATAATGTGCACAGGTTTGCTTGCTTCTTCTACTACTTTCAGATTTTTATATATTTATTTATTCTACCTATACTGAAATCTGCTTTCAATAGATCTCCATGTCGTGGGTTTTGCTGCATTCAACCAAATATGTTAGAGGATTTATTCCGTGTTAGTGTACACGCGCTTATTTGCTTTCCTTTACCAGTTTTAGATGTTTATTTATTTATTTACTATATTGAAGTTTGGTTTTAAAAAGATCCTTGTGATTTATTCCATAGTAATCTCTACGCGTTTGTTTGTTTCTTCTAGATGCCTTCATTATGTTCCAAATAGATTGTATTAGTGAAGGTTTGTAAGATGTGTTGTGAATGAAGTTCATGATTCCTTTTCTATGAGTTGTGCACCACACAAACAAGGTTTAAATATGACGAAGTACGCGGAGAATACGCAGAATGCAAATTCGAGAGGAATAAAACGAAAACATGCGATAATGAGAATCAGAGACTGAAACGGCTGCAGCGAATTCTGCGAAGAGGAGCTTTCCAGAGTGCAACAGTCGCCAGAGAGTTCCCATGAGATCACGACTGGGCGATGATAGAAAGCGTTTGGAAGGACCATTAATAATTCATCCACAATCATTCCCTGAAATCAATCATTACGCATCCTAGTTGTTCCCACTATAATACGTATGATTGGGTGAGACGACTCCAGCGGCCGGATTCATCAACGCCCATAGCAGCGGGTATGCAGGGTATAGCAGATGGACGTATCCACGAGTGGCATTCATGATCAACTTTACCCGCCACATCGTGGGTATAGCAGTGGGTCGAGACAACCTATCGATCGTCGTGAGTACATCCGCATTCCCGCTACCGTTTCCCGCCCATTTACAAAAGTGCGCTCCACTGAGATAAGCTGTTCTCACAAGGATAGATGAGCTGCTTTTTTTTCTGAAAATTAACTTATGAAGCCTTCTGAAACTACGTCACCAAGGAAATCACTAAGAACAACTCAAAACTCCGAGAGAAATTTCCGATGGAAACGAATTTTTCAATATTTCTCCCAGTCGGAGAGAATTCTGCAAATGTGGCCTCCTCATCCCCTTCCTCTCCTTACTTGGGCAAGTTTTTCGTTCCAGTTGAATCAGAAGAATGCTAGGTGAACAACCTTTTTGGAAGTCTGTCAGGGTTCTTCTACCTTTGTATTTGTCAGAACCGATACCTATACACTCGACACCCTTTATCAGCATCCTTAAGAAAATTCTAATTCTAGAAAGGAATAGCTTGAGATTGATCCTATTATCAGTGTTGCCATCACCTACATCTCGAAATAGCTGATTATTGGCTAGGATTTCAAAGCATGACGGCATGAAAGCAAGTCTTCTGGAGCCCATGGTCAACCATTCTCCTTCATCATCATCATTCTATAGAACTAATTTTTGGAAGATTACTGACTAATCTTTAGAAGAGGTGTTGGACACTAGTTATTGCGTCTGTGATCATCCCTCGCGGAGGCCCGTCCCGTACGAATGTGTGGATAAGGATAAAGGGTAAAGCTCTTCTCTAGTGAATCACACCACCGGATGCGCCATGCACTCTTCTTATACGAGATATGGTGTAGTTCGTAGCGAAGCCTGGCACCAATATACTGATCTCCGATGGATGATGACCTGGTTGTTCTGGGCGGGACTCGACACTTGAAACAGTTTGCATCTCACTGGAAGCGTTACGGTTTCGCATCCAAGGGGAAGGCGGCACAAAGGGGGACCAGTACGCGTAGGGCACTGCGTATGCCAACCGGCTGTAATTAAGGTTAACTTGGGCGATTATCACCGAATTATCGGCCCTAGTAGTCGATCACTGTTTTTTTCGCATACAGTGAAGGGGTATGGATGGTGGTCGCGCACTATGCGCACTATTCAGAAGTGGTACAGACGTCGAGCAACGAGCGTCCGGATCCAGAACACGTGTCACAGACGTTATGTAACGAGCGTCGAGGCTCGGAGCACATGTCACTGAGGTCATCCAACTTGCGTCAGGATTAAAAAGGCGTGCAATAGATATGCTTCGAAATTCAGAAGACGCAACAGCCGTCGTGCGATGTGCGTGGTGACCAACACCAACTCTATCGATACTTGACCGGTGTTCGATTTTCTCCTGGATTCGATCGATCAGGTAGGAGTCATGCAAATATGGATAACGGGTGGATAGTCATCACAGTGGGTCGAAAATTTCCACCGGCAGCCAATAACGATCGACATTACATAGTTTTCTGACCGTATTATCAGTTTTTCCCAGATCTATCGGATCGAGGTGGGAGTCACTGAATATGACGGTCAACGAATCTGCTTCAATATGAGGGTTTCGATAAAAGTGAGCTGGGATGTACTTAATGATGTTATATTGGAAGGTCGCCAAAATCGCCGTCGTCAGTGCCTCATGCGTTGACGGAAACTCAAACAAGCAGCTGTGCTTCCGACTGCTTAGAGCTCCTGCACCGACTCAAGCGTAGGTGCTTGGATCAAATCTTAGCGGTGAAAAGCGGATGCTTTACGACAACCGTGAGGCCGGAAAGCAATTGCTGAAATGCAAAGAGCTGGGGGTTCTGACGTCAAAACCGGAGCTCCACCGAAAGATGGTCCGGCTGTGCGCTTGGTGGATGTGTAGTGAGTGGTCCACTGCACCGGGAGCTGATCCACGTAGTCGAACCATCCTCGACGCTCGCTTTTGCCAACAACTCGACTAGATCCAGCAAAAATTACTGGAGAAGGAAGCCGATACGAGCCAATGTTTCATCCACCAGGGCAGCCGCTTACGGCATTACAGACCCTGGCAAAAAACTAGGAGTTGGGCTGGACCGAAATCAAGCAATAACCGTACACCCCAGACACTGCGCCATCTGACTGCCATCTGCTTCGGTCGACGGATCACTTCCTCCATGGTAGGCGCTTCGCCGAAGTCGATGACGTTACGGCGGCGGTACACGACATCTTCAGTTCAAACCCGACAAAATTATAGAAAGATGTGATCCATTCAGTCGGTGAAAAGCGGAAGAAACTCATTGAAAACAACGGCATGTACTTCGTTTAAGTCAGTCATTTTTCTTTTGTGGTATAATCTTATTTTTGCTGGAAGACAAATTTTGTTGCAGAATTCATGACTCAACCTAATAAAAGAGAGACGTTCTGTACCGTCGTCACCGTGGGGCGACCCGTGTGGCTCTTAGTAACTCTAACAAAACTCCAAATCTCCACGCATTGCCATTTTTACTGCCATGCCAATATTAACATGCGGTTGCGAACATAACCTTGATTCGAAGAACAGACTTAAGGCCCCCGCAGACTTTTTCGGCGTCGCCGCTGTCCTATGCTTAACCATAGAGCAGAGACGCAGAGCTCGCCGCCAGCGGCGCCGCTGGCCGGTCGGCGGCACCGGCGGCGTCGCCCAGCGGCACCGGCGGCGTCGCCCAGCGGCACCGGCGGCGTCGCCCAGCGGCACCGGCGGCGTCGCTGGCGGAAATGACTTGAATCATTCCACCCGGCGGCGCAGCTCCACCGTCTGTCTGTCTGCGCTCTGCGCTCTGCCCTTTCGCGGCGGAATCCAGAGCGGAGACGGTCGATGCGGGCGCGCGATCGTCATCGGGGCGCGTTATTGTTAAGCACCAGTCGGTCCCGACTAGAAACAGTACAGTACCTCGCCGTCACCGCTCCCACTGATGATGAGTCGCCGCCGAGCGGCGCCGCTAGCGGTTTCGCCGTTCGCCGTCGCCGCTCAGCGATTTCGCCCGCCGCTCGCCGCAGAAGTCTGCGGGGGGCTTTAAAGATTGTGGATAGCACCACTTTTCTAAAGTACTAGGAGCAGTAAGCTGTTGATAAAAATGGAAAGTTTCTTACACATCCAGGCTTTTCTATATACTGAATGCTGTGACTAATATTCTACATGGTGTCTTAAAAGTGCAATCACTTTCTGAAGGGCTATAACATTACTGCCTGCGAAGCTATTGAAGAACTTCAGGCATTTATCCAAAATAGACACCTGCTTAGAACTGCTGGACAGGGGGCCAGCATACGATTTACCAGGGAGAAGCCAGTTGAAGGCTGGTTACCATTTCTCAACGTAAGGTCCACCTTAAAAGAGGGTTCTACAAAACTAGGTGGTACAGCAAACCTAGCAGTAAGAATGTTCTAATTAACTATCAGTCGGCTCATCCCATCAAAACAAAGCTGGCTGTTACCGGGAACACGTTTAGGACTGGAAGGATGGTTTCCTCCACCACTCAGAACAAATCTGACTCGATGGACATAGCCCGTCAGATCGCTCGTTCCAACGGATACCCTCTAGGACCTAAACACGGCCCTTCTACTGGAAGGCAGTTCGTTGCTAATGCCCAAGACGCCGATAAAATTGCGTTTTGCCTTTGCTAGATCTCGGACGCTTTGAGCACAGCGGTGCGAGCAGCCTTACGTAGGTATGACCTGGACCGTCTGGTTAGTGTGATGGAAATTCCATCACCTAACTTGAAAACAGCTGGGGGCGATTGCCTATACGACCGCCTATGCATTACGCCAAACTGTTCAGTTTGTCCATCTAGGCGAGAAGGAGGCTGCATGACCTCCTGCGCAATCTACCTCGTCGCATGTGAGGTCTGCGGAGCCGAGTACATAGGGGAAACTGGACGATTAAAGGACGTCTAGATGGACTGAGGGGGCAGATATGGCGACTCCACTTGGTACGCACAGGATGGAGGGTCATTCCGGAGAAGAGTGTACGGTTTCGATAAAGATACTGCCACGAGAACCCAAGACTTCAGCACGCAAGACGTTATAGGCGTTTTGGATTACTACGAAAAGTCCAAAATTGGATCGAAAGCCTCTCGCCGGTCTATCAGACTACCCACAGCACGTTGCGCGAGGAGGTGGCCTGCCATCAGGTCCTTTCCATCTCATTAGGTGAGCTGCGTCTACGTGTTCCACTACACTAGGTAATGATTGGCCGCCTTTTGTCTTGTAATGTAGCTTGAAAAGTGAGTTGGGACCGGATGGATCACTTTGGTCCTTTTTTGCGGCATGTAGCAGTACGCATTGCATATGCACAAAACATCGCATTTAAAACTTGGATTGATTTTATATTGGCAAGATATTAGGTTGGTGAAAGAGTCTTGCACCACAGCATATTTTTTCAAAATTTTGTTGTTTCTTTTGTAAGCGACTTTAATCTACAAAATAGTTACCATTTACATCTACAACCTTCTCCCATCTGACGGGGAGATCATGAAATCATTTCTTCCAGAATGAAGTCAGCTGTTACTCGAAGAAATGCTCCACCTCGGATTCCAGTCCGGTTCGGTCGTTGAGACACCTATCCCTTAGGTGTTACTTGAGAGCTCGAAAGAGGTAGTGGTCTGATGGAGCAAGTAGGCGAATACGGTGGGTGGGGCAGCACCTCCCACCTAAGCTCCTGCAACTTTTGGCGAAACGACCTTGCAATGTGGGGGGGGGGGGCGAGCATTGTCGAGAAGAAGGTAAACATCCCTCCGCCCTCGCCGTTTGCGCGACATGTCTTCGCTCAGCTTCTGCAGCTTCAGCTGTGTAGGGTAGACGTTCACTGTTACTGCGGTACCATCGTCAGGAAGCTCACGATGGAGCGGTCCTCGAGAATCCCATCAACAGCACAGCATTACCTTCCTCTGCTGGATGTCCGCCTTGAGGTTGTAGTTCTCCTTGAAGCAGCCACTGGGCCTTTCGAGTATGGTTAACGAGGAAGGCAGAGGATTCATCTCCCGTGACGACATTCTCAAGAAAGTCCTTGTTAGGAAAACGAACAAGGAGAGACTGAGCGATAGTCAGTCGCGAAGCCTTGTCCGAGTCACGGAGTCAGTCAGTCTTCACCGCAATCGTAGTATTTATGTGCCCTCAGAAACAAATCGCCACGTATGCGAAATACTCTAGAATGCATGTGCTACAACTACGTAGCACCAAACAGCCCTTGGAAGTTCCTGTTAAATCTTGAAAATTCTTCAAAATTTTTTGTGCAAGACTTTTTCACCAACCTAATATGTACCTGGTACAATTCTGCCGTAGACTGGTCATATCGCTTTTCCAGACCTTGAAGTTTAGAACTAGTCACCAACGCACTGTAATTTATGGCAAGATAAGCCTCAAAAATGCAAGTAGTGGCCGAAGGATAGTAAGTTGTTGCGACACGAACTTTCAACAAAATTTCAAATTGTAGAAGCGACGGGTCTTGTGTATATAGATTATACGCACATGTTTTCCCCAATGTTTTCCTGCGCTTTCGTATGGCTGCCTAGCTCTACTGACGTCATGCTGATTCCTTTTAAACATTGCTTCAAAGTGCTATTATATCATTATTTTATGAGAGACGCTGATCAGTATCTGAAATTCGAAACGCCTCGATGATTTTATTAACTGATGTCCTATGAAACCACCACGAAAAACGAAAACATGTGCTGAAACACTAACAACTCCATTCAGAAAGCAATCTTTCACCTGCTCTTACTAGCTCAGCCCAACAAGCTGTGCAGTAATTGCTACCTGTTTGGGTCGCTAAGGGCACTAGAGTGACATGGATGCTTGCTTAGTCTAATATGTAAGGCGGTTACCATGGCTACAGGTCGCGTACGCATTAACTTCATCAAGCCTGCTTCCGCTTGCTGCTGTGAATGATCACCGCTATTTGACAGAGTAGCGCAACGCCCAGTGATCAGAAACGGACATTTCAATTTCAAGCCACTTAGGCCCCCCTTACTTAGCCGTGACTGTCCGCCTATCTCTGGGCATCTGATTCTGTCTACACGTGCATACGTCTTTGTTTTCGATTCTCTCCATGACATCCCTGAATGTCGGCTGAGAAACGTTCGAAAGCTGTTCCGTATAAATCGCTGAAATGAAGGAATAAATGAAGGAGTTCGTGTTTACCGCGAGCCTCGAAGTCGTTCGGTTGACATGGCTACCGTCGGCCTGTCAATTAAGCAGACACACACATACGTAGAGTGTTGTAGCAAGAGGTCTACGGTTTTAATCGTCTGGTTCGCAGCTACCCTGGCGAGAAATATTTGTCTCTCTTGGTATCAGCTCAACTCGTGCCTATGTTCCTGATCACGGTTCTCGTCTGCCATTTACTAATAGGAGTTGCGTTCCAGAGTGATGGTTCCTCGTTATGTTGAATACGTGTCCGAGGACAGTGTTATAGCTGACATCGCACTTAGAGAGTCGACCTCAGCCAGTTTGCGCACGTCAAATGCGATTCTACTTGGTAATTCTACCTCCTTTATTCAGCTCAGGATCATTTAAACAAATAGGCTTATAAACTCCATGTCCGACTATCCTGAATCTCGGCATGACGTTTCGTGTCGAATTGTTCGTGAAGCTGTGCAGATTGTTACAGCACTTTATTCGGCTTGCGTTTCGGCGGTTTCGCCTTCTTCAAAACCTGGAAGAGTCCAAAGATAGGCTTATGTCACACTGTAGGAAAGAGTAGCCTGTCTCGTTCGTTTAAGACCGGTATCGTTATACTACCAAGCACTGATACCCATTATTCAATTCAGTGCCAGGTTTTCAAAAGCGTCGCTAGGTGAGAGAATCTTAATCTCGTATCTCACCACAGCAATCAAATCAGTGAACATCTGTACAGAGTAGACTGGAGATACTGAACAACTCCTACATACCCTAGGTTTTGCGGGCAAAAAGGCATTCATATCATAGTCATCTGTATAAGGCGATGAATACAAGACAAAGACAGGTATGAGATCAGTTCCTGCTAGCGTGGTTCACACGAAGCGAGCGGCCGTTGTAGTCCGTACCATTGAGTGTGTTGACCGCATTCTCGGCACCGGCAGCGTCGGCGAGCTCGCAGAAGCCGAAGCGTTTTGGGCGCCCGGTTTCACGATCCATGACGATTCTGACGTTGATGACTTGACCGGCTTGACTGAAGAGATTGCCAACCTCTTCTTCGGTGCACTGGTAGGGCAGGTTGCCGATGTACACGGAGCATCCGGACTGTTGTCTATCCATTTCTGTTGATTTGTTTGACTTCAGGAAGCAACTATCACGGAAAACTCTCAAATTTGGGTAATTAAACCAGGTTAGGATGAAAGTGAGGTAGAGACTGAGTTTGTTTGTTTTATATGTTTTCATGACAAATTATACACTTTCCAAAACAAAGTGGACATTTTGCTCAAAGCAATCTGGGCACTTTCGAGATCAAACTGAACATCCTTGAAATCAAAGCGAGGGCTCCCATATTACAGGGTGAACCAAAATAACGTCGACAAGATTTTTCCGTCATAATTATAAAACAACCAACAATTCGAAAAAACGTCAACTAAATTACAACAATACAAACATTAGGGTACGTCATGTTCAAGTGTTTTCATAGTGGCCTCCCTGGGAGCGGATGCAGAGGGACAAACGTTTCGCGAATTTTTCGACGATGGGCTGCAGGTGGTACCTGGGAACAGATTCTGTTCACGGATGAGAAGCTGTTCACCATGGAGCAGGCGCACAATTGCCAAAATGGTTGGATGTGGTCTACAGAGGCTTCAAGCACCTCTGTTATCGTCCAAAACCCACAATCTGTCATGGTTTAGGGCGGAGTCTGCGCAAGCGGCAAGACTCCCCTGGTTTTCGTGGATAAAGGAGTGAAAATCGACGAAGATGTGTACCAGCGAGACATCCTCGAGTCCGTAGTTCTCCCTTGGGCCGACCAGCACTTCGGTGATGCCCACTGGACGTTCCAACAGGACTCTGCACCCGCACATAATCCGAAGAGTGCGCAGGTGTGGTGTAAGGTCAATTACCCGGCTTCATCACGCTTTCGGAATGGCCGCCGTATTCTCCGGATTTGAATCCGATGGACTACAGTGTGTGGGCATTTTAGAGGCTAGGGTCGGCGTCAAACGCCACCGCAGTCTCGAGTCCCTGAAGGAATCCCTGCGCCAGGAGTGGGAAAGGTTGTCTCCTGATGACTTGCGGCCCATCGCCGAAAAATTCGCGAAACGTTTGGCTCTCTGCATCCACTCTAAGGAAGGCCACTCCGAAACCACTTGAACATGATGTGTCCTAATGTTTGCATTGTTGTAATTTAGTCGTCGTTTTCTCGAATTGTTGGTTGTTTTATAATTATGATAAAAAAATTCTTGTCCACGTTATTTTCGTTTCCTAAACTAGGCATTCTGAGAAGGTGAAAACAAGTTTTGTTTATGATCTATATTCTGAATGTTATTCATTGCTCCAAAAAAAGAAAACAGTTTAAAATTATTCATTCAGTTAGGAAATTGTGTAAAAACTGTATTTAGGAAAAAAAAACCGATCTAAAGTGGCGGAAAGACAATAACCTTTAGTATAAAAGTATATTATCACGTTAGTATATTATTTTAATACACTATTGGTATGAATGTTAGGAAAAAGAATAGGTCACTTATTTGTTTTTTATTTAAACACGTGGGACCAAGCCGCACGTGTGAAATAGAAAGAAAAACCGAGAACTACATATCAGATTTGAATCGGAAAGTCGATATAAGATCTTGAATAACAGTTACTGTTTTTGAACGTTCACTTTGAAACATATGTGCAATAAGACTCGAGCAATTATGTTATGCATGCAGTCGTCCGTCACACCGTGATTTCCTCTGTGGGTTAGTAAAAATTCCATTTGCAAGGAGTTATACAGTGATGAACTGCAAGACAAAAGCAATGGTAAAAAACTTACATGTTTTGATTTCGCAGACCCAAGTACTAATATATGCCTTTCTGCACTTGAGACCGCTATTTTTCCTTAAAAAAAAGTTTTTCCAAAATTTCTTAATTTATTTAAAACTGCGTTCTTCTTTGGGGCATGTGAATTACAATACTCAAAACAAAAATCTTAAACAAAAACTTATTTTCACCTTCTCAGAATGCCCAGTTTAATGTGTGAGCCCCCGCTTCGATTTGGGGGATGTCCAGTTTGATTTCGAAAGTGTTCAGCTTGCTTTGAGCAAAATGTCCGATTTGCTTGGAGAAACCTGAAGGCGTGGATTCGTAGTAAAGCCCATTTTTGAAGGTAAAATATTTTAGAGACATCGAAGACCTTGACGGAGACCAAAAAGGGCCATAGAAACACTTTGTTGTATTTCACACTAATTTCGATAGCTAACTAATTATTGGTAAAGCTCCGCTATTCAGCCTCCTTATTCGACGTCACTCCGTATCCGTGGAATTTCTTGGGAACAGCTTAAATCCATTTTGGTTCAAATACTGAACTGGGGTGGTAACCAGCAGATGCACAAAGCAGTATTTTACTCTCTCCAGTCATTTCTGTTACCGATGCTCCGCCCTTGAGGGAAAGGAAGACTTGGATGGTTTGGTCGGAACCCAAATTGTGAATCAATTCAGAAGTTGGCGCCTCCTTCGAGTGCTTTACATGCGCACAACAGAGCCGTACTGAGAAACATTCTGAAATCATGGGTAATGTTTGGAAATCGGATTCTGAAAAGGTTGCATAAGCGTTATATATTAGGGGGGCCAAAAGTAATGAGACAAAATGAAAAAAATTTTTTATCTCCTTATAACTCAATTACAACTGCTGAGGAATGTATTTGCCATTAAGGGCAATGACCTTGCTGCCATCGCTCAGTCAACTTCCTGATCCCATCCTTACAGAACTGCTTGGGCCTGGTGTTGATCAACTGCTCGATATGGTTGTCAAGGACTGCTTGGGTTCTTGTGTCCCTTCCGACCAGGAAGTCCCGTAGGCCCAAGAAGTGGTGGTAGCCGCATGGAGAGATGTTTAGCGAATACGGTGGGTGAGGCATGTGAACGTAGCTCAGCTGGCCAAGCTTATCCGTGGTTACTTGTTCCCGAGGGGGTGCGGCGTTGTCGAAGAGGAGAACCTTCTTGAAGCGCTGCGAATGAATAAGAGCGAGTCGCCGGCCCATCTCCTCTATTTCGTTCACAATGGCCTTGGAGTTCATCGCGGTGCTCTTGGGAGACAGCCTCCGGTAAACCGATCCATGGGCGCAGACTCAAAAGCTCCAAAGATGCTTCTCGCCGTGAACATCTCTCCGAGCGAAGGTCGGTAGCAATTCACCAGGCCTCACCCAGACTCGCTGCTTAGCAGGGTTAAGGTAGAAGACGTACTTCTCATCTTGCGTGAATATTGAGCCCAGGCTGCTCGGGGTTGGGAATTGGGGAGATTTGAGCGACACAGGTCGACTCGTCAGACTGGGGTTTCGGCATGAGACAGGCTGGGGTTTTTGGCATGCTTCTCGAAAGGGCGGAAGTGGTAACTTTTCAGATGTGCTTCAATAAGTAGCATACAAACATACAAATACAACAAGTACGAATCCAGACTCCAGCTACGAGATATATGGACACGGCATGGGGTGTCTCATTACTTTTGCCCCCCCCCCCAATATAGGAGCACGCCATAAGAAAATCTTCAGCTTTCTGTGAATTATTTGGAGTCTATCCAAGACGTGGACTGGTCCACATTGTCTTTATTGTGTGCGTATTTTCAGCTGTTCTCATACTGGCGTCCTATATATTGAATATGATCTTGCTCTGCACAATCTATACGAGGTTAGTGATATACGAATTTAAAAAATGCCAACTTTTCAAAGTACACCACAGGCTTCCTTTTTCGAATAACAACGATAGAGACTACTGCGCTGTGTAGTTGCGCTCGAATGAATATATTCGAATAATTATTCGAATAATCGAATATTCGATATTTCTTAATTTTCTTAATTTTCGTATATTCGTTAGAGTTCCAACTTCGACGGTCTTCAAAAGTTGAATATTCGCTCGAATTCGATCACTGAAGAAAACCGTATTCGAATATTGTTCGAAAATCGAATAATTAAGCTCTATTCGATCGGGCAACTTTATTCGATTGTCGAGTAAACTTCCAGTATTTAAGGATACAACTTTATCACGCAACAAATACGTGATTAGTGTCCTAAGTTTTGATAAGGGTAACAAGTTGGAATGCATTGAAAAGAAAAGAGAATCGCAGTCGATTTCTGCCTAGGTGTATTCATATATGTATCTTCACGTATCTTTCTGTATATCTTCTATGTAATCAGGAATTCTTTTACATGAATGCGTGGCGCATTTTAAAGGATATAGCAATATTATCCTTTACTTCCTTAACGGTTTGCAGAATTGAATAGTAATGATAATAATAAATGATAAAGGAGGGCGTTACTCAATCCCTTTTTGGGATGCGCCACTCATTCTACTCTACTTCTGGGGGATGTCGTGGAGGCGACTTGAATGCGTATTTGGCCATACAGTGATGGCCAGCCGATGAACATGTCAGCTCTCTACCCTTCCCAGACAAGTCTCGCACCAATTCACCGAATCCGGAGGGATGGAAGGCTTGGTTGGCCTGGGCGGGAAATCCGAACCAGGAACCTGGTATCGCGTGCGAGCGACAGCCGGCGCCTCCTCCGACTGCGCTACACGCGCCCTGCGCATGACTGAAGGATGATAGCAGGTCAGACGAATGCAGGGATAGTGTATGGTCTCCCATTTCAACGGCATCAATTTTCCTGGATTTCTACATAGATTTTGAAAATGAAACTAAAAATAATAATAAAATGCATACGGAAAGGTAGAAAACCTATTTCAGCCGAAAACTGAGAACTTCACTTATCTACTTGATGTTCACTTACATGTGTCTTATCAACATTCTGGATCTATCCTTCTCAGTTCTTCTCTCCCTTGTCTACATTGCAAATGGAACATGGGTGTTCGGCACTCAGTGGTGCCGAATTAATGCGACCGTTCAAGAGGTTAGCGAGAATTCATCCCTCCAAAGCGACACAGGCCTACAGTGGCTAGTTTGCAGTTCTGTCAACTCTACATGCTGCTGACGATCGCTTTGATGGCAGTTGAGCGAGCGATCGGCTTGGTGACCGACTCCGCATCACTTCCGAACCAGCGCGTCGGTGACCATCTGCAAACACTGACAAGAAAACGCATTATCAGTAAGACAACACTGAGGATTAATTGACAAATACTTAGCTGCAGTTCTACCATGACCGCGGCAGCCAATCATGCACCAGCTCTGCCGCACAGGCGGCTGCCGCAATTATAATAGAAGCAACGTTCCCGCATCCCTGCGGGGTGCCTTCGCGACATGTACCATTAGTCGTTGATGTGGTCCACGTGGGGAGGCAGGGCACTAAACCAACCAGGCCTTATTGAATGGGCGTGCCCTTTTAAGGGACCTTGTAATCGGGGTGTGGCGTCGGTACCCGAATAAGCTGGTGCGTTACCGGTTCCTCATGTAGGCCGCATCAACGACTAGTAGTGCGGAAGAGGATCTTCTAATTTGGGAACTTTGCAATTTTTAGACCTAAAACTTCCCTTTTCGGGTTCGGTATTCTCACCAAGACGCATTTCAGTTCTATCCATTGCGCTTGCACTGGCCAGCTTCGCGATTTCCATTCCAACAGTAACTGGAGCACTTCCTGTCAAGCCGTTCAAGAACAGATACGTCTGTGCCATCACCAGGTAAGTGTCTTTGGTGTCCTTTGAATTCCCCAAATAGCTGTTTATACTTCTCGTTGTTTCCGCTGATCGCAATTCCAAGAAGAGCTTAGATTTGACCGAATTCGTAACGTTTAACCAATTTCATAGAGAGGTATGTACTTATTGAGTGCGTTCAAATCAACTTCATTGTTAAACGAGTTACCATAACAGCATCTAATGAGGTGCTCTCCCCGGCTTCTCAAAGGGTTTTTGAATAAAAAAAGCAGTGCTGTCGACGTCAAAACGACGGAGAAGGTTACTTTCGATAGATGTTCCCTAGAAGGACAAATTTGGCCTAAGCTGTGCACAAAAATATTGTGGAACTTCTGTTCTCACAGAATGTAAGAAGCCATAGTGTTGAACTATGCTTTGTTAAGATTTGCTCACGTATGACAATTAGTTGGAATCAGTTGCCAATTGGAGCCACTACAAATAGCCGCTACAAATTACCTAGCAATCGAAATAAAAATGCTGAATAGGAATGTCACGTTAGGCTCCACCAATACTGGACTTTTGAAGAGTTGAAGTATTTCTGTAAGTAAACGAGTTTATCGTGTCCATCTGTCTCTTCGTACGTCCGTCCGCGCAAGTTAATGGCCGCTCAAAGAGAGTTGGAACTCCTCGACTGATATACATAATTAGTTGTTGCCTAGTACAGGCCATTTGGAGTGTTGATCACGCGATTGCCATGGATTTATTAGTGAAGCTCGTCACTTGTGAAATACTGTACTGTTGAAGCTTGTCGTTTGCTTCTTGTATAGCGCCAACGCAAGACGCCATTGATCGACAGAACAAATCGATTAATACTATCGATTTATGTCCACAGTTGGCCGCTTGAGGTGGAAACTGTGTAAATTTCCCTAGAAATATGAAAGCTGGATGGACTTAACAACGAGCAGACAAAATCGACTCTTCAAGCAATTCGATCGATAACACTGATCTTAATGTCGATAATATTGATCACCATCAATTTCTGTGGCGAAGCCTTAGGCAATAGCCAGTCGTGCTTGGCCCGTTGACTGCTGGGTGTCTATTAAAACTGAGGAAAACTTGGAGTGGAGTACAGATCTAGATGTGTTAAATTAGGCGCGTCTTGAAAATAACTGGATAGAAGCTTAGGGGAAGCATGAAGTACTGCTTCGTTAACTAGCAGCACTAGCTGGACGTACTTTAGGGCACATAGAGGTAGTCCATCACACTTCACTCATAAAACAGCTCGACTGAACTGATGCTAGCCTCACGGTAAATGGTGTCGTGTTCCAGCGGCGCTCCTCTTGGGTACTCGCTGTGTCGCTTATTCATCTACACTGGATGTCTATGCGTGCTTCTCGTCTGCGCTTCTGCAGTTTTCAAGAAACGGGTAAGTTTTCGTTTTTCATACGACCACTTCAAGATGATTCAGCTAAAATTTAGTGTTTAACACTGTGCAGCAATTCTAAGATTCTAAGGAAAAGCAAGGCTCATGGAGCACGGACAGACAAGGTGCCCGTTGTGGCAGGCACCCGATCCCAGTTTCCTTCTTCGGATTTCCCTATCAATCTTTCCATTCTTACGGGGTCTGTGGATTGCTACCGTACTTGTCTGACAAGAATAAGCGCTGACTTGTTCATCGGCTACCCTCCGCAATTCGTTGTATGTATTTAGACCCAATACGTATTCAAACGGCCTCCACGGCGTCACGTAGAAGTAGAGTGTTTGGCGCATCCCAAAGGAGATTAATTACGCCATCATTTATCCATTTAAAGAAAGGCGCTGTCGAATAAGCTTATACAATATTGCTCTCACCTATAGGACCAAATGAAGAAGTTAATCTTTTGGTGTGCGACAAGCACAGAACTCATGCATTATATCGCGGAGGTATGTTGAATACCTATCTGGGCTATAGTTGTGGTTTAGAAAAATTTTATATAATGAATGAATAAACGAATAATTCGATTTCGAAAATTTTCGAACGAATGAGCGAATTTATTTGACGTCGAAATATTTCGAGCGAATCAACTAACAAATTAGTCGCTCATTAATTTCTTCGAATAATCGAATATCGAATAAACCCCCTTCTTGGTTAATTCGAATATCCGAATAGTCGAATAATTTGTTCGAATCACGTTTTCTGCACGAAGATTTGTACTCGATTTTCGAACAATACTCGAACATCTATGCTCGAATTCGAACGAATATTTGAAAATCTAGAGATTGTGGAGGTAGGTTGTTAGAACTATTCGAAGAATTGTCTAGAAATTGTGGAGGCGGATTATTAGAACTATTAAAAGAATTCGCGTGTAGCGCAGTCGGAGGAGGCGCCGGCAGTCGCGTGCACACGATACCGGGTTCCTGGTTCGGATTCCCCGCCCAGGCCAACCAAGCCTTCCATCCCTCCGGGGTCGGTGAATTGGTACCAGACGTGTCTGGGAAGGACAAAGCGCTGACTTGTTCATCGGCTGGCCACCGCAATTCATTGTATGGCCAAATACGCATTCATGTCGCCTCCCCACGACATCCCGTAGAAGTAGAATGCGTGGCGCATCCCAAAAGGGATTGAGTAACGCCGTCCTTTATCCCTTATCCTTTATTAAAAGAATTGTTCGAATAAATTATTCGAATCTATTCGACCAAGCACTACCATAATCTGGACGACACGATAACCTGTGGTGGTCATCAATTAAGGAAGGCAGTTTTCTGCACCTTTCAGAGAAGTCAGCTAGCAATACCTTCACGCCGAGGGTGGAAGGATGGGTTGATCTGGATGGTCCCAGAATCGATATGGTGATCTCTTAGGAGCCGGCGCCTCCTCCAACTGCGCTAATTGTGCTGCTCGTTTCCATCGTTTCCAGCAGTTTTTTTCAGGAAGGACATTCTCTACCACAGCAGGCACACGAGTATTCGGATTTCATACGACGGAATCGTGCAATGCAGGAGCACTTGAGTAGAGCAAAACTGGTGAGACTAGCTATCATTTCGTTAAACTACTGATGACCTAGGATTCGTGCAGAGGAATTTAAAAGGCTGCAATGAAACTCTCAAAGTTACAAGGAAAATAGGGAGTTATTAAGAGGGCTGTTCTCGTAGCCGAATAAAATATTCGAATATAAATATTCGCCATTTATCTCGTTTTCTTACTTATACCTCTGTATAGTATTATGATTGGAACTGAAATGTCTTGATAGGGTTTTCTTCATAAGTTCCAACTTTCGACTGATAGCCATGGTCTGCTATGTTGCTATCATAGAACATTCTCGAAGCTTTTCTGCAAGGGATTATAAGTCTCTTTAGTTTTGGACGATGTCAGGTTCGCAAAAGCATCTTGGAGTAAGCATCTTCTACGTGTGGCGAAGCAGAACTGGAGCGACGGTAACGGTTCGCAACATCAGCAGCGCATTGGCGGAGGACATCATCACCACCAGCAACGTCATCCGCTGGATCAGCCGGTTCGCAAAAGGAGACAAGGACGTTAAAGACAAACCGGCACCCTCCAAGCTGCGGAAGGCTCCACCATCATCGATGCTGTCAAGGAGGATCCGGAGTCTTTGACAGGACTCAGATATGCCCTATCGACAGACTTCCGCCTCCAGCCTTCGGCTACCGAGAATTGCTGGCATGATGGATCCCGCCTGCCTTGACCGATAGCATGCAATTCATCCGCATAGCCATCTGCCAGTTTTTCCTTCCCCGCTTGCCCGCAAGGAGTTTTCAGAAGACCTGGTTACCGGAGGTGAGAGTTGGGTTTTTCACGACTCCCGCGACGCCGTGCCGTATGGCGCCTTCGAGGAGAAGAACTGCCTACGCAAACAATGTTGAACATGCACCTCAAGAAAGTTTTGCTTCTGGGGCTCGACTGGAATGCTGCACTACGAGCTGCTCTCGCAAGAGCATGTGGTCACCGCAGTCGTTTACGCCAGTTCCAGAAACTCGCGAAAGGTGTTCGGGAAAAGCGGTCGAGGCGATCTTCAGTGTACCTTTTTCATGACAACACCAGACTCCATGTAGTTACATAAAGCGACCCACCAAAAAATCGAAGAGCTGGACTGGGAGACCGTACCGTACTCGCCATATTCTCCTGACATAGCCCCCTCAGACTGCCACTTATTTCTTAAATGAAGAAAGGAAAAGAAAAAGAGAGAAAATGAAAACCCTGCCAAAACCAACCTAATATGTTTCCTATAAAGAGTGGCAGATGCATATACGTATATCTTCTTCGTGAATACGACGAGCTTTTGAGGCTAAGAAGTTTGCGCCCAAGAAAACAAGAACCATCCGCTTAAAAACCGTTAGGGAAGGTGGATCGCAGGTGACAAGTTCTACCGCTTACCTGCTTGGCATTTACTTGAGACTTTATAGTTCGAATGTGTTTGTGATCAACTTAACACTAAAAGGAGGCTATGCAGTCCTACCAATGTGTCCCTTGACTTTTGCTGTTTTATCATGTGTAAGTTGTTTCCTATGGGAACTACCTGTTTCAGGTGGCCTTGTTGGTATGCATTTTCATTGCCGTGGAAGGGCCCTACATATCTCTCTGCTTTGCCTTTGAGGTAGGTTTCAATACTTCAGAAATGCTAACATGAACAGTCTCACAGCGTCACTAAGTGCAGATCGTCAACAGCTACGATGTAACATCTGACGGTCTTGTGCTGGACATTCCACAGGACGCTGACACCCTGATTACCTGGCTGAAGTTCTTGTTTCCTCTCCTATCTCCGATTGCGGTATGATGGCCAGCATATGTACATTGTGAAGACGTCACTCCGCATAAACGTCTCATTTCAGATTCTCTGCTGGTGTTCGGACATCAGCGGCTATCTGAAGGAGCTCTTCTGCTGCCGTTCATATGATCCTCCAGTGATCGGTCAGATCGGAACTGGCTACAAAGGTGAACCTTTTAATAGGAAGGCCATACTTGGTAACGAATGTTACTATGGTAAAAGGTGCAGCATTTTCGCTCTCAGGTGAAACCCTTTCCACTCTTAGATGCTATCCCTTCAAAGCTTGTGTGTTTTGAATTCCCTTGTATGATATGCAGGACATTCCCAAAATGCGAAGATTCTGTTGTAGAAGGGAGACATCGTCGAAGAAAAGTGACGCTTGATGCCTTTCTGTGAATGAGCAAAACTGCAGATTTGGTTTAAGCCCTGGAATCTGGGAAAACGTTTTGATGAGCAGATGCAAAGCAGCTCTTGCTCATAATTTTTTTTTGAATCAAATAGAGTACTCCTCTTAGTCTCCCATCCAAGGTCGTATGGTTGGACGGTGGTGCTTTCTCCTCCATAGAAACAACTTCTGACATCAACAATACTTTATTCCAATTGCTTTGTACACTCTGCTTCCATAGCTAAGAAGCCTATCAGCAAGGCCGCGTTTACACTTCATTCGCCCTTTATGGGCAGGGACTGGACCCAGAAAAGAATAGGAATACATTTTAGGCCCACACAGTGTCTGGTGCAAATGGCATTAAGCGCATCCGCTTCTCCAAAAATCTTGTTACAATTAGAATACTGACTCGTTGAAAACAGTGGACGAATTGAGCCGCACCTCTTCATAATTCCACTGCATTCATTAATTCACAACCAGGTTTATCAATGTCGACTTGGTTTAGGCGTTGGAGCTATGCCTGGAGTGATGACACTGGTGGCAACTCCAGAAGGGCTTCAGCTGAAATTACCGAGTTCAGTCGCGAGTCCACCAGATCCTATCAGATTGCCACAACCAAGCCCTGACCCTCAGCCATATGAAGGTTCGTTATTTCTCCTCGACTGTCGTTGACATCACATCTTTATGTTCACAGTAAGAGATGGTTAACTGATAACTCACACAGAGAAGGAATTCCTAGTCGTGAGTTCACAGTACAAAATCTTGCGTAGAAACACTCCCCTTTACACTTTTGTGGGTCAGCTGTTCGTGATGGAGCGCGCTTGCATGCCATAGATATCACGGTGCGGCACGAGCCATCCTGCCCATGGGGAACACCATCTGGCACGGCATCTTTGAGAGGTAAGGCTCGATGAAGACACACTAGATGATGCCATTTCATTGCATGGTGCTCTGCTTGTGAGTGGACGAGGGTTAGAAGTCTAGATCTTCTAAGTCGGTATGCTAGATGACGTTTTTAAACTACAGAAAAAGAGGTCTACTCTGAATGTTGTGTTTCACCTTCAGGGAAATTGAGCATCCATGGCCATGTGCCCTTAGGTGCAGTCAAATTCACTCCTATCTCCTTGTTTCAATCGCAGACCTGCTCCGCTAATGTGGAGAAGAGCAAGGTGCAGAGCAGTTGAACGTCGTGAAAATAGAAGCAACCTTGGGGTTGCAACGTTGACGCCCTGGCGCGTCGCAGACATAAATTCAAAGCTACTTTGGTCCTACCGTCAATTTTCTTACCCGATTTTGCACTCTATCAAGGTCCACGTTCGGCACCAAATAACATGGAAACCGGTGCTCCCGATGTTAACGACGGCAATGTCGTGGCAGCGGCAGGTGAATTCCACAATTCACCAGACAGCGGACCGCTTCCGATAAAGAAAGAGCTCAATCCTGTGAAGAAGCGGAATGCTGGACCATCAAACGCGAAACGTTGGTGTAGTTTGATTAGAGAGCGCCTTCATAGAAATGTCGTCCTAAATTTCTTTTACAGCGAAGGCAGTCCAAACGAGAGCACAAGGTGGCAAGCAGCGACGTGTGAATGCAGTGAACTAGAAGAAGGAACTCAAGCTTCGCTACGAAACGATTGCTGACGGCTGGCTGGAGGTCAGAAGGAGATGTTCGACACGATCCAACGATGTAGTGGTATTTGAGTGGAATTTGAATGGAATTTGGACTGCGAAGCTGTCAGTGGTTGTGTTAAAAATGTTATTTTGTTAATTTTATTGAATCGCAACAGTGTTGTTGATCAGAATGAGCAAGTGCATACATAAGAAGCCCTATAGGTATGGCCTATTCATAGTTTACTACCGCTTCTGGTCACCGTTTATCACATCAGTGGGCTCTCTCTCATTCATACTCATCTCCGGAAGACAACCTTCATAAGATGTAGGCCAATTTTAGTCAGAAGATTTTTGTTAGCCTGCATTGCTTATCGCAGAGAAATATGGCTAGGGATTATACCGACGACAGACTTATTTTCAAGAACAGGACTGAGATAAGAGTTGAATTTCTGCAATATATAAAAGGGCTAGCGTTTGACCGAACATCGAATTGACAGAGGCGTTTCAAAGAAGGGCACAGAGCGTCCAAATTCAGAAGACGTGCTATAGATGTCACGTACCAAATGTGCAGCTTCAGAACACGACACGTTTGAGGTGTGGGTCACATCTGACTATGTATGTGGACCGGTGGACAGGCTTCACAGCAAGTTAACAAAATGGATTAGCTACACTATCAATCGATTTTACCGATTTTTGCCCAGATTGGGTGTTTGAGTTGGCAGTCAGGTAATTATGACGGCCAGTGGCACTTCACACTTTAAAACAAGTAAACATATGCGATATCGATCGACCGGCTCACCAGAGGTTTACGATGACAATTGGCTGAACAATGTCGATCAATATGGTAGATTCTGCACGATTTGAACGTGTGAGGTGGGAGTCAAAGGGCCTGTTCATACTTCGCGACAAGAGCAACAAGAGCGACAAGAGCGACTGGAATGACTGGGGCGACGGATGTAGTGTCGTGTACGTAAATAATTGCGTACTCCACTCTCCGTCCGCGACGAATGTAGTGTGAAATGCGTAACTATTTACGTACACCACACTACATCCGCCGCCCCAGTCGCTATTCGCTGTTGTCTCTCTTGTCGCTCTTGTCGCTTTTGTCGCTCTTGTCGCTCTTGTCGCGAAGTATGAACAGGCCCAAATGAGCAGGTTGGCCGGTGGTCAGACTTTACATTAAATAGACACTATCTGGTTAATACACATTGCAAAATATTCTGAGAATCAGTCAGTGGCCAGACCGGCGAGTAGATCCGATGACTAATTTCTGCCCTGTGTACTCCGCTTTCATGTAAAATTTTCGACATTTTTCAAATCAAATCTGACATCTTCCAAAAGAGTAAAAAAGTTTTTCTTTTTTGCGCAACACATTGTTTTGATAAGTACGCCTTTCCCGAGTACTCATGTGAAAACAGATTCATTGTCCGATATGAATGAACAAGAGATGTCTTCATGTCATCGTCGTGATGAATGGCTGCCAAAAAGATTCGCCTGTCCCAGTGGCTTGCTGGGCACGGTGATGTTCATCGCTTCAGAGTAGTCGTAGAGCGATGGCGCTTCTAGTATGATGAACATCGTGCCAACATTTAGCACCGAGAATATCACCAGAAATAGCCTATCCAATACCATTGCCACAAACGTCCAATCGTCGGAGATCTGAAGAAACAAATGATTTTAAGAGGAAGACGCAAGTCAACTAACTTCCGATTTCAACACTGGAGCACAGAGGAGTTCTCAGACTGCTCACCTCACTTTCTCTCTCGTTGTGTTGGAAATGTTCAGCAATAAATCGCACTTGTTGTAATAAATTCATAAATATAACATCATCCACGCGTCTCTTGGTCTTCTTCGATTTCCGGAAAACAACCGTGGGAGCGATGTTGTTCGGTCGACCAGGAATAAACGACTTGTTCAGCTGAAATACAATTAAAGACGTGTAGCGTACGAACGAAAGCAACTGCTGCTCCAGGGCTCTGATTATTTATTTATTTATTTATTTAGTGTGCATCGAAAGTGCGCTTGAACAAAACAAATTAAAAATGAAAGCACAGTAACCATAAAACTTATCCTGTGCGAGAGCAGTAGTGGCAACAACTGTAGCAAAGTCACAGGTAGATCGTGGGACATCATTATGAATACATTAGGGTAAGAAGTCTGTCATTCCTAGATATTAGGAGTTTCAGTTAAAAGAACCAGAGAAAGTGTAAAAGTACGACGAAATACAGTAGAATTTTGGCAAAATAAAGGATAAAATTATAAAAGACGGCGTTATTCACTCCCTTTTCCATGCCACGCATTCTACTTCTACGGGATATCGTGGAAGCGATTTGAATGCGTATTTGGCCATACAATGACTTTCGGTGGCCAGCCGATGAAAGTCAGCGCTTCTTCCTTCCCAGTCAGGTCTGGTACCAATTCACCGACCCCGGAGGGATGGAAGGCTTGGTTGGCCTTAGCGGAAAATCCGAACAAGGAGCCTGGTATCGGGTGCACGCGACAGTCGGCGCCTTCTCCGACTGCGCTACACGCGTCCTTAAAAATTTTGGAACGCTTCACGAATTTGCGTGTCATCCTTGCGCAGGGTCATGCTAATCTTCTCTGTATTGTTCCAATTTTAGCATATGTTCAGGAAACAACAAACGTTCACTCATTCATTCATTGTCAAAATACTCAAAGAAAATGTTTTGGCGAAACAGTTTATCACAAGCGTCGGAAGAGAGAACCTTGAGTCCAGTACATAATAGCTATATCGTGATTCTGAGTGAAAGAAGAAATCGCTTTCAAGCAACTTTCCGAGAATGAAGCACCTAGGAGTTCAGTCTTATTTCCGATCATTTCGAGGCTCTCCAAGGCAAGCAACCAGCTATATCGCGCTTCCTCTCGGTGTTGCTTCGGAACTTGCCAAAAATAACTCCGACGAATATTTGCATATAAATGTACATATAACGAAAATGAGTAAAAACGAAGATTTAGTAAAAACGAAGGTTAGGAAAAACGTATATATGACGAAGTGCCTCGCACTGAAACCGCAATTACCGTTATTACTAACCATTAACCGCAGACATAGTGATATCAGCAAACAAAGAATAAGTAAATAAACTGACCCTACAGCGTGCAAAGGTATACTATAGATATCACGACTATCGTACCAAACTTCGTTTGCACAGAACGCAAGGACTTCTTCGTATACAATCCACGTCTGTGGCCACAGAGTCGTAAACACGAACAAATTAACTCAGTCTGTTAGCAGCCACAGACGTGGATTGTATACGAAGAAGTTCTTGCGTTCTGTGCAAACGAAGTTTGGTACGATAGTCGTGATATCTATAGTATACCTTTGCACGCTGTAGGGTCAGTTTATTTACTTATTCATTTATTTATTTTGAGGTGCAAGACGTTTCTTGCACAAAAGGAACAACAACATAAGACGAAAGAAACATCTACAAAGGAAAGCTCAACATGGCCCTGGACAACTACATTATTATAAGTAAAACGAGATAAAAAGTTTAAAAAAAGAAACAATTATCGTTGCATAATACATTAAAAATGAACAAACCAATTATTTATCTTAGGAAACCCTAGAGGATATTCCAGCAGTAACCAGTTTCTTGAAAGCCGATAAAGACAATGATAGAATGCCCCAACTAAGCAGTTTGTTAAAGTCAAGAAGCACTCGATTAGGAGAGCTCTTGAGCCTGATCTGAGTTCTAGAAACTGAAGCCATAAGTTTAACCTTAAAACACCTTGTTACAGAGCTTCTCAATGTAAACATATTACCTGAATTTAGCTCAGCAAGTTTGCCCCTGAGTACCCATAAAAGCCAATTACTTACTCAGTGTCGTGACTCGCGTCCGACAAGTCCTCACAGGTCGCCGTCGCTGGGCCGGGCCGGTCGATCGACCTGGTCAAACGTGGTCAAACGCGTCGATCGACACGTCGCCACCGCGGAAGCTTCTAGAAGCCGGCAGAGACGCAGAGGGTGCGTGCCTCTGTCGTCTCTGACCGGCTTGGTCGCCAGTCCTGCCACCACCGCTCCCGCTGAGCGGTGGTCGTCCCCGGCCGCTCCCGATGAGCGGCCGGGTGTCGTCGTCGTCGTCGCCCGTCGCCTCGGAGGGCAAGCACTACTCGTCGGTCGGATCCTGGCTTGGTCATCATCGAGATCCACCTTCCTGATCGCTACGATCGTCAACTGCCATCCTCGTCGCTAGCCGCCAGTCGTCGTCAAGGAGCCAAGGATTCGTCGCCGTCGTCGCTGTCGTCGTTTCCACAGGTAACGCGGGGCCCCTGCCTGGCCTCGTCGGTCCCGACTTGGCGCAGGCCACGGGACCTGGGTCAGGCAAGCTCCGCGTCGCGGTACTGATCCCCTCAGTAGGTTTGGGTGCAGCCTGGCCCGTAACTCCCACTTAGGATAGGTCACTTCCATATTTTGTTATGTTTTGTCGGTCATCATTCTTAGCTAACATCCTACTATATATAAAAGAGTAAGCGGTTGTCCGTCCGTCTGTCCGTCCGTCCGTCTGTCCGTCCGTCTGCCTATCCGTCTGGCCTTTCCTATCCTAGACGTCGAGTAACAGGCGTCCGGGTTCAGACCATGTGTCACCCATGGTCGAGAGGGTCAGAAGGCGTGTCACCGATGTCGCGCAAAGGGCTTTCGTACTCACCATCAGAAGACATGTCACCGACGTCGTTCTACAGGCGTCCGAATTCAGAAAAGGTGTCACCGACGTCGTTTAACAGACGTCCGGGTTCATAAGAGGTGCCACCGACGTCGTGCAACAGGCGAACGGGTTCGGAAGAGCTGTCGCCGAAGTCGCGCAAAGGGTGAAGGGGGGGGCAGGTACAGAAGACATGTCAGCGATGTCCTTCAAAAGACGTTCGGCTTTAGAAGACGAGTCAACGATGTCGATTAAACGATGTCCGGGTTCAGGCATGTCACCGATGTCACGCCGTGAGCGTGGGAGGACAAGTTTGGGGGGGGGGAATATCTTGAAAAGTGAAATTCTTGAAATTCGTGAAAGTGACCTGGAAGGGGGAGGGGGCTGGAGGTGACATGGAGACGGGGAACCAGTAATACGGGATCTCTAAAATGGGATCAGTAGACGGGACCAAGGGAATGGGGAAACCAATAATGGTGTTCAGTAGACGGTTACCAATAAGGGAACAAGAAAGGAGGAGTTAATTAAGGATGGTTACCAATAAGGGCAATCAAAAAGAAGGGGTCCAGCAGCTGAAGCGTGCAAGAGGGGACCAGTAAAGGATGACCTGTTCGAGAGAACCAGTAAGGTGGGGTGGGGAGGGAGGGGGGGGGGGTGGCGTCCGGATTCAAAAGATGTGTCAGTGTTGTGGGGCAACGGGCTTCCGCGTTCAGAAGACGTGTCTCCGATGTCGGTCAAAGGCCGCTTGGGATTGCAAGACGTGTCACCGACGTACAGAGGCAGGCGCGTTCGCTTATCCGTTTAGTATCTCTTATTATTGACAGCTTTGAGGAAAACATTTTTCTGAAACATAGGAGAGAGGTTATCTCCTCAATGGATGATATCTGTGTGATTCTTTCCATCTTCTAACAGTGATGAGTTTATTGGGAACTTCATTTCAAGAGAGCAGTTATATGAAACAGCTGTATCACAATCGCAGAAGGTTTCGGACATGAGCAAACCGAATCAGCATGGTATGCGTCTGTGTAAAGAAGTTTTTCAGGGTTTCAGGGTTTGGGGGCGAAGCCCCCAACCAGACGTTTGACGGCCGCTAGGCCGTTGAACGTCTGGTAAACTTATAATTCAAAGGTTTATTATCCAAACTCGTAAGGTGGTTTGCCTGGTTATCTGGGTCAAGTCAATGGTCAAATCAGCGTCGCAATTGGAGGGATCGCCGGGGGTCGGTGGACGCTTCGACCAACGGGGATTCCTCCGGAGGAAGTCAACATACGAAGAGACGCTATCACGTGGGATTACAAGGTCGCATCAAAAGGGCACGCGGCGATCAAGATCCGCTAAGGGCCTCTCGGGTAAGAATGACCGCGTGGCAGCTTGAGCCCACTGGTCGCGAGCCTCGGATCAAATATGCCACAGCTCGGGCCGTAGAGGGGACCTCGGCCTCCACCGATGTACGGGCGGAGGTTCCCCCTGCGGCACGACACTCAGAGTTTTGATTCTCCACTGCTCAGAGTTTTGATTCTCCACTTGAAACAGAAAATAATGTCACTGAACTCACACCTATACCAAAACCTTTGCATATTGGGGATGTTCTCGCCTTTTTTTGAATTTTTTAGTGCGCGACTGGACATGCGGCTTTGAAACCGCTATGATAAGAAATCGAAATGAAATTGTGAGAAGTGAGGAGCGTATGTATCCGATTTCGTTCGAAATACCCGTCCAGGCCAACCAAGCCTTCAATCCCTCCGGGTCACTGCATTAGTACCAGACTCATCTGGGAAGAGTAAAGCATTGACTTTTTGACCACTCACGAGTCATTGTGTAGGCAAATACGCCTATAAACGGCCCTCACGATACCCGATAGAAGTAGAATGTGTGGCGCATACCAAAGCGAATTAACTGACACCGCATTTCACCCTTCGTGACACGAAATACAGCCCTTCAACACGAACGAGCGTGTAACGACATTCTGAAACCCGGTTGACGGAATACGGATAATTTCCGAAATCTCACGCTCAAAAATGGAGCCGGATAACGAGAAAACGGAACAAACAAAAAAAAAAGCTGGTTTTAAGTTGGTCTAATTTTAACAGCCATCAACAATTCAATTACTGTGTAAATTCTGGGATACCAATGTAGGACGACAGATCATACCTGTGGCTCGGAAAAAGGCTTAGGGTGACAACATAGTATGACCCATATTTTACTATTTTACTTTACTTTTTTTGTAAGAAGCATCACATTGCAAATGCTCGCCATGCCTACCAAAGAAATGGCCGTTTTATTTACTAGGAGCATAACAACCGGTCTGTCTACAGTTCTCGCAATCGTCGTGAAGTTTCTCTACCATTCAACATAGCAACATTGCTCTTAACTCAAACACTAAACTCCGGAAAATCGATAAAGTCAATTAACAATAGGTGTCCGATCGTTCGACATGTTAATTTGCTTAAAAACCTGCTCATCGACCATTATACTAGCATGATTTTCATCCTGAACGTTTAAACCCGAGTAGCGGCCAAAAACAGACCGTGGTGTGGTATTTTTTCTTTCCCGCCATTGTGATGAAGAAAATGTAAAGATTGACTGAAGGAGAGACGGACGGATTAGATTCTTGTACTCGGGTGACCGTTTGAGATGGGAACGAAAGCAGAAAGGCTAAAGAAAACAGAAAAGGAAGGATTCTGTCAGCCTCAAACATTCATAGTGGGAATCATGCGAGTATCACGGTCAACGAGCGAGAATTCTGAAGTTGGCAAAAAAGAATTCCTTTTTGTTTAGCGCCAGCAGCGCGGTAGACCGTTTTCATCTGTTTCTTGTTTCACAGCTTCATGCTTTATTCTTCTACCACTAGGCCCACAGATGTGAACATGCTCCAGGGCCTGTTTATTTTCATAACACGACACAGTGCCAAAGCTGCATGTGTTCAATGGTCCAGCATGAGCTTCAAGCACAAGAATGTCTAGCTTAAAAATTGCTGCAGTTTTAAAACAGCTCATGTCCTAGCATAACAATCACAGACGCTAGGTCTCGCTAATCAGTAATCAGTAATCACTCAAGCAACCTCTTCTCCGAAAATGGCAACTCTTACCTTTGACTCGTCTCTGCAGACCTTCTCAACGAGTGTTGTGGGGTCAACCAACGTCGACGACGGTTTTGGCGGTTCCTTTCTCAACGGGCGTGACATCAGAAGGACCCTGAATGGAAAATGAAGTGACGGTCAGGAGCGCGACGGAATTTATGCATTGAACAACGCAGAACAACGTATCCCTTTATCATCTATTATATAATAGGATCTTTTGATCTATTCTATGTTTTAGCTTAACTGGATCAAATTGCAGTCCTCGCTACACCCTTCGCATTTCACACTGTTGACACGTCGTACTGACTTAAGAAGCATGGATAACTCTATGCTGCTGGGTATCTTACTTTGGTAGAAAATTGAGAAAGACTAGTCGAATCCACGGTGACATCCGATGCGCAGAGCCGGAACGGAAGCGGAAGTTCACCGTCACAACGGAGACGACGGTGGATAGAGCGACCAGTATCATGGTCGTGATGAGATAGCGCCCAAACATCGGAATAACCAGTGATGTAGGCGGCATTAGGTCGATGAGCACCTGAAAGAGCGTATAATGCTGTTCTCTAAAATATGTGAGGAGGTGCACAGCCAAGCGAGCGCATGGTTTACCCTTTACTAGGTTGATTTTTGTCGCTTGTTTTGTTTAATTCTGCTTGCAACCATTTTAGTTTATGTTCCTTTGCTTTGTTTTGCTTTTGCATGGTAATCTATGCTCAGAATAATAAATAAATAAATAAATAAAACCTTTTATGGCAACAAACAACAGTGCCTAAGTTTATGTTGCTGAATAGTTGCAAAGCTTTTGAGTTTTAGACACTTTGTATGACGCTGTGGCAATGATAGATGAGCTTGCACTAGTTATTGCATTCAGAAGCATGACTGACCAAAATGGAATGCACTTAGGTTCCTACATAATTTTAAAGGACAACCTGCTGCCAAATTACCGATTTTGTTTTTTCTTTTACACATTTCGCATATTGTTCTACAATATCAATACAGAGTGTACTTATGAACACTAAGCCAGCCGTGTTAAAAACTGATAAAGGATAAAGGGCGGTGACACTTAATCCTTTTTGGGATGCCCCTCGCATTCCACTTCTACGGGATATCGTGGAGGCGAATTGAACACGTATTTGGCCATACAAAGACGTGCGGTGGCCAGTCTATGTAAGAGTCAGAGCTTTTCCTTCTCAGACAAGTCTGGTACCAATTCACCTATCGCGGAGGGGTGGAAGCTTGGTTTTAGAATGGGCGGAAAACCCGAACCAAGAACCTGGCATCGGGTTCACGCGACAGCCGGCCCCTTTTCCGAATGCGCTACACGCGCCATTTAGATACTGATAAGGGCACAAATTATTATAGAGAGAGTTTTCAATCACAGATACATAGTTCTGACTTTTGCAGTGAAATTTTTGGAGATTCGGAAGAGAGTGATATATTATTATTACGTTTCAGGATGATTGCTTAAGTTTTAAGAACATCTTATAAACCTACTTTGCCACTATTGTACTCAAGTGCTCAAAAAAAATCTACCCAACCTTTACTTAGAGAGCATCCTAGGATAGTGGCCAGTAATCTAACATCTGCTCTTCAAGATTTCCGCTTAAAATTCACCGTAGGTACACATACACATACACCATCTGGTCGTTCTACCGAATTTCACCCAAGCTCGATCAGGGTCAGCAGAGGTGGCTGCCTTTGGTGCTGGTCACGAATATGAGGTCCGTTTTTGGTACTACGGTAGGATGTGCAGGTCTGATCAAAAGGCGCAGAAGAATTGCTTGCCAAGCCATTATTTTCGCTTCATCTTTAAAAAACACACGAAAGAATCGAATATTTAGGTGTCCTTATCGACTACCCGTAGTGTAAGGGTTAAACACACCTTGAATTGGAAGCATGCCGCATCAGTAGTGGTATTTTACTGTTGCGTTAAGAATGGGTATCATTTTCGCGATCAGCCACTAATTCGCCCTGTCCCCGCCCCCCTCCCCAAGATTTCAAACTTTGTAGTTCTGAAAGTTCCATAGTGCCAAAGCTTCCAAAGGTTTTATCATTTTTATTTTTGTGAAGCTAAAAAATCAATGCCAAACGAACTCACCAAGAAGAACACAGTCAATGTGACAAGAATACTAATAGAAAATGTGATTTTGTGATCGGATAGGTAAAACACAAACGTCGTGAGAATGGATATAAGGAAACAAGGAATAATCAGGTTGCAGGTGAAGAAGAGTGTCTTCCTTCTGAAAACGATTGGCTCTCAACCTAAATTGCAGGATAATATGAAATCGTATTGCTCTGCTGACCTTAATCCGAAATAATATGTTATGTCAACATATTTCTCTGGTCCGCAACAGGACGCATATAATACTGAATGCCGCTGGGAACTGAGTGACAGTAAATCCCACTCGGCTGATCTGAAATTGCAATGCTGTTAATGCCATTTTTTAATTCGTCGATATCATTTTACACCTCTCATGCGTAGGGTTGGAATAATAATGGCAAAAAAACTGTTACAACGATGTTTTGTTGTGATCAAAACTCTAGTGCTGGGCGAGACTCGAACCCGCAGCTCTTTTTGACCAGGCAGGAATGCTCTACTCCATTACACCATCGGCGCCATTTGACCGGACGAAACATCCACACCTCGTGGGATCCATCAGCACTCACCGTTACGTTCGATTAAACGGCGCCGATGGTGTAATGGTGTAGAGCATTTCGGCCCGGCCAACAAGAGGTGCGGGTTCGAGTCCCGCCTGGCGCTAGAGTTTTGATCATAACAAAACATCGCTGTAACAGCCTACAACCTCAACGCCAGCCACATGAGCCTTAAAGAAACTGACTTGAATGTTTATAAAAGTTCTCATTGCTTGTAAATTATGTCCTTTGCTAATCAGCTATCCTATTGTAATTATGTACTACCGAAAACATTTAGCTATGTTCTCTTTAAAGGTAAGGAGCTCTCCATTATTTAACTGAGTCGGGATTCTGGTAAACTTATCCCAAGTGGTAAAAACAGAGCATGCTTCCTGAATTCATGTTATAAGAAATCTAATTACTCCCAATAGTTCTCACTAGAAACACAGAAACCTGTAGAAGAAGCTCAGATCCATTCCTCGTTGCATGTATTCAACGTCGTTACCGTCCATTTGAACAGTGACAACATCCTCTAAAAATCAGCATCATTAATCGTTTAATAATGTCAGGTGACAATGGTTACTTAATTCGGTATCATTTCTCGAAGCAAATACATAATTACACATTCTGTAACTCGATTTCTTTATTCATTTGGAGGTGCAAGGAATTTTTTACACAAAAGAAACCACAAATTAAGACCAAAAACAACTACAAAGAAAGCTCTATAGGTCCTAGATATCGACATACCTTATTATGAGCAAAATGAGACAAAACTCTCAAAAATAATTTATCAATGCACAATACATTTATTTTTATTTTTTGATTTTTCCGAAAATATCGGTGAAAAGTGTCAAAACATCTCGACAGAGGGGACTAAACCTAGACCTAGAGAAAACCTAGACAACCTAGCAAAATTTAAAGGTGAAGCTAACACACAGTCAAAAACATATTCATAGCCGAATGTATATGAAATGATTAAGCATGGTATGTAGCTCCCCTTGAATGTCATGGTTTTTACAGATTTTTGTTACAATTTTGGCTAGGCAATTGTCAGTACTTCTCCTTTCCAGCTAACGCTTCTTAAATATGCAACGCCAGAAAATACTTCGCTAATGAAGGATCCTACTATATATAAAGGAGCAAGCGTGTGTCACTGTGTGTGTGTGTCACACCGTCCGTCCGTCCGTCCCACTGAGTTGGGGCGCGGCAGCCGAACACGTCGAGAACCGTGCATGGCGAGCCGGAGAGGTACCGAGCACGTCGGCAACCGTGCATGGCGAGCCGTAGACGTGCCAAACACGTCCGCAACCATGCATGGCGAGCCGTAGACGTGCCGAGCACGTCGGCAACCGTGCATGGCGAGCCGTAGACGTGCCAAACACGTCGGCAACCGTGCATGGCGAGCCGTAGACGTGCCGAACACGTCGGCAACCATGCATGGCGAGCCGTAGACGTGCCAAACACGTCGGCAACCATGCATGGCGAGCCGTAGACGTGCCGAGCACGTCGGCAACCGTGCATGGCGAGTCGTAGACGTGCCGAGCACGTCGGCAACCGTGCATGGCGAGCCGTAGACGTGCCAAACACGTCGGCAACCCTGCATGGCGAGCCGTAGACGTGCCGAGCACGTCGGCAACCGTGCATGGCGAGCCGTAGACGTGCCAAACACGTCGGCAACCATGCATGGCGAGCCGTAGACGTGCCAAACACGTCGGCAACCGTGCATGGCGAGCCGCAGACGTGCCGAACACGTCGGCGGCACGAAACTTCAGCCCTGGGGGTAATCGAGGTCGCTGAACACGAATCTGAAGTCGACCAATCGATATCGATCGATATTATCGATTTTTTGAGGATGGCGCTCAAGTGGCGCGAAACTTCGGTCCTGGGGGTAATCGAGGTCGCTGAACACGAATCTGAAGTCGACCAATCGATATCGATCGATATTATCGATTTTTTGAGGATGGCGCTCAAGTGGCGCGAAACTTCGGTCCTGGGGGTAATCGAGGTCGCTGAACACGAATCTGAAGTCGACCAATCGATATCGATCGATATTATCGATTTTTTGAGGATGTCGTTCGGGAGGCACGAAACTTTAGCCCTGGGGGTAATCGAGGTCGCTGAACACGAATCTGAAGTCGACCAATCGATATCGATCGATATTATCGATTTTTTGAGGATGTCGTTCGGGAGGCACGAAACTTTATCCCTGGGGGTAATCGAGGTCGCTGAACACGAATCTGAAGTCGACCAATCGATATCGATCGATATTATCGATTTTTTGAGGATGGCGCTCAAGTGGCGCGAAACTTCGGTCCTGGGGGTAATCGAGGTCGCTGAACACGAATCTGAAGTCGACCAATCGATATCGATCGATATTATCGATTTTTTGAGGATGGCGCTCAAGTGACGCGAAACTTTGGCCCTGGGGGTAATCGAGGTCGCTGAACTCGAATTTGAAGTCGACCAATCGATATCGATCGATATTATCGATTTTTTGAGGATGGCGCTCAAGTGGCGCGAAACTTTGGCCGTGGGGGTAATCGAGGTCGCTGAACTCGAATTTGAAGTCGACCAATCGATGTGGATCGATATTATCGATTTTTTGAGGATGGCGTTCAAGTGACGCGAAACTTTGGCCCTGGGGGTAATCGAGGTCGCTGAACTCGAATTTGAAGTCGACCAATCGATATCGATCGATATTATCGATTTTTTGAGGATGGCGCTCAAGTGGCGCGAAACTTTGGCCGTGGGGGTAATCGAGGTCGCTGAACTCGAATTTGAAGTCGACCAATCGATGTGGATCGATATTATCGATTTTTTGAGGATGGCGCTCAAGTGGCGCGAAACTTTGGCCGTGGGGGTAATCGAGGTCGCTGAACTCGAATTTGAAGTCGACCAATCGATGTGGATCGATATTATCGATTTTTTGAGGATGGCGTTCAAGCGGCGCTAAACTTCGGCCCTGGGGGTAATCGAGGTCGCTGAACACGAATCTGAAGTTTGTTTTTGAGGTATGAAGGTCTAAAAGTTGGGAAAAGAAGATGGTCGGAATGTTCTCTTCTCGGGGTTTGGGGGCGAAGCCCCCAACCAGTCGGAGGCGGCCGCTAGGCCGCTGAACGACTGGTAAGGAATAAAGGCGGCGCTGATCGATCTCTGTACGGGATGCGCCACGCATTCTCCGCTACGGTACATCGTAATGGCAATCTGCGTCCTTGGCTTACAGAATGAGTTGCGGCGCACTGCCGAAGATCAGTGTTTTGTCCTTTCCAGACATGTGTAGCACCAGTTATTAGTTCACCGACTCCGGGGAGACAAAAGGCTATGTTGGCCAAGGCTAGATCGAAACAACGAACCTTGCTTAAGGGTGTACGCAAAAATCTCGTCGAACTGCGTTTCTACAATATTGATGTAATTTTGGAAAGTTGATAAATCCTCAACAGACTGAAAAAGCTGCGAAAATGTAAGTAGATAAGAGTAATACGCTGACGCAAAGCCCACATCCAGCTGTAAAAAAAAACCTCGACATTGTCCTGGTTACTCCGTTGGATAATTATTTGGGCTACGTATGTAGTTGCCGGGATTAGGACATTCCTTCAACACCGATGTCTACATTTCTCCATCTATCGGGCAGTGGTTCGTTTTCTAAACAATTATCTTAAACGTAAGCCTCCCTTTTTCACCACTGCTCTATCCGTTCTTCCGGTCTTTTGGTTTTTTTTTGCAAAAAAATCATCTTTGAAGAAATATATTTTCTCCAAGTGTTTAATTCCTTTAATTTTTCGATTCCTGGATTGATGAATTTCAACGCGAATTTCTTCGTTGAAGGACGGCGCAGAACCTTAGTTGGAGGACACAAGCCTTCACATACAACAAAAAAATCGGAATAATTTCGTTGCTAATTGTGCTGGTTCGGATTATATGAAACTTGTCAAAGGCATAGTAACCATGTACAACTTAAAACCACTTCTTGTGATTGTCTCCTAAATGGTAAGACATAACGACATCTTGGGGTAGAGGTCCTCTTGGTTTTGTCCTCCAACTAAGAGGACAAAACCAAGAGGACCTCTACCTCAAGATTCTTTCGTTCCTAAAAATATTTTGGAACGGTTCTCTTTGTAAGCCTTGTTTAATTAGCCTACTAAATGATTAGTTATCATAATTTAGTGGCCTAATTTGTTAGTAAATGTTATTCTGGTTTCCGCTTTATAGAGTTTCTGATTACGCTGTTTTTACATGGGATTTTTAGTTATGTATATAATATAGTATAGTGTAATTTTATAAGTGCGACATGTTACTCTGACAGTTTAGCTATACCTTTCGGTAGCTGCTTCAAATCCACGTAGCGACCAGTGTATGTCCACGTGCCAAACTTCATTTCACACTTCTGCGAATCATACGGAAACCATGTGACGTCTATCTGAAATGTTACTGGAATATGCTCGCAGCCAGTAGTTATTGAGTTATTTGGGAACGCTGTAACTCCTAAATTCCGATCGCCTTCACTTTTCTGTTTGTTAACAACGCTGCGGGGAAAATTGAATTCCAAAATAAAAATGATGGCAATAATAGTGTGTACGTCAGAGATGTGACTAGGCAACCTATCTACCTATCTATCTCGGAATTTTCTTTCAGTTTTCAGCTTTGCAGCCTTAATGGAAGAAGGCTAGAAACAATGGTCTTCAATGATGCTTCAAAAATCGGAAAACAGCTAGCACACCACAATGAATACTTGCTCTGCTTTCTGTTTTTATACTTCCTGGAAATTTTACACACTATGAAGTCGCAGAGACGAACGTAATCAGGCACCAAAAACTACCCCTTACTGGACAGAAAGACTTGTAGATTGCTGGAGGCTGCCAGTAGACGTGGCCGTCGTGGGTGACGAGTGCATCTGTGAGGATCGTTATGTCCGGATCACCAGCGGCACTATAAAAATCTTCTGCGTGCTAAAATACTTCATCGTTTTTAGATTTGTAAGACAATCAACGCACTTGTTATACAACACCAAATCCGGTGTCCAAATAAGATCGCTTGGAATGTGAAGTGTTCGCAGGCCTCCGTACTTTGACGGGTCCCACGTGAGCTTTGCATCAAACCATTTCTATAAAGATAAAGTGATATTTGAAAAATGAAAACATTCTCCTCATGCGTTCAAAATGGCGCATAATTCTCTCCTACTGGTTTATTAAGTCCAATCTGTGTGCAAGGTCTGCATGAATTTTTGAACAGAAGGTTTTTTTATGCAGCTATCCCAGCACTATTTAATGTCCCAAAGTCATTCCAATTTTGTGTCTGAATATAACTTGTACGACTCTACATAAGAACATTCTGTGATGTTGACAGCTACAAGAACCAAAAACAAACTTCTAAGCTACGCTTTCAAAAACAGATCTTGATCTTCAACCGTTTCAAAAGTGTGAAAAGAGTCACTTCAAAGTTGTATGCTTCATGCCTGAATCGGAAATTCACTATAGAAGCGAAGCTAGAATTTATGCAGACGTGAGTTTACATCAATAGCCTCAGTAGCTGTTTTGGATACAGAATTCTGGATACAGGCCAAGAACCCGAGGTGGAATCGCTAGGGGGAATGCGTCTATATAACACGCAAGCTCACCCCTTACTGATGTACTGTCTGTCGCCTCTTAGACAGTTTCACCTTGTGGGGTCTCTCGGGTGTTCTAAATGTTGAGCTGCTGTCATCCTTCTCTGCTGGAAAGGTTGCTGTTCGGGGGATCTTTGAATGTTCGCAAGGTTCGTGGCGATGACTGGCCCAGTAGCTTCAACATATGTTTGAACTTTTTCAGTCTCTGAAGAAGGGACATCGCCGAAACGTTAGTCGTCAGTAAAGCGTGTACTATCTCTGTTTCAAGTTCAACACCACATTCAACAATTGGACAACGATCAATGCCGAGATTCATCGAGGGTCGCACCCGGCAGCCTCAACAGCACTGGAAATCAACATGTGTAGCAAAGGACCCATAGATAGCCAGAATTTTAAGAAGCGCACTGATTTTTGACCACTCCAAATAATGGATAACGGACGGCGTTATTCAATCCCCTTTGGGATGCGCCACGCATTCTACTTCTACGGGATGTCGTGGAGGCGAGTTGAATACGTATTTGGCCATACAATGACTTGTGGTCGCCAGCCGATGAAGAAGTCAGCGCTATATCCTTCCCAGACAAGTCTGGTACCAATTCACTGAGGGATGGAAGGCTTGGTTGGCCTGGGCGGGAAATACGAACCAGGAACCTGGTATCGGGTGCAGACGACAGCCGGCGCCTCCTCCGACTACGCTCCACGCGCCCGCACCACTCAGAATACTATGTAAAACTGCCAACAAAAATAATTTTGTCCCATATTCAATCTCGCCGTTGGCTAACCCAATCATCCATCACCCAGAAGTTGTCGAGCTTACGAGCCGTAGGTCTATTCACATGCTCATCGAAGACAAGCTATTGCGGGAAGAAGCCCAAATTGGTGTCTTGAAAAAGGCAGCTTTCCAAGGCCATCTACTGCAATCCAACGTTGACGGACCCTATGCATTCTACACCACATTCACGTCAAACTGGACCATTTGAAATCAAACCGAATGTCCCGAATCAAGCAGAGATATTCTCCGGCAGCTATACAAGCTTGCTTCATTGCTTTGCATCTTTATCTTAAAAAGCCTTTGAAGAACTTCCTCCTATTTTACGACGAAAAATAAGAGCGGACTCCATTTCTAGACCTGCACCCAATTCAAAATAAAAAATAAACATCTTCTATATTGAACCAAGTACTTTCTAAAAACCGCAAAAATAATTTTTTGTCCGCAGAAAATTAGGTATGAGCTTCTCTGTAAGTTTTTAAATCACCTGCTCCGAAATCTAAACACTCTGCTTGAAATCTCATAAGATTTTTTGTTCTTCAAAAAATGATAATGATTTAGGGTTTATCTTAAAGAGTAGGAAGGCGGTAATTTTTAAGTGCAAAAATAAGAGATTGCCCCAGCCCTTGTTCTAATAGGACGTGGCGCTCCTCCTTTCATTGCCGGCAAAAATTATGCTTGCATGATGTTCCACATTTATCAACGACACAGGAAAAGCACTGGCGAAAAGCACACTTCTCTTCACTTCACCGCTTCAGGTAAGCAGCACTTAGGCCCCGTTTATACTTTCGACGCCGAGCGACGCGATGGCATGTAAAGTGGCCAAATTGATTGATCACGTCGCTCAATCAATATGGCCACCATACATGGTGTCGCGTCGCTCGGCGTCGAAGTATAAACGGAGCCTTACACTGTCAATTAATAAAAATCGTTACGAGGAAAACGAGTGCGTGACGCGATCTCCTCCTTTAACGCACTAAAATTTTTTGCTATTTTGCACTTTGAAAATAGTAACGAGCCATTAGTTCTATTAACTATAAACCATGAACATATAAGGATTATTTCCCGAGTAAAAAAGACTGTGAAATTTCCAAGTGTGTTCACTTTTTGAAAGCAGGTAAACTAATTTTCTAAAGCAAAGTTATGATAAATTTGCCACGAAAGATAACACTTAAGCTTTCCTAGAAACTGTATGCTTTTATAGGAAACGAATAAGATACTGACGAATGAAAACACTAAAACTGGTAGTAAACCCAACTGCTGGCTTCATGCATGCAGCCTGAGTTTATTGCGTCTTGGCTAAATCACTGATTGTGAGATCAACCGAGATAGATATTCATTTTTTTTAAATTGGTGCATAATAAACGCACTTACCATTTCTAGCCATAAATTCGTTGTCAGCACCTGATTTTTTTCATCCTGAAAATATTAAAAATGCCATTATTATTATTATTTAGCAGTATTATTACTGTAAAGAACTTACTACATCTATAATTCGGATGAGGGAAGCGCCAACGTCAACCGTTAAAATGTCGGAGCTGTTCTTAACCGGCCGAGGTATTTTGTTGTAGTCGAAGAGAAGGTCCTCGTACAGCTGGCCTTCAAGATCCTTAGCCGACTGCTTGCGCTTAGCTTGCATCGTGACCGATATCCATAGAGTTGCCATGCCTATCCGAATCAACATGGCTGTCTGCCTCTGCAACGCATTCGTGCAATAATTACATAGCTTATACCTATAGAATTCTAACAGCCTTTACAATAGTAGAGTGCATATAAGACGGCACAGCAGAACGAGAGAGAACTCGCCGTATCTTCCATAACTCCACTCCGTCCCTGACTCTACTAAATACCCCCGGGGCGCTGGTTATAGGAGTCACTGACAAGGGAAAGGTCTGAAGCGTATTCCTGAACTGAGACAATGGGTCTGAAGTTGTGAGAGTTGAGAAGGAGAAATCACCCCACATGAGCCAAATATCCAAATATTGAAGACAACTACCACTTGTATCCATTTCTTGCCATTCACGGTTCTGAAACTAGTAATCGTTTTTCTTTTTCTTTTTAGCAACGCTCCATCAAGCAAAGAGGAGAAGTAAAGGACGCAAAGCAGAAAAACAAAAATAGGATAGGAACTCAGGAGGAAAAGGCCAGAAGTTTTGCTCCTAACTTCTGGCGAACCTTTCTTAAGTGATCGTCGAATCGCTCATCGCTGAAGAGAAGGAACACATAATAAGCTTTCGACGAATTCTGTTAGAAATTACGCTTAGGTGGAGTGCGATAACTTTTATGATAGAATTTGAATATTATTTTGTGATAGTTTTGTGAAAATGGAGGATTAGGAAAAGCACAAAGTAGCTTAGAAATGCGAAAGGAGAAGGAAGGAGGAAAAGCTGAAAAGGGAATCAAGGGAAAAACTAGTTAAGACCGTTACCTTCTTGAAAAAGTGCGCTAGCCATGCATCGTCAATTGACTGAACTTTGCCGAGTTTCATAACAACCTAAGAATATGAAAGTAGCTTAAGACAAATCGTCCGAGAATTTAACAATTTCTTCTCGACTGACGGGCAATCTCTGACCTGAGAAGCCGCTTCTTCCTAAGCGTCAGGTCCTCTGATCATTAGGCGTCTCTCCAGCGTCTCTCCAGCCCCTTCCAATTTGTTTAAGTGATGTTCATCTCGCCGATTGTCTTTGTCATTCCAGAGAGGGACAATGTACCGGATCAGCGACAATGTACCGAATCCAAATTACGTAGCGTCATGTTGAGCGCTCTTTACAAGCATTATTATTCTTGAGATTTTCTCCGAAAGTATGTCATCATCATGACTGAAATATTTGTGCTTAGCAAACTTCCCACCTAAAGCGCATTATCAGAACAACTATGAAATAGGGTTTGGAACTGATATCAGCTTTCTGAAATAATTTGAAACCAAATTCAGGAGTAGTCCCAGCGTTGCAGCGGAAGAGAAAGTGTCTTACTTAAGAACTACTCGATAGACATCATCAAACGCCAGCTAAAGTGAAATAGAATTCACGATAGGGCTTGCGCTGAGAAGGTTGCGTTGTTCGTCACCGTAATCCTGCAGGTTTTGTCAAATTTGGAGCAGACTGGGAATTTGAGCGCCGGATATGCAACCAAACACATACATGGGTGAGAGGACTGCTACTCTCGTGCTAGCGAACATCTGGCCCTCCTGATCTGAATAACGAAGAATCGTAACGAATCTTCCGAGAAACGCCAGTGTGGAGGAATGCACAAGGATCATTGCTTTGAAGAGAAGTGCATGATCTTGACTAGCGAGTCAAAGATTTCTTCTCGAAAAGCTCTAGAGGCGTGTGCTTCTTTCCAAAATAAACGAATAGGGAGCCGAAATGGATATCCGTCAGTCACATATGAATTTCTAGCGTATTTACTGTATTACGTGATTCGAAAAAAAATCGGTAATGACACGAAACTAAGCATCACTACGTAAATGGTCTTGCACGTAGCCAATAAGATACTACATATTTAGGAACTATTCAGTAATATGACAGCCAATTAACAATGCGAAATAGATGGATGTGCTTTGGGTGACGTTAGATATCGTTGGAAACATGAAGTATGACACTACACACCGTGAAATGCATTCTACCGAGCAGTCATTCACAACGTTGAGAACATACGTAAACCAGAAAGTTTCAAATCAACATGGAAATGAGGACGCTAGGAATCATTTAATACAAGCTCGGAAAGAACAACTATGACGTATGATAACCGGTTGTATCTCTAAGGCTGATCATGGGCACTTACCACCGAATTGATGAACAGTACCTTCTTAACCAAGGCTGAGGAAACTGAACAAGCTCACAGCCAAATCAACAACACTGCTTGAATTAGTCGCGAAGGCAACAAGAGCAAGTAGCATAGCCGAGCGCTTACAGGCGAGCCTTCTGAAGAGGACCTATGAGCTGCCAAACATTGAGTAAAAGACTCCAATTTTTAAGTTTCAACGAAGAATGAACGCGTGGAGCGCAATCGGAAAAGGTGCCGACTGTCGCCTGCACCCGATACCAGGATCCTGGTTCGGATTTTCCGCTCAGAACAGCCACCCCTTCCATCCCACCGCGGTCGGCGAATTGATGCCATACTTGTTGGAAAGGATGTGTTGTCTACTTTGACTTCTAGCAGGCTTTCGATGACGTTCTCCTGGAAAATCTATTACTCAAATAGAAAAAGGTTGGCGTTCACACTATGATTGTGGTTTGGACTAGAAACTTCCTTTACGGAAGGACGTATCAAGTCAAGGCAGAAAGCAACTATTCCTCGATCTATCAAGCCTCTAGTGGAGTGCCACAGGGGGTAGTTCTATCATCGGTCTTCCAGAGCTGTTAGGTCTCAAGTTAAGTCGAACTTCCTCACGTATCGAAGTCTTAAGGAGCTCAGCCTACTAATAGGTGATGATAAACATGTCATTAACATGTTCAGGTCTTGTTTCAGACACCTTGTTGCTCGTGAAACCTCTTTGTAGATGGTATGTCGTTGAAATTTCCTAGAAGTTCTCGTAATATCTCGATCGATTTACATGCGTGTGATGAATCTGTAACCCTTACTTGAAGGTTTAAAAAAAAGCACAGACTTGATCATCGGCTGGGCACCACAAGTTGACAGACTTGGAGGAATAAGAGATCTAGTTAGCCTGGGTGGGACCCGAACCATGAATCTATTTGAAGTGCATTCTACAGGGCCTCCTCCGCGACTGCGCTGCCACGCCATTAGACAATGTCTAATGGAAAATAACAAAATTAAACGAATTAAAGCACCATCTGTGATCTCTACATCTCTGCCATTCCTTTGAACATTGCAACTGCATAGAAATATAAATTATAAATGTTTTCACTTTCCTATCTCTACTTATACATGGACAGATTTTAAAGAAATCTTAAAATATGCTCCTCTTCCTCACTGAAGAGTTACGGGAGGAACATAACACAAAGTTTTTTTTTTGAAGGCAGTAGCGAAACGAAACTTTTTATATCTTTTATATTACAGGGTGCGTCAAAAGTTCTTGGACACATGTAATTCACCGCCCAAACGAGTGCTTTAAAGCAAATCAGATGAAATTCATAAAATGTATTATCATTGACCACGCACATATAAAGAAGCAGTTAAGTTTCGAAATGACCTTCTTTAGGCCCTTGTCATACCATCGCTCACCCCGAGCGACGCCTAATGATATGCCCCCATATCGATCGGGCGGCGCGATGGAATCGATATGGGTGCATATCATTAGGCGTCGCTCGGGGTGAGCGATGGTATGACAAAGGCCTTAGCGCGAATACACACCTTAAATCGCTTGGGGAGCGCATCCAGAGCGGCACGCAGGGGGCCTTCCTCAACCTCTTCCAAGGCTTTCTTCAGGGCTCTTTGAAGTGAAGCACTGTTTTTGTGGGATGTTGCACAAGCCCAACTCTTCAATATGGACTAGATTATGTAGTTCATTGGAATGAGGTTTGGGCTGTGCGGGGGCCACTCTTCGGCTGAGATAGAGTCCGGAAATTTGTCGGCACAAAACTTCTGTACCACTTTAGCCCTATGAGTGGGCGCGGAGTCCTGTTGATAAGTCCAGTCGCTATTTTTAAAAAGCACAGGTACCCAAGAAAGAATGTCTTTCTAAAGAGTGTCCTCTAGGCAGTTTTATAGTTAGTTTTTTCTTCGACGTGCTGTTTCTCCATTACAGTACGCAAACTTTTTGCATCAGCCATCTTGAACAAAAAACATTCATTCAAAAATGGTATATGAGAGGGTAAGAGTAGGGCAACAATACCACGTAAAAGTTTGGTTGAGTGAAGCACATCTTCCTATATAATAGACGAGTCCAAGAACTTTTTACCCACCCTGTAAATAACATCATCTTAGTCATTCACTATTGGAAGAAGTTTAGCATTTTACTCCTTTTTTTACTTCTTTGAATTTCTAATTTTTCTTGCGTTTTATATTGCAAAGCTGGAAGGGGACACACATGAGGGTCAGTTGGTTGGATGCAGCAGTTGGCTCAAACAAATAGCGTTTGTTTGGATCTACGGAAATGACGGCAAGATTTAGACATCGCTCCACTTCACCTGAAGAGCGAGAGTAGATGGAATTAGAGCGAAATGCCGAGCGCCTTCAGCCGTGTAGGACATGAGCTGCTTGAGAGAGCACGGGGCTTTAAAACCGAATGGCCGAATTCGATTGTCGGAGAATTGTCGGATGGTGAAGAGTGTGGATATTGACGCGCGTTGCTGCTTATGGATTTAGGAATTTCAGAGCCCGTGAGCGGGCGCCACGGACGGCGGAAGCGTTCAAGGGCACTCGTTGGAGCCCAGGAGGGATTGAGCGCATCAGCCGCTCAATTGTGCGTTTCACCCCCCCCCCCCCCTGGAAGACAACGGCCGACGCCGACTCCTCCGGCTGTTGTCGCGAAAAACCGACTCGCAGTCCTCCGCTCCTCAACTTCACCGAATCCACTTGAGCAGTTCGCCGGCACCACGGAACGGCACTCGCTTGATGATGTGCGCATCGTGGAAAGGAAAGAGCCACAGGGGAATCCATTAGGCGGTGGGGAGGGGGGGGGCGTTGTCCGATGAGGCTTTCACAGCATAGCCACCTCTAATAGTGTCATAAAGAGTGGAAGAAGACACAGAGGATCTTTGTGTTCTCCTCATTTGAAAAGTCTTTCACTTATGCCCAACGTTTCCTCTCTCAATCTATTTTTTTATTTTTGTTTGGGATTACCCACATTTTTCTTAATGGTTTTTAGCAGTCTGAATTTAGCTAACGTAATATAAAGTTGTCGCTAGTATTAATGCCCTACAGACCGCACCTGTATGCATGTATAAATAAATAGAGAATAAAAAAGTTAAATAGCAAAAATGAAAAATAATAACAAAAAGTGAGGAAAGAAATAATGGACCATCTCTTTTTCGGGATGCTTCATGTAGTCCACTTCTATGGGGCACCATGGAAGCAGTTTGATTGCGTATTTGGTTTAGGCAATGGTCTGTATCTAGCGCACAATGTTCTTTGGACTGCAGTGGTCAACCGATGTACAAGCCAGTATTTTATCCTTTTCCTTCCAGGCTAATCTGGTAAAAATTCACCGACTCCGTAGGGATGGAAGGCTAGATTGACCGGGAGGGAAATCCGGACCATGCACCTGGAATCGAAATGCACGCAACAATCTGTGTCGGGCGTCCTGCTGGCCGTACTACCATGCTAATTGCTAAATAAATAAAGGATAAAGGATAAAGTACGAAGTTACTCAATCCCTTTTGGGAGGCGCCACGCAGTTTGCTTCTACGGGGATGTCGTGGAAGCGATTTGAATGCGTATTTGGCCATATAATGACTTGCGGTGTCCAGCCGATGAACAAGTCAGCGCTTTATCCTTCCCAGACAAGTCTGGTAGCAGTTCACCGACCCCGGAGGGATGAAAGGCTTGGTTGGCCTGGGTGGGAAATCCGAACCAGGAACCTGGTATCGGGTGCACGCGACAGTCGGCGCCTCCTCCGACTGCGCTACCCGTGCCCAGTCGGAGGAGGCGGCCATAGACATAAAAATTAAGGCACAAGATGAGTGCTACAGAAAGGGCAGTTTTGTTCCTGACAGAACTGTTACGAGATATATATATGAAAGCTTCAAGACAGAAATAAGCTCGCAGCTGTTCGCCAACCAACCATCACCATCTTGAGAAAATGAGCAACTGGCAACTTTTTGAATGTGCATCTACAAGAAGGTCGGATGCTTTTAAGAGGTGCCGAACTACAACAAACTCGTAAGCGATCCTTGTGACTCCAGGTCTATAATGGGTGGCACGGCCCATTCGAGCCCAAGTTTGATTAATTCTGTCAGACCAAGGTGTCCTAAATTCTACTGATCGCGATGGAAAACCGAAACGAAACGTATCCTTGTTGGGGAGCTTTCCCAAAATGGTGAGGCTAGTACATATATGGCCAGAGTGTGTTTCTACATTCCAGTGATGTTTCTTCTACTCTAAGAAAATACACGCTCCCACGTCTTCATGTTAATGAACGAATATTATCAAATTATTTCCGTGAAATACATCATGTTATCCTTGCGACCAGCATGTACTAGCGAGAAGCCGGTATATTACATATGAAATAATGCTTTAAAAGCAATTGAGCAGTTTTAGGACTTCTGATCCTGTTGTCATTGTTGATACAGATGTAGAATAACCCCTGGCGAAGTCTACAAGATTATAGCCCTCTACTACTACTCAGCAGCAATGAAAACCAGCCGAAAAATTTGAATGAGTTGAATGAGGTCATCATGAGCGTCTATCCTCATGAAGCTCATTCTTTGTGCTGACAAAACACTCCAGATAACTTGTCAGAGAGAAGGTCGCTTTGCTAACATGCGTTCGCGTACTTCTAGACCGCGCTTTTAGATACAATCTCATGCTTTACGTAGCAGTTGAAATACTTGGGAACAGAGAGAAATCCACTTTGCTGTAAAATTGTACTCCCTTCTGAGGAGAGCACTAGGAATGAGTTTCTGTAATCTATCGACTTAAAAAAAGAAATCCTTCTCAAGGTCGGAAGTTTGGCGCTGGTTTCCTAACTGAGATTTTTCTTTGTTGTTGTTAGTACTCGTATTCTGCAACCTTTGCGAACCTCACACTAATTAAATGATATCAACTATGCCTAAATTGGTCGCGTGGAGCGCAGTCGGAGGAGGCGCCGGCTGTCGCCTAGACCCGATACCAGGTTCCCCGCTCAGATTATGCGCCCAGGCCAACCAAGCCTTCCATCCCTCCGGGGTCGTGAACTGGTACCAGACTTGTCTCGGAGGGATAGAGCGCTGACTTGTTCATCGGCTGGCCACCGCAATTCATTGTATGGCCAAGTACGCATTCAACTCGCCTCCACGACATCTCGTAGAAGTAGAATGCGTGGCGCATCCCAAAGGGGATTGAATAACGCCGTTCTTTATCCTTTTATCCTTTATATGCCTAAATTCAACAATGAGGAGCTGCGGCGATGCATGCTGTTCTAAAAATTTCTACTCAAAACGACTTGTCAGCTGTGATTCATTAATGTCGTCGCCACGCAAGGAACGAAGCGAAATCCCGGAGGACATGCGGACGGGCGGCGCTGGAGTTTCATCTTGCTGCTCTGAAAATTTTGATTACCACTCAGGAAAGCAATATTGAGCGATTGAGACATAGGACCAGGCCCACTGAACATATTCGTGTGCAATGTCAATGAAAATGCATTCTAAATTCCATATGAGACTAATTGTAGTGTCCAATTCTCCTGCCCTGGTCTGCTTTAATGCCTCTTCCTGAAGCGAGGGGAACTTCGCAAAAAATCAACAACAAGCGAAATGTAACCTATAAGAAAACACATTCAAATGGCCTCCAAGAAATAAATCGCCCGGCGCTTACCATGAGTGAAACATTTCCTCATGTGTTTTTTTGTCTTTTCTCTGTTACGCAAAATAGGACTTTCAACCTCCGGCTGAGATATTGCAGTAAAACCATTGATTATCTTCTATCGAAACTTGCGGAGGTTACCAACCCCTTACAAATACGCTGACTATCACGCATCTCTTCTGAAGCAATCCTTTACCCATTGCTGATGTCGAAAATCGTATCTATCCTACATATTCAGAAGCGGACAGCGGACACCAAGCTTTCCTTCGTATTTAATCAAGCGCTCCGGCCTAAAATCCATTCAGTGGAGACAACAATAACAACTCCTAAATATGTGGACATTTTTGCCTGGCTGCTTCTGAAGTTCTACTTGTCTGTTCTTGAAGCTTTCAGAACACTGACGTCAATTAGCTCTTCGAGCGTGCGTCGCTCCTTCACTACAGAAGCGCTGATGTTGGAAATAACATCCGAGCTTTTTGTGCGTAATTCAGACTGAACACTTCAGGCCGGTCGAAGAGTTTCTGGCGTTTGTCGAGCCCTCGAAATTTCCCACCCGAATAACTGGATTTTCCACGACCAACGAAAAGCTTTCGCTTCACGACTCCGTGTTTCCTTACATCACATTTATTAGAAGTTAGGACACCTACATCTCCAGCGGTGAACAAGCAGGGAGGTGTTAAAACAAAAGGTTCGTCTGGAAGTAGGTGCAAAATGAATCTGGGAAACGTACATACACCTCTAGCCCTACTGTCTTCTGTTTCCCTTTGATTGAATACCTAAATAAATACCCCTAAGTCAAACATAAATTTGGTTGTAAAGTCGTTGCGGGCAGTTGCACTTCAGAAGCGAAAACATAGATTTCGGATCTAAATTGACTTCTAGAAAACCCTTTTTCAGAATAGGTACTCTTCTTGAAAGACCGATCAAAGAAGGCAGGTTTTAGAACTTCTGAACGAAACCAAAGCTGCTTGAGGTATGGTATACTTTCAAGGTCCTTCACGAGGTAATATATGTAAATCATTGATTCTAGGTCTATTGTTTATGTTGTAGCAGAAAATCTAAAAAAAAATTGATTGGGGCAGCGTGCGTCCTACCGTGAAAAATTGAGAAAGGTGAACGGTACGAAGAGAGATTCTCCCAGTGAAAACATTTCCATCCATTTCAACGTAAAATTGTAGAGGCGAACTCCATTATATTAATTACGTGGGTCGGCTAATGATGAGATATAACATTCTGCACGTGCTTCAGATGGTGTTGAATGTTACTTCAAGTTTTCTCTTAACAATAAAGAAGACCCAGGAAGTCGAAGTGGTCGTTCAGTAGTTCAGCATATAGCATCTTGTAGTTGACGAGACTCCCTCTCAGTTTGTTTGTTGGCAAGATCTGCTAAATGGATTAGTCCCTACTTCCTTTAATATGACTGCATTTAATTGGTTAGAACCTAATGAAGAGTTAAAAGCGGCGGACACTTTTCGATTAAGCTGGCTTTCTCCGACTTTTCCTTCACTTAAACGCCAACTTACTACTGAAAATGCAGACCTGTTAGTGCTCAAAAGCTCAAAAAGTAATTTTGGAAACGGATACAGTTCCTACTCAGAGGAGGAAAATTACTGGTCGACAGTATTGCACATCAAACCTTTTTCTAAAAGTTTAGCGTCATACTGTTTCCCTAAAAACAGACCATGAACTCGAGAGTATTATCGGAAGCATTAGCTTTGGTATATGTAGAGTTAATTATGTAGTTCTGAAGTCTAGAATCTTTATCTAGAGGTTATGCACTAAAGATGCCCTCGGAAATTGAGGAATACGTTTTTTCTTTTATTTCATCATTCGAAAATCGGATTACTCTGCCGTGCTCTGACTTGATTAGCCGGGAATCGGGTAACTCCGCTTTTTCACTTATTCGATTATTTGAAAATCAAATCCTTCACTCTAGCTAACTGGGAGAAAAGCGAAGAGATGCCCAAAAGACTGAAGGCTGCATTGTAAATAAAAAGTTGTATCATCTTGTCAGCTTGGGAAGCATCAAAGTAAGGCTTTGCTAGAAAAATAATTGTCTAAGAGTAGATAGAACCTTTGTCTAGCGTGTTCCTACTGTTAAAAAATCTCGAAGAAGACATCGTAGTCAATTTGACTACGCTAGGGCCATCTGTAATAAAGAGCGATTTGGAGTCGAAGACAACAGAGACTAACCATCCTTAAGAGGTGATACAAGAAGAATTTGTTGAGAACCCATTTTTTTTGATTAATTTGGCTAGAGAAGCATTCCCATGTTCGACCTACTTGAAGCCTGAAGACATTATTACTTTAATAATCTTATGTGCCTGCCAGGTTTCTCAATTTACGGCCGAGGTTTCCACATCGTCTCAGTGAGAACCCAAAAGAAGTCTGAAAAGTGTTGAAACTGCTAAAGTCACGGGGGTAGCAGGACCTGTATAATGATATGGACCGAAGAGTGTCCGGCGGGGACCACCATCTGTACAAACTAACTTCCTTATCCCACCAACACTGAGAGTCGTCTCAACCAGCCTCCATGAAGCAGGTGAGAAGCACTGGTACGTCCAAATATGCTGCACTGTGGGTGCGTACTTCAAAAAGGTGCATATAGCAATGTTTTCCATTTTCAAGTCAAATTGTACACTTCTCATTCACATTGGGTACCCTTCTAATCATTCTTGACGCTTTTGAAATCAAACTGAACATTTTCGAAAGCAAAACGAGCTTCTTCCACATTACATGCACTAGATACTCTCCAAAACGGTTAGAATAGTTAAATTCTTATCTAACCAGGGTCTCAGGAGTAGGTCTGAACGGGGGAAATGGATGGTACTGCGAGAATCTCCACCCTTCATGTAGTAGAAAGGCATGTTTCGTTTTTGCTGAGTCCATGAAGCAAAAGGACTATGGGCTCGAAGGCGGGGTACGGTAGCGCAACGTGGCCGTCAACACGTGCCAACGTGCATGCGTGGGGCGCGCTATGTAGTCGAATGCTTGGCACAATCTTTCCTCGACACGCTATAAAATTTCCGCCTTTTTCGTACTCTAGAACAAACTTCAAACCACAGTTGTTCATAAAAACCAAAATTTCCACAGAGCTTCACATAGTGCATTCGTTTATTGGCCCAGGTGATTTTAAAAATTTCAAAGAAGTTATATCAAGTTTTCCTCACAAATAGGCAAGAAATTATTATAACCTTCGTTCAGAGCCTCTAGTGAAATCTGAAAGTGGTTCGCAGTGATTTGAAAGGTGTTCAGTTTGATACCAAAAGCGGCAAGTTTGCTTAGAAGTGTGTCTTATTTGACGTGAAAATCTACCATTATATAATTGAGTAAGCTCCCTGCCCTATAGATGGTGAGGCGTATCTCACTCAGGTTGGGAACCTGGCTGAGATACGCCTCGTGGAAGCACTCGCAATCTCATGGAACCCCTTGCGACGCCTCCGCGTACCTCGCGCGGGCAACGTCTGCCGTTCAACATGGGATGTTGTTACAGCAGAGGACGCGTAGCCTACTCCTGCTTGACACAACGGCGTCTACGCGCGTTTCTGAGTGCCTGAATCCAGAAGACGGGTTCCCTTCGTCACACCACAATCTTCTGGAGTCAGAAGAGGAGACACCGTCGTCCAACGACGAGGCATCGCATTCAGAATTGAGCATGAGATGCTGCTGCAGCAGAGGAAGCGCAGCCTTCTCCTGCTTGACACAACGGCGTCTGCGCGCGTTTCTGAGCGAATCCTGAATTCAGAAGACGGGTCCCTTTCGTTGCACAACAACCGTCTGGAGTCAGAAGAAGCGAAAATAAAGGAAGCAAAGGCCACATCGTCGTCGCACGACGACCGGCCGCATTCAGAACTCAGCATTATCCCATGTTGAACGGAGAACTTTACTGCTGCAGCAGAGGAAGCACAACCTCCTCCTGCTTGACGCAGCGACACCTGCGCGCGCTTCTGAGCGTCTGAATCCAGAATACGGATCCCCTTCGTCGCGCAACAAGAATACAGAGTCAAAAGAGGTGATACCGTCGTCGTACGACGAGCGGCCGCACCCAGAATTCAACATGGGATGCTCCTCCAGCCGAGGAAGCACAGCCTCCTCTCTATTGACTCAACGGCGTCTGCGCGCGTTTCTGAGTCCCTGAATCCAGAAGGCGGGTTCCCTTCGTCGCACCACAACCGTCTGGATTCAGAAGATCGAAAAGAAAGGAAACAGAGGTCTCATTGTCGTCGCACGACGACCGGCCGCATTCAGAACTCAGCATTATCCCATATTAAACGGAAAACTTTACCCGCGCCAGGTACGCCTTTGCATACCTCGCACAGGCAATGTTTGCCGTTCAACATGGGATGTTGCAGCAGAGGAAGCGCAGCCCTCCCCTGCTTGACTCAGCGCCGTCTGCGCGCGTTTCTGAGCGTTTGATTCCAAATACGTGTCACTGACGTCTGCCTTGAGCATGGTAGGACCACCAAGGAATGGTGGAGAAGGGAAGTAAGGGCCCTTTAGAGTGAACCAGGTGAGCGTCCAGGAAGGAAAGGAACAACCTGAAGGAGGGACCAGGGCGGGGAAGCCAGCAAGAAGAGACCAGTAGGGGGTCAATAGTGAAAACAAGGAAGTGGGCCAGGGGTTGGGACCAGGAAGGTGGGAGGGGGGGGGGGGGGGAAGACCAGTAAAGGCGGACCAGCAATTAGATCTAGAAACAAGAAACGAGTGAGGGGGATACTGGCGCCCGGATTCGGAAGAGTGTACACAGTGGAGGGGCCGAAGTACTGCGCAGCATAAACCAATGATGTTACTGCACGGTGTGGAGAAAATGTCTATGATGAAAGGTACCGAAGTGGTGAACGGCTTGATGCCGATGAAGTACGCAGCAGGTCCTAGATGTTAGCGAATTTCAAGTATGACAAAAGCTAGCTTCTCTAGATCAGTGATGGTGCAAAGTCGCGCGAAGCGCGCAAGTGCGAGACACGCCGTTAGGCGTGTCGGAGCACTTGTGATATATAAGGGCTTCTCACAGCTCGCACAAAGAAATAAGGGCAGGATCTTTCCGATAGTTGGGCTCTTTTGTTCATGGATGGACCTCTTTCGCAAATCCACAAAGCCTCTAGTCCACGTCACTCGTCACCAACCATGATAGAAATACATGATGTATTTGACGTAGTGAGCTTCGCAGTCTCAAGACCGTTCGAGCTTCATTCAGGCAGGCCTTGACAAAGACGAACTTGTCGAAACTTCTTCTTCTGCTTCTTCATCTTGTTCTTGTTCTTGTTCTTGTTCTTCTTCTTCAGCTTTTGTCCCTCTTCGAGGCGGGGTCCGCTATTCTGGTGTGGTGATGCCACTTTACGCGATCAAATGCTTGATCGGGATGGATACCAACAACCTTCAGATCCACATACGAAAACGAAAACGTTCATGTTCCCTTTGCCGTAGAGGCATCCAGCTGTTCAAACACCTCTGTCCACCTGTTAGGTTTCTAAAGCCGTCATTTTGATCAAATGAAGGAACTACGAACTTGTCGAAACGTTCGTCGTAATAAAAGGCTGTCAACAAAACTGGCAGATATAGAAGAGTATTGAAGCTAAAAAGGACGATTATTGACTTTGCATGGATGACTCACCAGTTCAAGTTCAATGTTTCTAACACTTTCATGTTGCCTTTACCGTAGAGGCATCCAGCTGTTCAAACACCTCTCTCCACCTGTTAGGTTTCTAAAGCCATCATTTTGATCAAATGAAGGATTATGGCTAAAAGGCAGGTGATTCATCAGTACAACGATCAATTTAGCCCACTTATTTAAGCTCTTTCTTGTGGATGAAGAAATCAAAATGAAATTCCGATATAAAAAGGTTATCTAGGCTATCGATTACACAGGTCAAAAACGGCTGCAAGGTTTCGCCGCTAGCTGTACCCGATCTCACATTGAGTTGTATCAGTGTTGTTTTTTTCTTCAGATATTCTGGCTATGAAAGCTCTATTCGCATCTGCGATACAGGAATCGGTCCTTGGAGCTGCACCGATAGGTGTTTTAGGGTCTTCAAATACCCCACAGAAGCACACACATAAGAATCTCTGTCTAGCGTCATAGCTTCTCAAAACACTAGAAAACGGAGACGCTGTAGCTATTTCGAAGTTAACGAAGGTGATACTTGAACAACAATCATTGTGTGCCGTCATGCTGTCCATGAGGACAGCGTCTCCGTTTTCTAGTGTTTTGAGAAGCTATGACGCTAGACATAGATTCTTATGTGTGTGCTTCACCTGAGCTAAAGGAAGAAGTGGCTCAATCGCGAACATCTGATGAACGCTGAAATTGTTGTGGGTTCTGCGTAAACATCCTTCAGCGTACATCCAATTCGGTGTCGGACCACAACTGTCTTTTATGAAGACGACGTTCATGGGCGAGTTTCTGATGCTCCATTCTCACGCTCTGGAACGAACGTCTTCGGATGCTCAAGCTTCGTGTATCTAGGTCGCGAAGTCAATATGGCTAATGCCGGAACTGGCAGGAGAAAACAACGGCTTGGAGAGCTTTCAGGGGCGTCGAAGAAGTCGTGAAGAAGACGAAGAGCGTCTGGTTCTGCGCCCACCTATTCGACTCCACTGCTCTTCCTCTGCTAACGAACGCCTCAGAGATCTGCTGTATAACAGCAGGATGAACACATGATCAGCGTCGCGCAGTGGGGAGTCGAGAGGACGATGCTCGGAGTGACACAGCTCACGCAAGTGAGAGGAGGCCTCCGGAATTCCGAACTTCGTCGACGTTTGAAGCTGAGAGACGCTATAGTATCGACCAAGTCCTCCAAAATTAGGTGGGCCGGTCATACCATTCGTTTAGTGGACAGCCGCTGGACGACTGTCGTAACCAAAAGTACTATTCCTCAAGATATCAGACGAACATCAGGACACCGACCACACACTGGTCGCACTTCTTCGTGAAAGCCCTGAACGAAGGATTCAAGACAGTTTCTTGAAGCCTTAAGTGGCTGGTATCGAGGTTGAAAGAACTCTAGCGCCAGTCAAGCCTCGAACCCGCACCTCGTGGCCGGAAAAGCTTTACACCACTACACCACCGGCGCTGTCTGATCGACGTATTCTGCGAAACGAGTCCATAACGCTCAGCACGTTATCTAGAAAAGTTATTCATACGTGAAGTCCGCAACTATTTCGACAATCATGTTTATTTACAAAAAAAAAAACGGAAGTGCTTCAACGAGTAAAGGTACACGAAGTCGGAGAGCTCAACGGTGTACAATTATAGGACTAATAGAGTAATCTTACACCCGTAGACAATGACAAGGATGATGCTAAATCGTAACCTTGAAGACCTCACTTTTTGGTCTGCCTGTTAGCACAACGCTCCTCTGCTTTGAATACTGAAAGTCATTTTTCAGTCTTTTAAAGAGCCCACTTCTTTGTATCTTATCGCCTCGTTAATGTCGGGTGTAACTTCTTCTTTTTCAATCTAGAAGAATAGTGAGCATTAACGATAGCAAGGCGGACAATTGAACTAAAAAAAAAAACCTCTAGAACGGCCACTGGAGTGCAGGTGAGTACGAGGGCATAGCACAACATTCCATAAAATTCGGAACTAAAGAGGCGTGAAGCCAATAACCGACAATACGTAATGTACACAATCTTCAAAACCTCTCTAAAAACTCTGGAGACTGACTATGATACTGACTTCTTTGAAGTCCAGAATTAAGGTAACTACTTAGCAGCCAACAAAGATCTAAATCAAGAAACAAACGGTTGTGAAGGCCACAAAAGCTCATGACATAGCGACAAGACCGGGTCGAATTTGAATGATCGCGCTTCAACTGCGCGAGAGCCGACTGAGATACGTAACGACCTCAGTAGGGTGGGGAGGATCGGCCACTTCCCAAGAATTCTCGATAGGATGCTCAATCCGAGCCTTGCACACTGGACAACTGAATCGTGGTCGAAACTCGACCTCCTGCGCAACGCACGTCAAACAGAACGAATGCAGACAAGGAAGAAGAACCTGAAAAGCTGCTAAGTGTGTAAGTGGCAAGACGGTGAAGGCAAAAAGTAACCAGGTGACTATTTCAGAATTAGGCCAGAACGACGGTAGTGGTATGTATGAAGAAACGACTCTGCCTCAGAAAAGTGAAATTAGAAGTATCTCGACCAGTGTGGTACGAACAAGAGTTTCAGCCCATTAAAAATTGAGTGCAGTAGACTATTGCTGTTAGGGGTTATCTTCGTCCTCGGCCCAAACGATCGACGGCCTTGGAGGTAGGGTAGTGGACTCATGGGAAGGAGCAGCTGGTTCGAATCCACTCCTTGTAACTCTCGTTTGTGTGTTTACAATAAATGCAATATTGCACTCAGTAGCAACATTATTCGATTTTGCTGCTTCATTCCAATTTCGCAATTTTTGTTGAGCATAAAGTGTTAAAGACCAATTCTCTTACGTTTTTTTCGAAATCTGCACCAGCTTCAAGAGCAAACCTATATTATGGGCCTGTGCTATGAGAATCTAAATTGTGCCATAATCATAGGATATTTATTTATATGTGAAATTCACGCGAAATATAAACAATTCATGATATTACTAAATGTCAACAAAAAATCTCAAAAGGAGAACGTGATGAACAAGAAGTAAGATTGATTGAACATAGATTTGAAAGATTTCTACGCTCGTATAAAAAGGTAAGCAAATAAGCGTTTCGGAAATGTCTGACTAAAGGCCTCTTGAATTTAGTTACGGAGTCAGGAATTGGAGATGTTTTCGATAATATTTAACAATTAAAGCATCAAAGAGCTCGAAAATGTTCTGTAAACAAGCACTGCCAACAGTTGGTAGCTAGCACTCCAACCGGTTGGTCGAAGTCATCCGTATTTTAAATTCCATTTTCTCTCTGAAAGGTACTACGACAACTAAATCGTGCAATTTCCCACGGCAGAGGCTCATAGCTTTGTGTCTCAACATTCTTTATCCTCCGTGTATGACTTTTATAGTCGTTCTTAGCAGGGGATTGTATCTAGTCAACCAAACCATCACTGTAACCAAAACCCCCTTATATTATTAGCGAATCCTATTATCTGTACTTTTACAAGCATGCAAAATGGAATCACAGGAAACAGATTCAAACCAACGGCCTCGTTCCTAGAAGTAGGCTACACCCTAAGCCAACAACGATCGTCTGCGTTTCGGACGAGTCAAACCCCTAACTGCGAGACGAAAGTGTATCCAATCTTCCATCGACTAGAACTCTTGGGCCGAGATATCTTTGCGCATTTCTAAGCAGGGGCACTTCTGTTCATACATCACTTCCGTTGTTCAAACCTGACGTTAGATAGTCTCCCGGTCAGACCAAAGAAACGCTAAAAGAATTACCTCATTGTTATTCTCCATGCAGATGCAGCACAGTCCCTCGTTATCAGCTCTGAAACAGATCACGTTTCTTCTTTCCTATTTGGCTCTAAACACAGCTTGAAGTGCTATAGCAGCCTGTAAATGTTTGATTACTTAGAAAACTGTTACGGCAGCGAATACCCCAGTTTCTACAGCTAATATGCCCTCCATGGTCTAAGAAGATGTCACCATCGACACAACTAAAGGCAACTACAGGCAGCTCGACTAGCACTACAGTAAGCAACATGCAAAAAATATATGCCATTTTCAAGTCGAATTGGACTCTTTCACGTCAAATTGTTCTTCTCTTCCAAGCTAGCCTACGACTTTGAAATCAAAGGGAACTCTTCCAAATCGCAATGAGCTTCTTCTACATTAAACTAGCACTAGTAAACTACTACAAGAAGAATACGTGGCCAATCCCGAAAAGGACTGAGTAACGCCGCCCTACTTTGTCCTTTTTTTCTTCAAATCCATTAATAAGCATGTATCCACTGCATACAGTGACTGAACACATGTCTATATAAAATATAAGAAAAGGTGGAAATTCAAAGAAGTAAAGAAGGGTGTAAAATGTTAATATCTTTAAATTCTAAATGAATAAAACAATGTTACATAATACAAAAGAAGTTAAAAAGGTTCGTTTCCATGACTAATGCCGAGCTAATAGGAAAGTTGGGATTAACTAAAATTATAATTAGCTATCTAATGCAGGTAAAGAAAGACACAACGAAGCCTTTTCCCATGTCCGTTGTAGAAGTAATTTCCGAAGATCAAGTAGCAGATTTCTTAGGACTGTTGTTGAGCGACGAACATAGCCCAATGCATTCAGCTTCATGTCAAAGGGACAACAAAACAACTACCAGCTGAGTGTTTCATCGAACTCCTGAAGTCCGACGAAGACTCCTTCCGCTGACCACTCGGTGGCAAACGGAGCTGCTGCAAACTCATTAAGTAGAAAGTTGAAGATAGTGAGGAGGATGGTTAAGGTGCAAAAATCCTTAAAGGATGCCGTTATAACACTATACAACATAGAGACAACACTACGATGAGGCTTATCATGTAGTGATTAAAAACCAATGGCGTTGTGACTCCTTAGTTTTTTTTTTTGCTAGAAGTATCGCTGTGGTGGATTCCGCTGCTAAGACTCACTTGGTTAGACCGTGTTTTTGTGGTTTTAAATAGGTTAAAAAATGTAGCCATTGTAATATTACTATGGACCTGAGGAAGCCGCTAAGCAGCCAAAGTCCGCCAATAAGTTAGCCTGTAGGAACTATAGTCAACTATAAAAACGACAAGTTTAAAAACAGCAATCAGAGAGCAGAAAAAAGACCAAGGATTTCAGCTCTGGGTGTCATCGATAATAAAAGAACTCTGAACTATACTATTCAACTGTATCTACACAAGACTTTTATGAATTCATAATCAAATCAAGAATGTTGAAACTCACGTCTCATCCAATATATATCTGCTGGAGGACATGACGTTCGAAGCGTTGCTGTCGATAGCATCCCTATGAACGTTGTAAACATTCAGGAACTCGTCCAACTTCAGAACCTTGTTAGATGTCACTTGAAGGGAATCCATATTAACCTAAATAATGGACTCTACCTAACAATGGAAGCAATTGCAGACGTACGACAAAGCCCAAAATAAAAAGAAAGGACATAAAGTGCTAGGTGAATGCGAATGGAAACCAGGCAGAATCAATATGTAATGTGCATATAATGTATACATATATGCTGTGACAATGTATTCGCGTTTTTGTTAAACTTCTTAGCTATGACATAACTTTAAAAGGACAAAAGACGTTAACCTATCCATGCAATCTGAATTCGTATTTGGCATATAGAACGAGTTGCGATCAGCCACCCGCTAGCTTGACAGCGCTTCATTCTTTACAGGCAAATCTAGTGACAATTCAGGAATGGAAGGTTTGGTTGACTTGGTCGGCACCCGAAACAAAAACCTTGATTTAGGGTGCACGCGACAGCTAACGCCTCCTCCATCCGACTTCGCTACGCGCCATGGGCATACTGAATCTTCAAAATAACGAAATCCTAAACCCATTCTCGGAGTGGGTAATAAACTCGACGGCTTCACAACTCCACGGGTCGTGGAGAGGTTGAAAAAAAAATTTAGCCCAAACTTCGTCTAGATGAGTTATTTGGGATGCTGATCCCGAATCTGACAACCGTTTTTCGTTTTACGCTGGAGTGCGGTACGATACGGCAGGTACGGGTGACTAAGGCCCTAATCACCGATTTCGCCCAAACGTCGTTTAGGTGGGTTATTTGGGGTGCTGATCACGAATCTAACAACCGTTTTTCGTTTTGCGCTGGAGTACTGTAGGTTGCGGTAGGTACGGGTCAGCATGGAGCCGCGCAGTTCTTTCTGGCGGCGGTTGTGGAATAGTGCCTGGAGGGCCATGATGCATATCTCTTGATTAAACCTTCGCCTATCGAAGAATTTCTCGCAAAAATTGTTTCCCGCTAATTTGAGCGTTTCAGACGATCGCTGCGGGATCGCTTGCATGCTGTACCGCCCTTTAAACAGAGACGTGGCAAATGTCTGCGTCTCCACTATCTAGTAAGGCATCCACTGGACTCAAGCAACCCCAGGGGGTTGGGGGTGGGCGGGACATGGACGAGGGGGTAGAACGCTCGACCCCCCTGTGCCACTACCTTAGCATCAAGACAACCCTTATAGCCGAAGTTTGGGCGAAATCTGTGACCATGACCTTAATCACCCACATTTACCGTACACCAGCGTAAAACGAAGAAGGAATGCAAGATTCGTGATCAGCACCCCAAATAACCCCCCCCCCTTGAAGAAGTTCGGGCGAGTTTTTTTTACCCCTCCTGGACCCGTGGAGATGGGGGACGGTCAGGGGGTACAGCCGCCCCTGCAGGGGCGTGCGATCTTCCCCTCATCCCCTTTGCTTAACTACCCCCAACCCCCTGGGCTTCACCGAGAGTCTAACGCCTGCCCTACGAAACCTTTGACACGCAAAACAAAAGTTTCCGTTCCTCAGAACAGCGGCTGTGCCTCCTGACGCCGCGCGAACCAGCAGGGGGCGGGTGTACCTCCTGTCGCGCTGCTGCGAGATGTGAAAGTACAAGTGCCAACTTGACTTAAAGACTAGTCATTTGAAAAGAAAACATAGAAACTCGCCACTTAGAAAACCACTCTATACTGGGCAAGGTAAAGTATGAAACCCAAGTAGAATTGACTAACACTGAAGCATCTTATCCTAGCTTGCTCCTTCCAGAAAAGTCCATCTGTACAGGACTTTTCAAGAGCGAAACAAATGTAGTCACCTCTCTCATTTTGAACACGAAAACATCTGAAATAACGTTGGAAAAATGCGTAGCGAAACATATTTCGAGACAACTGTCTTCTAAACCAATGTAATACAACGTTACCTTCTATTCAATTCCCTTATCATTTCGAGAAATGTAGTCCAAGTTAGCTTCTCATATTCCGATCGCATTCGCTGGGGAGGATGGAATAGATTACTATTGTTTGAGGGTGAATTACCCATGACAATATAGCCTCATCAAAATGAACCGCAGAAGTAGCTACCTGAAAGCACATGAATGAAAAAATGAAGAAAAAAAAACATAGGAACTGGACCAGAATGACTTTCTCTAGGAAACATCTAGTGTCAGATGCTCTCTGACACTAGATGTTTCCTCTTCTCTCTGCAAAAAGCCCTATAGATGCTGCAAGATTGTATAAGAACACTACTGCTGCTGCTAGAAAACTATGAACCATATCGACCTTTAACCGTATACGGAAAACGGATGACAGAAAATGTGGATACTGCTGCCAATTCGTCATTTATCCTACAAATTGCTATCGAATGAAATTGAGAGGACAAAAATGACACAGTTGGTTAAGCATCGAATCCAACTCAAATAAAACCGTGATTTAAAAAACGCTTTGAGGTTATTAAAAACCTTAGGTAAACGGTAACGGTTAACGATAAAAGCATGCGAAAAGGACCCTTCCTCGCATTACACATCCCAAGAAACGACAAAATATTAGACACGATGAAACGCAAAGATCCCACTGAATGCTTGCTATTGAAACTATCAGTGGAGGATTTCAGCACAGCGAATTTCTTCAACATAGTGAGGATACTATATACATATACACATACATATACATATACACTGGGTAAATTCTGTATTGCACACGTCATCTTGATATGATCAGTAATCGATTAAGCATAAAGTACGGTGTAATTCAATCCTTTTTAGGGGTGCACCACTCAATCAGTTCCTATGTACTATTTGTGGAGGCAATTCGAATGCATATTTGGTATATACAATGACTTTCGGTGGCCAGCCCATGGGCAAGTCAATGGTTTTTTTATCAGATGAATTTGGCACTAATCCAACGATCTCAAAGGGATGAAAGGCATGGTCGGACTGGGCGAAAATCCGAACCGGGAATCTGGAATCGGCTGCAAGCGGCAGTCGCCGCCTACTCCGACTACGCTACCACGCGCCTTACTGTGCAGTAATGCACAAATTTGGTCCCACCAGGATTAGAACCTAACACTTGAAGAATCTACTCCCAGTTCTCAACAACACAATAGCGCGGTCCTTTGTCTGCTACCTTTTAGAACACAAGACTCTATCTCAGTAGAAAATTAATAAACAGACCGTTTCTCTGTGCACGAAGGAAATCACCTGAAAACTATCGCCCAGTCTATTTGCTCTCCGTAGTGCACAGATTATTCAACCAAGCCATCCTCAATAGGATCTCAAAACACTAGGCGAAGGATGATCATGCGAACAAGCAATATTTCGAACAGCGTTCGGCACTATCAGTCAAACCTAGATCGAGACGAACTTATAGAAGTGTCGCGAGCGAGAAGCTGCTGAGAGCTGCGTTCATCGGCTTGAAGAAGGATCTTACTACGTCGAAACTGAAGCGGTCACCAAACCCTCGGTCACACAGGGCGTTCCTACTCAGTACATCAGAGTACTTCGAGAGCTGTACATTGGGTACACATCCAAGATTACACCATTCTACAACGATGTTGTCATCAGCGTAAAGAGGGGTTCAGCAGGGAGACACCGTCTCCCCAAAGCTCTTCAGGGTCACCCCCGGAAACAACGTGAGATTGCCACGGAAGAGAAGAGAAGTGAAGATCGATGGGCAGTGTCTGCGTTTCATCGACGACATCGTCATTCTTAGCTAAGTGGAACAATTGCCCTCAGAGACATGTGAGATCTGCACCTTTGGCTGCATTTCATGGGTGTGGCAGCCAAGTTTGCTCATGCATCAGAAAACATTGGACTGCAGCTGAAGCCGATGAAAACGGTGACGGAAAGGGATAGCTGTTGGGATGTGAGATCTGCACCTTTGGCTGCATTTCATGGGTGTGGCAGCCAAGTGTGCTCATGCGTCAGAAAACACTGGCCTGCAGCTGAAGCCTATGAAAATGGTGACGGAAAGGGATAGTTGTTGGGATGTCCGCTCGTACACGTAGAAGTAATGAATGTGATGGATTATGTACACTTCTCCACTGACCCCGAGGAGAGTACAGACTGAGTAAGGGAAGGAACTTCCAGCTGTGGGCAATTTTGACATAGGTGCTATACCCAATAAGAACTCTGCCGAATGTCCGATGCACAATTTTTGCTCCACGGAGCGAACATGCATCGACTACGAGTGTTTAGGATGCGAAGTCGGTTCCAAGGTTGTTCTTCCTTTTCCAGTATACATTGAACGACCTAGTCTCCGAGCTGGGCAGAAGGAAGCGACCAATTTGAAGATTGAAATGTCGAAGAAGTCATGAAGGACGGCTAGAATTTCTTTCTCATGACCGTTGTACTCGAATTCAGATTTACTTTGCATTCACTAGTATACTCATGGGAAACCTGCATCTGTAGCGTAGTTCCCATCAGACCACTACCACTTTTTCCTCCGGGTAGGTCTGTTGGAAGTTGCCGCGAGCCGCGTTCCTTCCCACATGTTGTACGGAGATCTGGGTATAAAAGAAGGATGCTGAACATGTTCTCCTTTCATTGTTAATAAAAAATCCTCATGTTCATCTTCGTGTTTGTTATGTAAGCGCCCAAGAGAGCGTGTGATCTACACTACGGAAAAGCGTGAATAATCCTAAGGGAGCAGGTTTGTTACACACCCTTCGTCAGGTATGAAAGACAAGGAACCAAAGCCGCAAAGTGAGAAATCAATATAAGTCTATGCTCTGAGTGATACGTTACGTTCCACACTATGTCGGCTGCACAACAGCTACACCCGACTAGATTTTTAGGGATGTCCAACGCAGACCAGCGTAATTATTAAAGCGTTGGTTAGACTGTCTGACCTGTTGAAACTCTTGAAGTAGATTCATAAACTCCTTTGTGACCTTAAAGCGAGGAGAATCCCGTGGCCCACTCAGGCACGGACGAGAAATGCACAGAAACGCTCCCAGCGCACGCTTGGGATCGTCGATCAATGGGACACAAACGACATAAGTGACACCGTTATATGGGGTAACAATATTTGGAATCATCTGCGATGATGTTCAAACCCTGGAAGGTGAAGCGTGACGCTGCCGTATAGCGGCCTCACATTAGTTTTCGCTCCACCCGTATCTAGAACAGTTGATTTTGTAATAAACTGTTGCCCCATCTCCTATACTCGTCCTCACATCCACTGAACCACCATATTATTAGGGTATAGAAGTCCTCTACGCTGTATCGTCCTTGACAACGATATCCATCTTGCGGCCGTTACGTTTGACTAAGGGTGCAAATAACAGGATTATAAACGGCAGATATCAGGACCGGCTCACCGTAACCTTAGGCGTCGGGTGACACGTCCATTGTGCAATCGCAGAACAAGGCTAGGGAAGGGACTCCAGGGTGTGTGCCATACAAGCTGCTCGTATAGAGACTGCTTTCTTCGCTCAGGGGGAGTTCGCGGCTGGGTTCTGCGCTCTTCGAGCGCGGAGCCAGGCTAGGGAAGGGACTCCAGGGTGTGTGCAATACAAGCTGCTCGTATGGAGGCTGCTTTCTTCGCTCAGGGGGAGTTCGCGGCTAGGTTCTGCGGCTAGGGAAGGAACTCCAGGGTGTGTGCCATAATACTGCTCGTATGGAAACTGCTTTCGTCGCTCGGGGGAGTCCGCATCTGGATTCTGCGCTCTTCGCGCGTCGAAGCGCATACGGCTGAAACAAACGCGCAACGTCGTGTAGACGTCGAAACCTCCCAGACCTCAGATACTCAGCTGAAGTGCAAGAACGCCGCGGCGCCCGGGAACCGAACCCCCGACATCCCTCGCATGAAGTAAACCCTTTACCTACTGCACCGCTACCCCCCTAGGAGCATATCAAACAACAAAAATACTAAGAAGGATGAGTCACCATCCTATGAAATTCCGCTGCAGTTTCACTATTTACCAACTACATCGGCAAGTCACGTAGAAAATGCAAAAGCAGTGAAGTCGAAAGACAAAAAGGAACAAAGGATGATCATTCGACTCACCCGATCCAACTGCAGTGGAAGTGAAGTTGCGATAACCGTCGAACGTCGTGCCTGCGAAGAGAATGTTAAGTGTGAAGGACACGGAGAACTGAAAAGCAGAGACGAGCCGTACGTGGTACTGGAAAACGCAAGCCAGCAATGACTAATAATGGCACGCGACCCAAGAAAAACCATCGATGAGGAGCGACGAATGCGCTCAACCGCCACACCTTGACCCACCTCGTGCCAAGGGCCATTTGCTTTGGAGCGCGTAATCCTCCGTCACTGCATTGTTTCTTTGTCGACCAGCTTCAGGTTTCATCGTTATTAGCGCGCTGTTCGCATCGTTGTTTTCTATCGAACTGGTAGCCGTTCACTGAGTCGTTCTTTATGCGCAAATAAAGTCGGGAATCATCTTGTTTCCAATGGATATTCGCACGCATTGACGGAATCGTCACCTATTCCAGAAGGACCATGGGGAAGGTCATCCACGACTTCTACTCCGATCTCTTCGATAGCCACGTCCACCTGCCCCGATGCCATCTTCCGCAGGATGGATACGTCGTTCCCTCTGTTCTCCCTTCCGAGATCCGACACGCCATCTCGTCGGTGAAGAAGCGTACAGCACCCGGTCCCGACAGGATCAGACCTGAACACCTGAAGAATCTCCCGCCAACGCTCATCAACACCTCGGCGCGGCTCGCTACCTGTCGGAGTGCAAGGTTCCATCTCAGTGGAAGACCAGCAAGACCGTCTTGCTGTACAAGATGGGACAAGAACGGAGGCAGCGGACGGTTGACATTTCTTCTACCGTAATCCACGCGCAATATGTGCTTGTGGTGCAGTCACGGACGCCCGAGATGAAGGCTGCGTTAGCGCCAAATATTGGATTCCTTCCGGGAAAAAGCTTCTGAAGAGTAAGATCGAGAGGCGAGGTCGCAGCTTATGGAAAGGCATCAAGTAATATCATATGGACCTAGGGACTCACACTTCAGTTTTGTTATGTCTTCTGCGCCAATAAGGATGGTAGGTGGAAACGTTCATTTTACGCCTGACATTTCAATCGTTTCGTAGTCTGCACGGCTACCCATCGCAGAGTGTAGCGATGTCGTTGCCACTCTACGTTAGTAGACCAGTGGGAAACAAACATTTTCATCTTCCACCTTCGTTGGCACAGAAGAAATAGGAAAACGAAGGAAACACCACACTGTTTCAATAATGTGACAAAAATATCAGGTGAACAAGCTGGCAAAAAACGGAGAAAAAATTTAGACAAGACGCAAGGCATTCAAACGAAAATGCAAATGGACTCATAAAGCCAAGCGGCATTATCCTTTGATACTGATTTCTTTGCAATGAAATTGAAACCGCACGAAACACTTTCGATGCACCACAGGTACTCAGAAACAGTTCGTGCTCTGAAACATTCTGCTATCGTACATTCCACCTGACTAGGCAAATGATCTTCGTAGCCCTCAAAACGCTGACGCAACAAACAGACTGCAAAACTCAGCGATTGCTGAGAGCACCTTAGTTTGCCTCCAAATTTTAGCAAGGGAAGGAACTCCAGGATGTAGGTAATTCCAACACTGATGGATTAGTCAGGGTACACCAAGGAGTCCTTCTGTCCAAATCTGGGCTCAGAAAACATTAGTTTATTATTTGTTTGTCTCCTTCATTAATATCATGTCTCCCTTTCCCTGTCCGCATAACTAGGGTTTATTGGAAGGTGACCCCCTCTCCGCGAAGTACCAGAATGAAGTTAACTGACCGGTGAATGTTTTTTCTTTGTACTCATTTGGCTCACAGATCACTCAGAAGTGGTTTTAACCATCTCATATGAACACCGTTCTATTTGTCATGTCTCAAGCAATCTCGAACATGCTCATTCTACTGTCCTAGAATAATACGGTTTCCTACGGAATTCACATCAGTCAATCGCCTCAGCGGAGGAGAGCACAGAAAACACCAGCGTTGTTTTTTGTTTGTCTTCTTCATTAACCTTACGCCTCGTTTTTCCTTGTTCGTGTAATTAAAGTTTCTTGGAAGGTGGTCCCCTCTTTCGAAGTACCACACTGAATTTATCTGACAGGCGAAAATTTTTTCTTCGTACAGATTTGGCTCGCACACCACAACTGAGTGTTTATCGCCACAAAAATGCAGTATAGGAGTCAACTCGTACGTCATCTCGGGCGTCCGTGACTGCACCACAAACACATATTGCGCGCGGATTACGGTAGAAGAAATGTCAACCGTCCGCTGCCTCCGTTCTTGTCAAGATGGGAAACGTGCACGACATTTGCAGCTATCGCCCGATCTGCCTGCTGTCCGTAGTCTACAAGCTATTCAGAAGCTCATCGAAGCTCATCGAAGTGTTGCGAGAGTACAAGCTGCCGCTGTGTCTTACGTTCATCGACCTGAAGAAGGCATTCGACTCCATCGAGACTGGAGCGGTCTTCGAAGCCCTGCTCACTCAGGGCGTTCCCACTCAGTACATCTGAGTCCTTCGAGAGCTGTACAGTGGATTCACGACCAAGATCTCTCCATTCTACAACGACGTTGTCATCGACATGAAGAGAGGGGTTCGGCAAGGGGATACCATATCTCCGAAGCTCTTCAGCGCCACCCTCGAAAACGTCATCCGCGAACTAGAATGGGAAGACATGGGAGTGAAGGTCGACGGCCGGCAGCTGCACCATCTGCGCTTCGCTGACGACATCGTGCTCATAACACCAAGCATCAGTTAGGTGAAGCGAATGCTGGCCGACTTCGATCGTGTATGTGGGAACGTTGAACTGCAGCTGAATCTTACGAAGACGATGTTCATGAGGAACGGACAAGTTTCTGATGCCCCATTCTCGCTCAACGGAACGAACATCTCCGAATGCTCCAGCTATGTGTATCCGGGTCGCGAAGTCAACATGGCCAACGATCTAGCGCCGGAGCTGAGCAGGAGGAAAAGAGCTGCTTGGGGAGCTTTCAAGAGCGCCGAAGAAGTCGTGAAAAAGACGAAGAACGTCCGACTCCGTGCCCACCTATTCGACTCCACTGTTCTTCCTGTCCTAACACACGCCTCAGAGACCTGGGCTATACGAAAGCAGGATGCACACGCGATCAGCGTCGCGCAGTGTGGAGTCGAGAGGACGATGCTCGGAGTGACACGACTCACGCAAGTGAGAGAAGGCCTCCGGAGTTCCGAGCTTCGCCGACGCTCGAAGATCAGAGACGCTGTCGCGTGGGCAAAGTTGTCGAAAATAGGTGGGCCAGCCACGTAATGCGCTTCGCAGGCACCCGCTGGACGAGAGCCAGCACCGACTGGATTCCGCGGGATGTCAAGAGAACACCTGAACGCCCACCAACGCGTTGGTCGGACTTCTTCGTGAAAGCCCTGAACGACCGATATGACCCTCTTCGTGTTCCTGGAGCGAGGAGCATCCATCGGAGCACTCTGGCACGCGACAGGGACGAATGGAGACGCTGCTGGCGCCCGCTCGAGCAAGTCGATTATCAGCGGGACGACAGGTGATACAGGTGATTCGCATTGCTAAGAAGGCTCATGTGTGTTCAGTTTTCTTGGAAATGGCCTAGCTCAGTCCATCAGGGTAGGAGACACCGGTGCTGCATAAAATTTTTAATTTCATATACCATAAAACATATAGGACTGTCTTCCCTGGTGACCTCCTCCCGAGACTATTTACGTTTTTCTTCTCTTACTCGCTCTCTTCTTTAATCAGTTTTGGACTTCTGTATAGTTGTCTTAAAAGTTAGACAAGATCTGCCTAATTTTTAAAGGGATCTTTTGATTTTAAGCATCTTATCCTTTGTATGGGATACACCATACTCTGTAGCGTGATGGTACTTGGGGTGAGGAAATCGCCGTTTAAAATCTTCCAGTAACGCGGAAAAAACAACCTGGCAGCAAAGAAAACAAACAAACAATGCCATGAGGAAGAGGGGGACACTCCAGGTGTGGCCCGATTAAAGCATCAGTGTTCAAATTGCTTACATCCTGGAGTTCCTCCCCTTTCTCGACACGAAAGCAAATAGAAGGCGGATCTGTAGGCGAAAGAGGAGATAAGTGCAAATTAATATTCGCTGTTTGTGCCACGAGTGTACGTCACTGCATGCTATGGTGATCCTTCCCCCTCTTCCCGAAAGCACCATTGCATTTATTATGCATCCAGCGTTGTTACCGTGAACCTTGAATCGAGAGCACGTGATAGCAAGCGCCTCCTTCGACTGCGCTACCACGCGCCTGTTCAAGTAAAACTGTATTACTAAGCCAGTAGACGTCTTCTTAAGCCATGTGCGCCCTGTGCCGGAGTCGCTGAATTGGGCCTAGTCTTAATGGTGTAGGAGGCGGACGGAACTGAGAAAACAGCGCATGTCGTGAATATGGGCAGCATTGGACGGTGCTGACCGTATAAGCCTTCTATGAATGGACTCCCTATGCTGCCCATCTTCGCGACATAAGGATAAAGGATGGCGTTATTCAATCCTCTTTGGGATGCGCCATGCATTCTACTTCTACGGAAATCGTGGAGGCGTGCTGCATGCGTATTTGGCCATACAATGACTTGCGGTGGCCAGCCGATGTACAAGTCAGTGTTTTATCCTTCCCAGACAAGTACCATTTCACGGACCCGGAGGGATGGAAGGCTTGGTTGGCCTGGGCGGGAAATCCGAACCAGGAACCTGGTATTGGGTGCAGGCGACAGCCGGCGCTTCCTCCGACTGCGCTCCTCGCGAAATGTACCGAGAAAACTTGGGCAGCGCGACAGGAGGTACACCCGCCCTCTGCTGGGGGGCGTGGCCAGGAGGTACACCGCTGTTCCGCGGACCGGAAACTTTTGTTTTGCGTATCAAATGCTTCCTTAGGCACCCGTTAGACTCTCGGTGAAGCCTAGGGGGTTGGGGGTGGGTGAGCAATGGGGATGAGAGGAAGGTCGCACGTCCCCCAGCAGAGGGCGGGTGTACCTCCTTACCGTCCCCGAGAAAACTTGGGCAGCTGGCCAGCTTGAGCATCTTCTTCGTTTTGAATATTCATCGGAAACTACTTCGTTGTACATCTGCATTCCTCCGAAGGTGTTCTAATCCAGCAATAAATTATCATAAAGCAATTTCTTTGTGATGCCCTACAACTCAACCACCAGGTGACAAGTCAGCTATGTGCTTTAGAGTAATTCTGATAGTGTATTTGTGTACTATGTACCTGTGTTGTGATTTTCAGCGAATTGGTATATAAGTTAGGCACGTGAAAGCGCAGCTGGAGGGGAACCGGCTGTTGCGTGCACCCCAAATCAAAATTTTTGGTTTGGACTTCCTGCCAAGGCCAACGAAAGCTTCCATACCTCCGGGGTTTGAGAATTCTTAACCGACTCATCTAGGAAGGATGAAACGCTGGCTTGACGTCGTCTGGCCACCGCAAATCATTCTATAGGGGAAATGTGCCATCAAATTGCGTCCACAACATACTGCAGAAGCGGAATGCGTGCGCATCGCAAATGAGACTGACTAATGCCTCTTTTATCCTTATTTGACCTTTACAGTATCTTTAGGAACTAATGAAATCCATCATTTTATCTCTGGCTGATCTGCCTAGTGGCGGTGCGCCGACGCTGTAGGAGTGGGGCTGGTTTGACCTTGGCGCGGATCGAACCTAAATTTCGATCCGTGATGCGCGCGAGGCCAGCGGCTCCTGCCAACTGCGCCGCATGCGCCCTTGAACGCTTCACTTCCTCTCGTTTGTATGAATGCGAGTTCTGATTTAAGTGTCTGTCATTGGATAGTGACAATAAATTGTTGTCTGGAGTAATGTGTACAGTATTTGAACATTCGTGAAATCCTCACCCATTTATTTATTTATTTTTTTACTTCAAGAAGCTCCAAATTCATAAAAACGAAGGAGAAACAACCATGTGCAGAAAAAGGAAAAAGAAAGAAAAGAGAGCTAGCGAAACCACAATAAAAACAGAAAGTGGCAGTGGCCCCCCTCCAGTATCCAAAAAATGAGTTAGAGACACCCACATAGGTCCCTGGTGGCATGTAATTTAGGACGGGTTTTGTTAATCAGCAAAGTAGATAGATGTCACTGCGCGCCAACGAAGTTTGTTTGTCATCGTCATACTTATCTATACAAAAGCGTCATTGCTTATTTTTTAGGGACAAGATGAGGGGAAGGCTGCTCATGCATCATGAACAAGTCTACAGTGCCAATAAGGTAAACATAGAGTTGCGTTGGATGGTCATATGTCGCAACTTTGGCATTTAGTGACGCAAATATCATTTTCTATATTCTTTAGAATGCGCGGCACATCCTACAAAAGGGATTGAATATCGTCAACTTTTATCACTTTTGGGATCTAACCTAGTCCTGGGTCCACATAAGTAAAAAGTATTATATGTAACAAATCCACTTGAGACTTACCGAGCGGCCTCTACGGAACAACATGGGACTTAAACAAGAAAAGTCACAAAGAAAAAAAAAACGAAAAAATTACATTTTGCGGTTGTAAGCAGGCAAAGTTGTGTGCCCTCCTCACCATGTTAGATCCTGGTTATAAAATGTCAGGCGGCGGTCAGCACGCCTAACATTTTATAACCAGGATCTATCATCTATTCCGTCGCTCTTTGCCGGTCGAGACGGTTGTAAACCGCGGCGATTTTTAATTTTTTGTTTGTTTGTTCGATTTTGGTTTATTTTAGGTTCCAACTCGTTTTCTAGGAGCCGCTTGGTAAGTCTCAATTCATTTTATTACCTACTTTTTAGTTATGTGCCCCCCCCCCCCGGACTAGGATAGATCCCACTTATGTCCTTAACGTATAACTCTGGAATGTAGCCAGTCTTACCTACCTGTGTTAAAATTGACACTATTCCGTATCTGGAGTTCTTTCTGTTTTTTTTTTCCTCAGCAAATAACCAAACTCAAGCACCCCTTGTAGACCCAGTGGCAGAATTCCCACTATCGCTTCGGGTTCAGGGTGGAGCGAGCAGATCTCCTGTGAGCTGAGGAGCAGGTCACTCTGTACACCGCCCTGGCTCTTCAAGTTCAGTGGGTCGACCACCGTGCGAGTGTGCTGGTGTGTGGCCGCTGTATTCGTGCCGTCGATAATGATCTGGACCGTTTCGCGAACGTGTCGACGACACGTTATCTGCCTCGTTTTTTGCCGTTCGCATAACGCTATCAGCCTGGTTCTCCATTCGCTGTCCTGTTGTCTCACCAGTTAAGCAGTTCCTTCTTATTTCAAGTTTTAGCGTTGCTGTTCCAGGAATGGTAGCTCAACTGATAAACGGAACCGAGATCTCTAAGAGTGTTCTGAGTGACGTAGCTGAACAGCTGGAACAGAAACGGCAAGAAGACCCCTCCTTCAACACTGTCCTAGCCATCGTTCAGGTGAATTCTCGTCCTTGCAGTTGCATATCTTTGCCTAACGCTCTCAGGTCACACCACTGAATGTTCTGATTTCAGGTGGGAAATCGTGCCGACTCTAATGTCTACATTGGGGCTAAGATCAGAAAAGCTGCCGAAATCGGTGCCGAAGGAAGGCTTATCAAACTGCCTGATACGATCACACAAGCTCAGCTCGAAGCTGAGATAGAAAAGCTCAACGTGGACGATGACATCGACGGCATCATAGTTCAGGTTTGTGGTTCATTTGTATCATTTTCATGTCACATTGGACATTTAATGTTAAATTGGACACTTTTTAAATCAAATTGGACACTTCACCTCAATTGGGACACTCTTCTGAACAAATTTGATGCTTCTGAAATTTTAGTGAACGTCTTCTTAACCCAAGCAAGCCTCACAGGCTAAACTACAGATGAGTGTAATTTTTTTAAATAAATTTTGATTTTCTCCAAGATGGTTTAATTTAATTAATTTAATTTAATTCAATTTAATTAGCGTGCAACAATGCAGCAATCATTTAGTGCATTAAATGTTTTAATTTTAATTTTTTGCTCAAAAATTGGTATAACTTTATCTGATTTTTTAAAAATTCACCTGCCTGAATGAGTATAATAATTTTATTATACATAAAATTTACTTTTCGAAAAAAAATAACTTGTTAGCGTGCAACAAGGCAGCAATCTTTTAATACATTAAATCACGAGATCGCGCCATGCACTCGAAAAGCTCGTCGCGATTTTAATTTAATAGATTTTGTAAATACTGAAGCACTTGAAGCATCAAAGTAAGGATATTTGTGTTCTTTACAAGGAGCTTCCTTCATGCATACCGAAATTTTGGTATCAATTGAATAAAAATTGTAAAGTCTCAGGCGAGGGTATGGCACGATCTCTTCCTTTGGCACTAAAAATTGTCGCCCTCCTGCTGTTTAAAACAAGGTTTAAACAATTATTTTGCCCTGAAGTGAGAATTTTATAAAATATCAAACAATTTGTTCACTTATTGTTAGATTGAAGTAAAACCTCTAATACAGCTGTCCAAACTTTTCCAAAAAAAAAAAGAAAGATATTCTAACCTTTTTGTAAAGTCTCCAGTTTAATGTGGAAGCAGCTCGTTGTGATTTAGATCATGCTCAGTTTGATCTAAAAAGCGTTAGGCTTGTGTAGATGTGTCCAGTTTGACGTGAAAGTGTCCACTTTGATTTTAAAAAGTCCAATCTGACGTGAAATGGTGTATATGTAGCAGTTTTGATGTCTCCATCAGAACTCCTGTTACTTAAGGTTTTTTGGCAATACCTCTTGCTTTAAGAAGCTGTAGTTCCCTTGGATTTACTTTAGTTTTCATTCTGCAAAAGCCTTGGAAAGCGTGCTTTTGGGAGGTGGACTTCTCCCTTCATCTGTCTTTGTTTTCTAAAATTCTGTGCTTTATTATCGTTTTTTTTTCAACATGCGGACGTACTACGCGCGATGTCAATTTATCGAAAGGGTGGTTAGGTAAGACTTCCCTTAACAGCCGAGATGACACCAAAGAGCAACGGCGGCTACAAGCCTCGTGTGGTCTCTGCTCTGAACCTACCCTTCTTTAGAGAATCCATTCTGAAAAACGTGAGTACATTCCGTGATGAGCTCACAGCGCCTTAAAAGAGCCAGGCACGCTTCTCGGTTATCCCCAGTAGATTACTAACACGAAGGGGAAGGGAAGAGACTCCGGTATTGGTCCTAACTGCTGAGCATGTGTGATCTCCAGCCCCCAGCGACGATGGGAGCGCATCCTGGAAAGTACTGAACAGCGTGGCAACTCAATATCTCCCCAAATGGGGGAAGGGAAAGCACCTTTTCCTGGTAGGAACGATACGACGGGAGCAAAATGGCCATGTAAGCGACGCTACTCTAGTGTTCCGTTGTTCTTTGTCATATTGAGACGAGGTTCGTGATCTTGGATTTTTAATACGCAAAAATCTGAATTTTGACGCTCACTACAAATCTTTGGTAAAAATGGCAAATTTTCGCACCTACAACATTTTCAAAGCTTTGAAGAGCAATAATCCTGATCTCCTTCTGCGGGCTTATAAATCATATGTGCGGCCGATAGCTGAATTCGGAACAACTGTGTTCAACCCTCTCAAGAAGAAAGACATTGACATGCTCGAAAGAATTCAGAATAATTTCACTCGCAAAGCAGTAATGAGATGCTTTGGCATGGACTACTCGCAAATCCCAAATGACCGAGAAAGAAACAGGATGTTGGGATTAAAGTCTCTTGAATGTAGAAGGCAATCATTCGATCTCAAGATGCTTTTAAAGATTCTCACCCAAAAGGTGCACATAAACCCGTGCATATTTTTCCGAGGCCATCTGCCTAGAACAAGGAGAGGTAAGCTTCAGCTATATGTGCCGGTAGCGAGGACCACAGTCAGATCAACATTCTTGACCTATAGAAGCTTGCGGGAGTTCAACTTGTTACTAGCCCAAAACGAGAATCTCTTAGGATTATCTGAGCATTCGCTCGCTTGATTGTTGTCCAGCGTTCATTGTTATAACTGTTTCCGTTCTCATTTATTGGTGCCTACTTAGTCCTCAAGTTTGAGTTATTAATGTTTGTGTTGCTTTTTTGTTTCTTTATTATATGCGTGGCTACCATCATGCTGTGAATAAATAAATAAATAAATGAAATATTTTTTCTCGTTTTTGCGCCGACATTGAGTTGTGTATGTAAAGATATGTACTGCTTCAAATGCCCATATATGTCAAGTAGCGGTAGTAAGTACCCCTCCCCTTCCTTGCTCCGAAGAATTGTTACGCCTGAAACATTCTTGATTAAGACAGTTTCTCTGGAAGGGCTTTGTGCAAAATGGTCTTGCACTGTTGCTCATGGAAGGAATAAAAGCGCATATTCTGTCATCTTTCAGTGGATTGCGCTGTGCACTTATTCGCTACTTAGGTATTGTTGTATGGAAAGCGTCTACCTTTGCCATTTCGTTGATTGCGCCATGCATTCTATTTCTATATGGTGTGCTTATCAGATCAATGCCTCTAAAAAGTGCCAAATGCTTGTGTTATGTTGAAATCGACCAACGCTTAGTAGTGGCTGTGTCCAATCTCGTTTGTTTTCAGCTACCGCTCGACTGCCAAAACTCCATTGACGCGGATGCAGTTATCGATAAAATAAATCCATTGAAGGTACGCGTATAGTCTTAGATTGCAAGGCAACCGGTTCTAATGTTTTTTTTTCACGTGCCAGTGCACAAGACCGCATAACCTGGTCAGCCTAAGCATTTGGTGGTAGTTCTTTAGTGGCAGAGAGCGTAGAATATTCTTTGTGTAGCAGGGGTGCACCTAGTGTTCATCGATGTCCGAATGGTAACTGTCTTAAACATCTTTTTCCAAAAGACATGAATTCCTATACCTGTCATAAGGGAGAATTAGTAGGAAGCACTTTCTCGCTTTACATACGTTTTATAACCGCCACCATGGAGACTTCGTACAAACTCGTGCAGTAAACTCGAACTGTTCACAGTGTTCATTACCATCGCCTTCATCAAATTGTTATTCATCTCTACGATCTTTAGGCACTGATCCTATTTTTCCTATCGTGGTACAGAGAAATCCTCTACAGTGTCAGCGTTCCACATTAGCACTGATGGTTAGGATGCCAAGATCGGCAATCGCTCTTATGCTCTTGGTTTCCTGCCTTCTCGTTTTCTTTAGTTCAGGCAATTTGTTCATGATGATGTCAGTGCTACATCACGTACTCATTTACTTTGTTCTGATGCTCCTCGTCTCAGTGCAGCAACATTGCCACATGCTTCAGAGGGGTCTACTCAACGGTGTTATGCATGATGTTCTCCACTTTGATGTACCTGAAGGAGAGCAGTACCCCGACCCTCAGCAGCTTGTTCAAAATCATTCAACACCTCATTGATAAGTTGTACAGCGAGGCGATCTTGACGTCAGACGCTCCTATGGAGTTTAAACACCGTCATTCTGTCCGTTTTTGATATCACCACGTCGTAGATCCTGACGTGCCTGGGTTGCACAGCACCTCTTCCTTCTGTTGAGCGCGATCACGGCTTCCTCACTACATTTTCTTTTGTCCACTTGCTTATTGCGATCTTGCACATCGAACGTGAACGAGACCCACTTAACGGGAAATCAATCTTCCTTCCGACCCAAGCTTACAAGTGTGTTATTTTATACGCCATTTGGTGACGAGCGTAGTTGTAAATATCTCTGTAACAGCATCTGACTTATCCATTTCTCATGTTCAGGATGTCGATGGTTTGACAAGGCAAAATGCTGGCCGCTTGATGCGCGGCGAGCTGAAACGTACAATCTTCCCATGCACTCCTTACGGATGTCTATACCTTGTTCAAAAGGCAACAGGTTAGTACCACGTCTAGACTTTAATTTAAAGTGATTCTTAATCTTTCTGGTTTCGTTAAGAATTTGATGAGCTGTGAGGAGGACTGTTTATTGCCGCAGGAAATTGCTTTCGCAGCAACATAGTTAACATTAAGCCACGATTCCATTCTGTTGTTAGAGTTTTCTTAATTCGGGTCAACTTCGGGAAAGAAAATCCGAACCAGGAACCTAGTATCAGGTGCTGGCGGCAGCTGAAACCTCCATCTGTTGTGCTCCACTCGCTCAGGGAGAGGGTAGAAGTTTACCCATTCTTATGCTGCCGTGCATGTCCTACTGGGAAAATTATTCAGCACCTCTGCATTCTTCGAGCAGTTAGTTGCCACAACACTATACTTTTCTGCCTTTTCTCTATCTACTTTTTCAGCATCGTCACTTATGTCGTTGTCAGCGTTTCCGATTTCAACGTTCAGTATCAGCATTCTTCTTTCTCGTTTTATTACTTTTCTATTCTACGATTTTCTTAACCTATTAAGGTCTTAGTTTGTTAGGTGTCCTTAAAGGACTGTTGATAGTCAGGGATGCGAGGGACTGGTTGCCGGCAAAAGCGTACATATTGATTTTTACGATCGATTGCGATCACACGTCATTAGTCGCAACACCTTCGCTCCCACCGCGAACTATGAACATGCTCTTAGTGTTCATCTGACTGCACACGAAGTATAACGTCAAAGCTCTCCTCTGTGATCGCAACATTCCTGCAACATTCGTAAGGGCAGTTCATTGTAATCCCACTGTTCAAGCTGTTCATCGTCATCGTTTCATTCCCGAAGGTTCAGCACTTTTAAGTGGGGAACAGCTACTCTTCGATAATGCTAGGTAATGTTAGGTATCGCCTTTTTCTCCAGGACGTCTGCTACCATCACCTCGTTCATGCTGCTAGACAATTTCGTGCTTCTCAGTTGCTCATTCCTTTTCGTGCTCCTGTCACTCTGGGCTGCTAAGAGCCTTGCATGGGCAGCTTTCAGGACCATTACTTTCTCCTCAGTTCTTTAATCTAACCTTGAGCAATCTATCCGTCCCGCCACATACGTTGTTCAGCAATAAAGCCTCCATTAGGTGATAAAGAAAGGCTATAACTTCATGAGGTTTACCATAGATTTTTTTTTCGAAAAGTGCGCTATTAGTACTTCATTTATGAGGTTGGACAGCGCAGAAGGCAGATTTATGCCTTCTGGGTTTCTCTTATTCTTTATTTTCTTATCCGCACTGGTCTGATGTTTGTCAGCAGTCCTTTCAAAATGCTCAGGAACTTCCAACTCATGTCAGTATCGCATTTTTAGCTGCACTCATTCTAAATTATGTAACCTAAACGGTAACTTTTGTGGAGTGGAGCGATAAGACTTTGCTGGATACGGAGAGTTTGAAACGGATAGTAAGCAGTACACATTGGAGCTGATCGAAAATCTTCGGATAATTGGATGTTTCGGATAACGTCAAGTTCGCGGATCCCGGATTTTTGGATGATTCGGATCCAATGTATACTAACCAGCGATCGCCTGACGCGAAGCGCAGTCGGAGGGGGTGATGGATGTCGCGTGCACTTGATACCAGGTTCTTGTTTAGTATTCCCCGCCCTGGCCAAACAAACATATTCCTCCGGGGTCCGGTTAAGTGGTACCAGACTCATGTGAGATCTATAAAATGCTGACTTATTCATCGGCTGGTCACCTCAAGTCATTTTATGGGCGAAATATTCATTCAACTCGATTCCACGATATCCCGAAGAATTATAATGTATAACGCATCCCAAAAGGGCTACGTCGCCTTTTATCCTTTATTACAAAGTAGGGAAGGGTTTTAACCGTATGTCTGGATGGCCAAAATGAATGCCACTGTAGGAATTTCCACCTTTCAAACAATGGAAATGTATTTTCTGTTTTTCCTAAGTCCTGGAACGTGTCGAGTTAGAAGCCCTGAAAATTTAGTATGGAGTCGCACAAGTCAATACCTTCCAAGCATCGAATATGCAAAAAAAGAAGCAGAAACACTCCATAGGCGCAGAGTCAGGCGTTCGATTCTTCGACCTTGCAGAACTTTTGCATTTTCATTTATAGTCGATTTTTGGAAGATATTTTCTTGTGGAAATATGCGAGTCCATGTTAAGCTTTCATGCCCTATCTTCAGGCTCAGTGTTCCAGGAATTTGCAAAAACGGAACATTCTACAGTTTTCTACAGTCGAGGAGTGGGGATTCTCCCAGTGGTACTCATTTTCGTAGTTCGGACATACTCGGACATACACCCGAGACCCTTCCCTGATATCTAGAAATCTGAGGAACACAAATGTAGTAGTAGCATTTTAACTTTTTTGAATACCTAATTTTGAACGGAATAACTAGGATTTTGCAGTTCTCTTCTTAGTGTTCTTAGTGCTATGTTTGCAGGCGACATGAACTACGTCGCGGGCAAGAATGTTGTCGTGTTGGGTCGATCGAAAATCGTTGGAGCCCCAGCGGCAGCACTTTTCATGTGGCATCATGGAACGACGACCATCTGCCACTCGAAAACAGAAGACATCGAAGAGCAGTGCAGGAGAGCCGACATACTGATAGTTGCAATTGGAAAGAAGCACTTTGTGAAAGGTAGTGTGTGGAAAATAAATTGAACACCTGAACTGCACCATTGAAGGCGGGTTACTCTGAAGTTCCTTTTCGTTTCAGGTGACTGGATCAAACCAGGTGCGGTTGTCATTGACTGTGGCATTAACGTTGAAGAAGCTACGGAACCTGGAAAGAAGAACAGACTTTTCGGAGACGTGGAGTTTGATAAGGCTAAAGAGGTTCGTTATTTCATGCTGCAGTTTCCTGAAAAGGTTCGGTTGTTACGTGTCTTGCAAATGAAGGGTCTGAAGCGTATGTCTGAACGGGGGAGCGACTCACATAGGGAGAATCCCCACCCTCAATTAGTATGAAAATGTGTTGATTTTTTGCCAAGTCGTTAAACCCAAGGAGTAGGGCCACAATGGGTACGCCGCATCACGAGTTTGGGGGTCTTGTATGCCCGCGATGCCGCTACCAGGAAGCGGCTCGGAGCGCAGTGGAAGTGCGGGTGCTTTGTGTGGAGAAGGTCGGGGGTTCGGTTCCTCTGCGTTGCTGCATTTTTGCATTTCAACTGACTGGTTGAGATTTGGGGGATTCTGACGTCAATACCATTTTCAGACGTTTTCTGCGCATTTTCCAGCTGTACGCTGCGGTATTCAACATGCTGATGTATAAATGTTCAATACCAGTGATGCACAGGTACAAAGTATATGAAGTACCACTGGGCACAATACGGGCAGCGTATAAAGGCTACAGGCTCCTTACAATCTGTTTCCATACATGGGCTAATGACCTCGGAAAAAACCATCCTCCTCGGATTTTCAAAAGAGACCAGGAAGTGACGTCAGAGGTGCTTCAAATGAGAAACGCGGTCTGTGGATCGCGCAAATTAACCTTAACGGCATCGATACACTCTTTCCCTCATCTTTGCCTGTCATCCGGAAATGCTGAAGGTCTTCTAAGACCTAACACCAACAATGTCCGCCGATGCTCGAGTGGTGATCTACCTGCTCACGCTGAAGTCTGGCCCGCCTTTAGACAAGGAACCTTCGAGGGAGGAAATCAAGCTGGCCGAACGGATGGCCAGCATACTCAAGGACTTCGAAGCACGTCAATTTGAAGTTAACGAAGACGAACAGCTGGAAGTGGTGGAAGGACAAGAAGAAGATTGGAATCCGCAAGATGTACTGATGGATGTGGAGAGGCAAGCAAGCAGTGGGTTTATGACGGGTACGTCTTCAATTGTATTTTGGTTGCGTGCTCATAACCGAAAAATCATTTCGCTGTGGCAGGCTACTCCCATATCATGACGACTCAAACTGTGCTCTCTTTCTTTGAGCATGCCTTCGTTCCACAGATGCCTGATAACTGCTCTGTTATTCTGGACTTATGGGCCGGCTTCTCGAATCACATGGCGATCGAAGCTACTATACGCCGAGGGGGGACCTTGAGTATTCGGACTATACCTTCGGGTGCCACCGGCCAGATTCAGCCAGCCGACGTGGCCTTTTTCAGTTATATGAAGTCGCTTATGAAGAGATTTCACTCCCATATCATTGTGTACGACCTTCCTTTTGACCTGCAAAAAAGGACAACATCCTCTCCAGCGTACAGCTGGGAAATGCGCAGAAAACATCTGAAAATGCTATAGATGTCAGAATCCCCCAAATTGCAACCAGTCAATTAAAATGCAAAAGTGCAACAACGCAGAGGAGTCAAACCCCTGACCTCTCTCGCACGAGTCAGCCCTCTACCCACCTGCGCTCCGAGCCACTGGCTGCAGAAGCATCGCGGGCGTACAAGACCCCCAAACTCGTGCTGCGCCGTATCCCATTGTGACCCCTACTCCTTGAGTTTAACGACTTGGCAAAAAAAAACACATTTTCATAGTAACTGAGGGGTGGGGATTCTCCCTATATTAGTCGCTCCCCGTTGAGACATGCGTCAGACCCTTCTCTTGTTAGTGTTTTTTGCACTTGTGCTATACTAGATGGGCCACGTGTGTCTCAATTTCAGGTTGCCGGCTACATCACTCCAGTGCCTGGAGGCGTCGGCCCGATGACGGTGGCGATGCTTATCAGGAATACCTTCCTGCAGGCGGTTGCCCGAAGATCTCACAAGAAACAGCTAGTTAATTAGGAGACTGTGTATTTGCTTTTACTACTTCCTCGCTGCAACGTGCCCTACTTTTGAATACATGCATTTAGGGAACTGTTAAAAACCGTTTTAGGTGCGATGACCAACTTAAAGCCTCTTATGCATTCCGGGATACGGTTACGGTTGTGATTGTTCAATTTTTTTAACCTTCAGATGCTACTATGTTTATACTTTATAAAACCGTATTTTATAAGACTGGCTGTTGTTTGTTATTGGTTCTCACTTTCATTAATGCATATGTGGGACACAGATATAAAAACATGTTTATACTATTTTCACGTCGATTTGGACACTATTCAAATCAAAGCGATCATTTTCTCATCAAATTTATTACTCTATTAAGCTAGCCTAAGAACGTTGAAATCAAATCGAACGCTTTCCAAATCGAAACGAGTTTCAGCTGTCCAAATGGGTGTAATAATTTTAAATTTCTGTTTTTTAGAATAAATAATAGACTAAATTTTGTTTTAAAGCGTAACAATGCAGCAATCATCTAGTATATATAAAGACTAGATTGGGTCATGAACTCGAAGAGCTCTATCAGATTTTTATTTGATTGTTGGTGTCAATGTTGCTTTCGCGAAGCATCAAGGTGAGAATATGTGTGATTTTTACAGTTGTGTTTGTCGTATCGTTTACAGATGTAAAACTCCATGAAAACGGCAACTTTGCTATCAATCGAATAAAAATCGGGACATCTTGGACGAGTTCATGGCGCAATCTCTTTTTTTGGCGCTAAAAAATTGCCACCCTCCTCTTCAAAACAGGCTATAAACCGTTATTTTTCTACAAAAAAATGAAAGTTGTATAAAATTTCAAACAAGATGCTAAATTATATTGGGTGGGTGAATTAAAACATCAAAGGAATCCTACCAAAATTTTCCTTGAACAGAGAATTATCCTTATCTTTTTGGCGAGTATTTAGTTTATTGTAGAAAAAGCTTATTTCGATTTGAAAGAGTGCGCTCTGATTTCAAAGTCTTAGGCTGGCTTAGAAGAGTGTCCATTTTGACGTGAAAAATCTCAAGTTTCATTCGAAAAGTGTCCAATTTGACGTGAATAGTGTACAACTCGACGTGAAAATGGTATACATAATGATCAGCATTTTGAGAAGAGGCTATTCTTAAGATTTTTCCACACTTTCAAAAGATGCTAGACAATTAAACAGCTGTAGCTACGGAACTAGTGGTCAAATTTTGGCCAGTCTTGTCCCTCAAATTCAGCATTAGTTACTCGTAATAAAAAAAGAAATGGAGAGGAATGAGGTGCTGGAGGGTGGTGCCTTTTTGGTCGTTCCAAAAATATTAGGTGAAAAAGTCATGCACCAAAAATTTTGAAAATTTTCCAAGATTCAACAGGAACTTCAAAGGACTGTTTGGTGCCACGTAGCTGTAGCACAAACATTCTAGAATATTTCGCATGCGTGGCAATTTGCTTCTGAGGGCATATAAATTCTACGATTGCAGTGAAGACTGACTGACGAAGGCTTCGCGACTGACTGTCGCCCAGTCTCTCTTTGTTCGTATTCGTAATAAGGACTTTCTCGAGAATGTCGTCACGGAAGATGAATTCTGGGTGTTCCTTGTTAACCATACTCGGAAGGCCCAGTGGCTCTCTCAAGGAGAACCACAACCTCAAAGCGGGCATCCACCAGAGGAAGGTAATGCTGTGCTGTTGATGGGATTCTCGAGGAACGCTCTATCGAGAGCTTCTTGACGACGCCACCGCAGTAATAGCGAACATCTACGCTACACAGCTGCAGAAGCTGAGCGAAGCCATGTCTCGCAAACGATGGGGGCGGAAGAATGCTACCTTCTTCACGACAATGATCGCCTCACATTGCAAGGTCGTCTCGCCAGAAGTTGCAAGAGCTTAGATGGGAGGTGCTGCTGCACCCACCGTATTCGCCAGATCTTGCGCTATCGGACTACCACCTCTTTCGAGCTCTCAAGCAACACCTAAGGGATAGGTGCTTCAACGACCGAACCGAACTTGAATCCGAGGTGGAGCACTTCTTCAAGACACAGCTAACTTCTGGAAGAAAGGATTTCATGATCTCCTCGTCAGATGGCAGAAGGTTGTAGATGTAAATGGTAACTACTTTGTAGATTAAAGTCGCTCACAAAAGAAACAAAATTTTGAAGAAAAAAAATTACGCTGTGGTGCAAGACTTTTTCACCAACCTAATAGTTTGCTGCGCTTCCTGCGTGCGTGTGTAGGGCAGATGATGGAGACCCTTGCGCCGTATGGTTCAATTACACTTCATCTGCTCGAGGTCTTCGTCTGCTCGAGGTCCCGAAGAGGTCGAACGCATTTCTCATCCCTCAAGAGGCTTGATCAATGCCGATCTTCATCTTTTTGTCCCTACTGTTTCCTTTTTGTTGAACGTTTCGGCATGTTTCTGCGCCAGGCAGTCACAAGGATGGAAGGACAAAGGTTGACTCTGATCAATCATTTTGTGAGATGCGCCATGCATCCTACTTTTACGAGATACCATCGAGGAAAGTTCAGTTCATTTCTGATGTATGCACTTTTTTCATTAGAAATCTAAACGTTGAAGAGTCGTTGTCCTATTCCTCCTAGACCGAACCAATCAAATGACCTCGGGGCGATGGACGGTTTTGCTGGCTTGGACGAGACCCGAGCGTTGAGCCATTCGGGAGTGCGAGTGGGACACGGGTCTGCTGCCGATTGCGCCACTTTTTATGACTGCGTGCAGCTAATCGTAAGCAGATGAGAAGCAAATGACGTATTGCCCACAATTGTTACGTGCTCGCAGAAATAACAAGTGCGACAACTCAGGTAATTGAGCTCTGAAGTCTCTTCGTTGTCGCTGAATTGTCTGGACATTCACAGCCGAGCTTGAGGATTCTAATCAACTCCATTTCGAAAACTGATTGCGCATTAGACGAGAGTTATGATATTTAAAGGTAGGGCTGAATTATGCAACACCAAACATGAAGCGGACAGTTTTTGTTGAGAATATTCAAATGGTAGGGCGAGAAGTACTTCGTAGAGCTGCAACCGAAACTGAGGCGGCTTTGTCATCCTCTGCTCACCTTTTCTTCCTCCCATGCTGACCTTCATGAGAGCTTGATTAACCTCGAATGTGGCGAAGATTGACGCTTAGCCGTAAACAGATCTTGTCGATCACTGAGTCTGTACGTTTGAAAAGCGAAGAAATGTTGACGAACAGTTTTGAACGTTGCAACCAAAGTAGGACGCAACACGACGCCTGGCGCGCGGATAGATTTGTATTTGATCGGGCTAAAATTTCTTTAATGGCCATTTTTTCCTAAAGAGAGCTATTCTACGTATCTCAAACTTCCCAAGAACAATACTTTTTTGCCAAGCCTTGGATACTTCAACCGTAAAGTCTCGAACTTTCTATTGAAGCCATAGCATCATCATTGTGTTCGCGTAGAACTTTTACTACTCTTGGTTAGCAAAGTTGTTTGTTTGCTCGTTAGTTGTTCTCATGTGTTGGCAGTTCTGCTTGTATTTGACGTTTGCCTTAAGGAACACAATAAACTTATGAGTAGTAGTTTTGGAGGTTAGAATCAGATATAAGATTTTGAGTTCTGAAAGACCGGAGGGAATTGATAAAAGGAGAAGAGGGCCATTACACACTAAAAATTCAGTGATCGACAACATCTGCCGATTTTCGCCCTATTCGGAGGGATATTTTAGCCTATGAAGACCGAGCGTAGTAGTGTAGTCGGGACAGGCACCAAGGCAGCCAACCTCCCATACCACAGTGGCCGCCTATCTGGAAAGGATGGAGCTCTGGCCGGTCCACCAACTAGCCATATGGACCAAATACACAACGGTCTCCACAACGAAAAAGTAAAATGCGTGGCGCATCCCAAATCCAATTGGTTAAGACTCTCCTTTATCTCTTGTTATTTATGCAGCCTAGTCATCCAGGATCTCTTGTTCCGCCGGCCGTCGTATGGGAAGGCAAATGCAAGTTTGAAATCGAGGCAACTCATGAAAAGGTGGGCTATTTCTGGATCTTCTGGAAGAGAGTTTGAACGTCCTGACAGTTGTCCAACGTCGCATTGTGTAACGATTAAGACTATGCCGTTTAGTCTCCGCACCATTAGGAGTGTCCGTCCTAAGGCGCACCAGGACAGTCCCTTTTAATCACACCAGCAGCTCTCTTCAATTGTGATCCAAGCCTAAGGGTTAATAGGCAAGTATCCAGTTTTCTATCAGAAAGTAGGCACTCTTCATATGGAATAAGAGGGAGTGAATACAGGTTTGTATGTATGTGTGTATATGTGTGTATGCGTGTGTGTGTGTGTGTGTGTGTGTGTGTGTGTGTGTGTGTGTGTGTAAGTGTGTGTGTGTGTGTGTGTGTGTGTGTGTGTGTGTGTGTGTGTGTGTGTGTGTGTGTGTGTGTGTGTGTGTGTGTGTGTGTGTGTGTGTGTGTGTGTGTGTGTGAAGGTTTTTGTGGAGGATGACCAGCTAAAACAGAAGCTGTTATGGTGCTGTAAGGTTGACAAATTCTCGAAGCTTATATCAGGCAATGGAGTGATTTGTGCGATTCTTTGAATAGCCTTTTATACCAACCTGGTTAACAGGCAAAATTAGTATTTTAAAAGCCTTTGGCTGATTCTTAGTGCTTAATCTGCTGTTCGGCCGCATAGAGCGCAGTCGGATGAGGTGCCGGCCATCGCGTGCATTCGGTGTCAGATTCTTAGTTCGGATTTTCCGACCGGGCCAACCAAGCCTTCCATCTCTCCGAGGTCGGTAATTGGTACCAGACTTGTCTGGGAAGGATAAAGCGCTAACTTGTTCATCGGCTGGACACCGCAAATTATTGCCAAATACGCATTTAAATCGCCTGCACGCCATGTCGTAGAACTAGAATGCGTGGCACATCCCAAAAGCGACTGATAAACGCCGTTCTCCATTCTTTATGATTTAATGTGTTGTTTAATACTTAATGATTGATTTTCCTTTTCATATTTCTCAAATTTTTGTTCCAGATCCTGCCTCCGGTCATTTTTTCATATTCGCATGTGCTTGGTATATGACTTCAAAGTCAAGCTGAATGCCGCAGAATCCGTCATTTGAACTGTTTGATGGATTCTGTTGCTGTTGGCATTCCGGGAATTTAGCGATGGTTGAAGACGTCTTGAGGAGGCAACATCGGGCCTTGAGGACATGCACTGGGAAACGCTGCCAACTGTGATCTTGTAAGTGAGGCTCTAGTTGAACAAGTCGAGAGTGGACCGTACCAGATATGTGCTGAATTTGAAGAGTTTTTTTCCAGTTTGATAAAAAGCAAACAAGAAGGCAATATCTTCTTCATTGAAGTAGACTCATCGTGAAAAAAGTCTTCTGAAGACATACCTCAGAGCTCTGGAAACTATGATGAGGCTTAACGGAGAAATCATGTCTAAAGGCGTGCTCATAGTTCGTGACTGAATAACTTGTACAAGGCATACGAATCGATTAATGCGTAGTGATCGTCCGGCAAAAATCAATACGTCTTCTCTGCCTAGGCGTCCGAGACAGGCCGCGCCGGAGACAAGATGGACAGACTCATTCTGGAGGTCGTATAGGGTACGCGGTCTGGCTCACTGGATGTAGTTCGCCAGAAATCGGGTGCAATAGAAGAGTCATGGTCCGCTCTAGGGCAACATCTGCCGATGGACCGTAAAAGTATCAACATAAAAAAACGGCGCTGAGCAAACAGCTCTACGTCCTCGGTAGGAGAGCGTGGTCAGTGGAGTCGTCATCTTTGTACATGTGCCTTCCAAGAGTATCCGATCAATTCTGCTTGTTCAACGTGCTTCCAAAAAGACAGAAGCTCTTTTTGTAAGCACGTACTGGTGCACACAACATATAATCTGAGCATTAGTCCAACTGTCTGTGTTCCTTTTTCTCCCACGTCCCACTTTTTAGAGGGTGAGAAGGCCATTCGCCGCGCGACCTAACAGATGACCTGCTTCGCTTGACTTCCTGGTTCTTGAATAAAAATTCTTGTGGAAAACGGTATTAAGTGTTTCTGTCGTTAATAGTCGTCTTAGCGTGCTTCACAGCCTCTCCACACAGATTGTTTTTGCACCAATATCAAGACACTCGCTGAAGGCGACCTATAGAGCATGTTGGATTCTGCAAGGAATTCAGCTGAATGGTTCACATCGAGACCGTCTCGAGGATCATTGAGGTTTGGCGGAAATATCTTCTTAGTTCCCACCTTCATCGACCACGGGAAGGCTTTCAACAGCGTTAAAGCGAACTCCATCCTCGCCGAAGCTATTACATTTGCCCGACAACTGCAAGTTAATAATGAAGTAACTCGGACGAGATGAAAAGGGCAAACTTGTGAATGAAAGACTTCGGATGAAAGATTCCTTTTAAATCTTCGTTCTGCTGACGGTATCGCACTCTTCTCGAATTCTACCGCTGAAGTAAAGGCGATGCTTGCTGAGCTAAAGGAAAGAGGAAAAGTACAACACGGAGAATCAACCGGAGGAATGCATAGTTCGTGAAAAACGTCCACTGGGACGGAGAAACTATTCACCTGGATGGCGCTCAACTCACAGAGACGTCGTCCTACCTGGAACGTTCAACAGACATGGAGAATGGGCCGCTTTGGACCTTTTAATAGTATTACTAGACCATCAGACGGATCCCGACCTACCCATGCGCTCTGTTACGCTGCGGAGACGAGGGCCCACGTTGCTGTCATGTCAATGAGGGCCACGTAAGGACCACACACAGAGCGCTAGAGCGATGTTTTCTGGAGTAGAACCAGCGAACTTACATTGAGCCAGGCTTCGCTGATCATATGTACATGAGATTAATGCTTAATCTTCGTGTCCCAACGGACTACTTGTGGAACGCTAGACGCCGATGGGTCGGTAACATAAAGAGGAGACGAGATGACCGGTGGACGAAAAGAGCACTGGAGTGGGTACCAACAGACATCAAGCACTTCGTGAGGGTCCTCCAACCAGGTGGCCCGCTATGCTCACGCACCCTGATGGCATTTCGGATGGAAACTAGCCAAACCCCTCACTAACGTCACCAAGTTAGAATAACAGAGAGACAACGCAGCGAACGGAAACGATGCTATGAGCCACACAACCACAGCATCGCCTCCAATGAAGACGTCTAATTATCCAAGTAGATATACCATTTTCACGTCGAATTGGACACTTTTCAAATTAAATTGGACACTTTTCAATTCAAATTGGACACCTCTAAGTTAACCTAAGACTTTTCAAATCAAAGAGAACTCTTTCAAATTAAAATGAGCTTCTTCTTCATTAAACTAGAGACTCTCCAAAAATGTTAGAATAATTTTTTGCCCAATGAAAATTTTAGTATAACTTTCTTAGAAGTTTTTAATTTACTTCCCAATAAGAGAACACATAGTTTGAAGTTTTATAAAAATTTTGTTGTTTGAGGACAAACAACTAATTAAAGTTTGTTTGAAGAGTAGGAAGGCGGCCATTTTATCTTGCCAAAACAGAGACTGTGCCATGCCATAGTCCGAAACTTCGCGATTTTCATTCGATTGATAGCAAAATTTCTGTTTGCATGCAGTTTCACACCTGCAAGCGGTGCATCACAAACAATTGGAAGAAATACACGTATCCTAGTTTCTTGCTGCACGTAAGCAGAATTTACAATATCAAATAAGTAAACGTTGCGTTGAGTGCATGGCGCGATCCAGTCTTTTAGTTCAGAACATGATTGCTTCTTTGCTGCGCCTTAAAATAAAATTCAATTTATTATTTTTTCTCGAAAAATAAGAATTTTATAAAATTATTCACTCATTCGGCAGCCAAAGTAAAAAAAATTTCAAAAAAGTTAGTCTAAGTTTCCCTTGAACAAAAAATTATTCTAACCACTTTGAAGAGTCTGTAGTTTTACTTCGCTTCAATCTGGAAGACGTTCAAAGTTTATAGGCCAGCCTAGAAGAGTGTCCAATCTGAGGTGAAGTGTTCAATTTGATTTGAAAAGTTTCCGATTCGACGTGAAAATGGTATTACACCATACATTTCCACGTCAAACTGGATACTTTGAAAATCAAATTTAACATTTTCACGTCTAATTGGACACTCTTCTAAGCTAGTTTAAGAGTTTTGCAACTAAAGTGAACTCTTCCAAACCGAAATGAGCTTCCTCTACATTAGACTAAATACTAGACATGGGATCCGAATCATGCATTTTCGGATATCCGGCCGGATTTATCCGGTTTCGGATTATCCGAAATCCGGCTCGGTCGAAAATTGCCCTCATCTGAATCATCCGAAGATCCGGGGTTTCTAAATTTGTCCACATCTGAATCATCCGAAGATCCGGGGTTTTCAAAATTGCCCTCATCTGAATCATCCGAAGATCCGGGGTTTTGAAAAACGCAATGATTCGGATAAAATCAGATAAAAATCGGATAATAGGAGGTTAGCGCGCCTTGCTGGCAAACTCTGCGCCATTGATAACCTGACTTTTTCGGGTAGATTTGCAATCATTTGGCGGGAATTCTCTCACAAGGAAAGGGTCTGATAGTGTATATCTGAACGGGGAGAGGGAGTCATCCTATTAAATAGGAATAATCGCCACCCCTCAATTAGCATAAAATGTGTTTCATTTTTGCCAAGTCGTTAAACCCAAGGAGTGGGGGTTCTTGAAGTCACAATTGAACGGCGCATCACGAATTTGGGTTTTTGTACGACCGCGATGCCTCTGCCGGCAAGCAGCTCGGAGCGCAATGGGTAGTGACGATGCTTCATGGGAGGAAGGTCGGGGGTTCGATCCTAATGCGCTGCTGCATTCCTGCTTTTTAAATGATTGGTTGAGATTTGAGGGATTCTGACGTCTATACCATTTTCCGATGTTTTCTGCGCACTTTCCAGCTGCATGCTGTGGTACTCAACATGATGATGTATAAATATTCAATACGAGTGATACAAAGGTACAACGTGCATAAAGCAGCACTGGACACAATGGGCAGGGTATAAGTGCTGCAGGCTCCTCTCAGTCTGTTTCCATACATCAGCCAATGACCTCGGGTAAAACCAGCCTGCTCGGAGTTTCAAGGGAGACCATGATGTGACGTCACATGTGGTTAAAACGAGAAGATCTGTGGATCCCGGAATTTGACCTAAACGGCATCAATACACTCATCTTTGCCTGTCATCTGGAAATCAGAGGTCTGCTGGAGGTTCTCTAAAACCTAACACCAACGAAGTCGCCGATGCTCGAGTGGTGATCCACTTGCTCACGCTGAAGTGTGGTCCACCTTTAGATAAGCAGCCTTCATGGGAATGACACCAACCTGATCGAACGGATGGCTAGCATACCCAAGGACTTCGAAGCACGTCAACTTGAAGTTAACGAAGACGAACGGCTGGAAGTGGTGGAAAACCAGAAGGTTGGGATCAGCAAAATGAACTGATAGACGTCTAAAGGCTGGCAAGCAGTGGGCACATGATAACGTTTTCGGCTGGAACTCTTGTTTCAGATGAAAGGGAACGTCTTCAGTTGGATTTCGCCTATGGATCACTGATTTTAAACCTTCATACATCGTTATGTTGAACAGCTTTCCAATTGAGTTTAGGTTAAAAAACCGGTCAGTAATAAGCAAGTGGCAACAAAGTTGCTCTCACGGCATGGCATACATCTGGAAACACTGCACAGCAAACACCTAAAATGATGCAGATGTCAGAATCGCTCAAATCAAACAATAAGTTGTAATGCAAAGATGCAGCAGCGCAGAAAAGTCGAACCCTCTACCTCCCTCTCATGGAGCAACGTCGCTATCCACTGCGCTACGAGCCGCGTTGGTATTGGCTCTTTGGGGTCTTAAAGCTGTTTTTGTCTGTTCTGGAAGCGCAAAATAGCTCTGTGGAGGGCTCCCCTCGTAAGGCAGCCAAATACGACATCTTTTACGTAGCGCTAGTGTGTTCCGCTCCATTGGTGAAATAAGCTAGGCCAGATATAATGTAACTGGGCATTCATGTGCCTTGCTACCAGGGCATATAAACGCCTAATTCAAGGTGAGGCGCTCCAAGCTGCTTTGCGTGCTCGTGACTTCAATTGGTCAAGGAAATAAACGCGGAGTTACTGATGCGTTCCGTGTTTAAGAGGTTGCGTGCCCTTATTATATCACTTATCCGGTTGTATCCGAATCGGATATCCGAAATCCGGCTCGGCCGAAAATGGCGTTATCTGAATCATCCGAAGATCCGGGATTTCTAAAATTGCCCTCATCTGAATCATCCGAAGATCCGGGATTTCTAAAATTGCCCTCATCTGAATCATCGGAAGATCCGGGGTTTGAAAAAATGGCCTATCCGAATCATCCGATTATCCGGAAAATCGGTGTCGGATCCAATGTCTACTAAATACCCTACAAAAGGGTCACAATATTTTTTTTTGTTCAAGGAAAATTTTAGTACGATTTCTTTGAAGTTTTAATTCACTAGCCCAATAAGTGAACACTTTCTTTGAAATTTTATAAAATCCTTATTTTTTGTACAAGAATATTGATTTATATTTTCTTTTAAAGAGCAGGAGAGCGGCAATATTTTAATGTTAATAGAAAAGATTGCGCCATACATTCGTCCAAGGCGTCGCGATTTTTATTCGAGTAATTGCAAAAGTGCTGTTTGCATGGCGTTTCACACCTGCTTCGATACAACAAAGGCGATTGTAAAGATCACTCACTCTCAAAGATTCTCACTTTGGTGCAGCATTACGCTATCAATCCGACAAAAATCACGAAGAGCTTTGCGAGTGCATTGCGCAATCTCGTTTTTTACTGCACTAAGCGATTGATGCATTGTTACGCTTTGAAACAAAGTTGAATTTATTATTTTTCTTAAGAACTAAATTCTTTAAAATAAAATTGGGTAAACTCATTCGGGAAGCTGTACTAAAAATTTCAAAAAAATTCATCGAGCAAAAAATTATTCCAACCATCTTGCAGAGGCTGAAGTTTACCCTGGAAGAAGCTCGTTTCGATTTCGAAGGCGTTCGGTTTGATTTCAAAGTTCTTATGGTAGTTTAGAAGAGTGTCCATTTCGATTTGGAACGTGTCCAGTTCGACTTGAAAATCGTATATACATAGTTATAGTTGTATAGTTGCTTCTGTGTTGAAGGAATGCTTTCTGCAGCATCACGTGTCTTTGGTGAGGTAACCACGTCAGTCGTCGTGCCTGTGAAAAGTGCTGTGAAGACGTCTGGCACTGCGTGGAACCAGGAATGGCAATGAAGACGAAACCTCAGAGGCACTTCAGCCAAGAAATCATGGACGTCTCGCCTCAAAAGGGAACAACAACGGGGACGGCACAGGTAACCGACCGTGCACGCACTGCCTTCCGCAATCAGTCAGTTATCAGTGGCACGTAATCTCGTCATCAGATAGCGCTGCCGTTGCCTTCTGTTGCTGCTGCTGCTGCTGTCAGACCACCCTGTATTGATTAACTGAACTGGATGTGGAGGTGACTCTCTGGGGCGTGCCGCGCCGGGTCATTGTCATCTGCACATCGTCGACAAATGGCAAGTTCTTTCCACCTGTTTATGCTTCGGTCGCGCTCACTGAAACAAGGAATCGAGTTCCGGCCAACTGGCCCATCTGGAAGGATGTTTCGCAGCTCTCCAGATGAGCCAGTTGGCCGGAACTACTTGATTCTATGTTCGCCTAGGAAGATGAAGATGATCCATGACGAGTGCAAAATTGTAGAGCTAGGTCTGCAGCCAGTTTTCGGTAGGGAAGAAGCAGAACTTAAGAATGAAGTTATCTGGCGAGGCACTTCTCACCGTGTGCTCAGGTAGCACCCTCATCTCCTTGGTGAAGTTAACGTCCCATTTTTCTTCCTTACAGGATCATTAGCCCTCCTTGGATAGGCGCTATACGTGTGATTTACTATTTACGTTAGGAGTATCAGTCTGTAATTTTATTCTTCAACCCGTCGTCAGAAGAAGTTCGAGCGAATAATGGTTTACAAAATTTTGGTAAAAACGTCCGGCATTGTGTTTGGTTTCCTGACAGTACAGCCTTCGTTAAGAGGGGCGGATTGCTGAAGCTATTTGTGTCGAAATCCAGGCCCAGCTGTAGAGCACACTTTTCGTTAACAGGGCAATATCTACATAGCTGTATTAAAAAAAAGTAAAATGAAGGTATAGTACTAGAGTTAGAAGCGTACACTTCCGCAATACCATTCGAAATTTTAATTTTACATTTAAAAGCGTTACCAAAAAACACCTTGATCCACGATGCTGAATTTATCGTTTTCAATACGTTTGATTATAACGTAGCTATCAGTTTTATAGTTCGTTGGGTTCGTTGGTCCCTTCCTTGTTGGCTTCTGTACCGTTATTTATGTTAGAGTTAACATGGGCTTCGCATGTAATAAATAGCACAGTGTATATTTAATTATTGTACACGTCAAGAAGGCGTGCTCCAAATTCGAACTGAAAAGGAAGGAGAAACAAGACAAGTACAGACAAATGAAATGAAGAAAAGAGGCCTAGTAAAAATTATAAGGATAAGGATAAAGGACGGCTTCACTTAATCCCTTTTGGGATGCGCCACGCATTCTACTTCTATGTCTTGGAGGCAAGTTGAATGCGTACTTGGCCACATAATGACATGCAGTGGTCAGCCGATAACAAGTCAAGGCTTCATCCTTCCGAGACAAGCCTGGTACCAATTCACCGACCCCGGAGGGATGGAAGGCTTGGTTGGCCTGGGCGGAAATCCGAACCAGGAACCTGGTATCGGGTGCAGCCGGCAGCCGGCGCCTCCTCCGACTTCGCTCCAGGCACCTTAGTAAAAACTATAGCAATAAAACATGGTAGTGGCGCCTCTTCAGTGACCAAAAATGCGGTTTACTGAGAACTAAAAAATAAATGATGAAAATAGACGACAATCTCATATGCGATAGTCCTGCAATTTTTGTGGAAAGAAAAAGGTGTATCAGTGTTCTCCAATGAGAAAAGGATGCCGAGGATGAGGACGAGGAGAAACTGTTTGCCTGGCCAGATATCTTCACTAAGAGTTTGATGGCAATAAAATAGTCGTTTAACTTTATTCACTGCCTTTCTTTCAGCTAAGTTTTTTTTTGAAACCATGTATTTAAGCATATTCATTCCATTAATTTTTTTCATGTTTCGACAGTTTTCCCGTACCTATTTCATTTCATTTTTTAAATATTTTTTCACTGAAAACGAGTGTATTAATTTTTCTACTACAGAGCATGGGGCATCAGATTTAAATTTTGCTAGTGGGTATGATGAGTGAGCAAAAATTTTGCCAAAATGTTTCCAGCAGACAACCGGCCCATGAGCTCAGTGTAGCTTTACCGTAGCAGAGCAGCCTGATATGCCTCTCTGTAGATGAAATGAATATGCATCACTGCCTAACGCTTCCACTTCCAAAAATGTAGTACAAATTTCCGAGAAGGTGCGAAGGAGAAAGGGATGAGCGCATTAACCGCATTATTTCTTCTGTGCTGTGTGGTTTCCGGTAGGAGAGTTCGGCCTATCCGTGTTGCTGTCCGTTATGTGGCGATTTCTGGGCCAGATAACGAACAACAAATCAACTAACAAGGGAAGGGTCTGAAGCGTATGTCTGAACGGGGGAGCGAGTCATATAGGGAGTCATATTCGTTTTCGGGTGGAACTCTTGTTTCGGATACGTCTTCAATTGGATTTCGGTTGCGTGCTCATAACCCTGGAGGACGACACCGCAACTCACTAGACAGGCACTTTGTACCTGTGTATCACTGGTGCTTAACATGTATCACCATGTTGAATACCACAGCGTACAGCTGGAAGAATGCTCAGAAAACGTTTGGTATAAACGTCAGGGTCCCCTAAATCTCAATCAGTCACTTGAAGTGCAAAAATGCAGCGGCACGGAAGAACCGAGCCCCCGACCTTTCTCGCATGAAGCGACGTCACTTCCACTGCGCTTAAACCCGCTTGACGGCAGAGCCATCGCGGGCGTACAAGACCCCCAAACTCGTGCTGCGCTGTATCCCATTGTGACCTCATACTCCTTGGGTTTAGCGACTTGACAAAAAATAAACACATTTTCAAGCCAATTGAGGGGTGAAGATTCTCCCTATATGACTCGCTCCCCCGTTCAGACATACGCTTCAGACCCTTCTCTTGTAAGTTTAAGATTTGGACACGGTGCTGGTTTGTGTAGGAGATTCTACATAGTCACAGCAGTAATCGTGAGCAACAGTTCTACAAACCAGAGTTAGAGGAGGTGTTCCCTGACTTAAGACCATGTGAACCAGTCGGAAGGAGTTCTTGTTCACTTGTGCACACTAGTGAATCTTATGTTCGTCATGCGCACTTGTAATTCAAGCATTCCACCCGGCCGGGGTCGATGCCTTTGCACTATAGGTGTTTTTGGGATCATTCATCGTAGCCTTCTCACAAATTCTTCGAAATTCATGGGGCATTTATAAGGCAGTGGAGGCCAAAACCTTCACGATATCTCTACCCGGCTGTGAAATGTACATCTGCATGTGAAATCTTAAGAAAACCGGCTTACGGAATTATTGGCGTTGTTTGGAGAAGAACCACGATTTAATGAAGAAAAGCAACGCCGAGATAGTGCTCTTTCGTTTTCTCCGTTCTTTTAGTAATCTTCACCTACAGTATTTCTTTTTCGTGTACAAAATATATTTCAGATGTTTCATCGGAAAATTATAACCGCTGTGATTTAGGCTGACAACGAAACTTGGGATATTGAATACCTACCGCTAAACTTGGTGGAACCAGTGCCAAGTGACATAGCCATCTCACGAGGTCAGGTACCAAAAGATGTCGAACAGGTGAGCAATACGTTAAATTAGAAGAGCAGGCGGAGTGGCTAAATCAGTGGCAATAGCGCAAGGGTAACTGCAACTTATAAGCACTGAAGAAGATGAAGAACGTTCGGCCGCACACCCACCCATTCCACTTCACCATTCTTCCTGTGCTAACATGCGCCTAGATTTTTGAGAGGCTAGGATGGACACGGGAGCAGAAGGCCTTCGGAGTTCCGAGCTTCGTCGACGTTGGAAGATCAGAGACCCTGTCGCATGGCGAAGTCGTCGAAGATTAGGTGGGCGGGCCAGGTAATGCAATTGGCATACAGCTGTTGGAGGACTGCCGGAACCGACTGGATGTCAAAAGAACACCAGCACAGCCACAAACGCGTTGGTTGAACATCTTATTGAAAGGTCAGAACGATAAGTAGGTGTACCGCTCCTCGTCGCATCGAATGGACCACTCTGACACGCGACAGGGTAGATTAGTAGACATTGCTGGCGCCCGCGTGAGCAACTCGGTGATCAATGAGACGACGGCTGATGCAGAAATTACAGGAAACACTCCCACGCAGACGGCTATTTTACGTTTCTTCTTAGCGGCTCGAATGAGAATTGATTACATAAACAAGTTTGCACCGATAACTATTACGACTGACTGAACATGTGTTCCATGGGTAGCAGTTCGTAAATTCTGATGCGTTTGAGTCGTGTGATAAATTTTTTGCAGCAAAACGAAAATAAACTGCGTTGCCAACGATGTAGGAATCCTTGTCTGGCTCACAGTGTCTTTCTGAAGAACTTTTTTGGACGTAGAAGCATAAAAACGTGCACAGATTCCAGAAATATTTGATGCAAATGCAGAAAATAGGTAAATGACACTTACAAGTTGTCGTGCTATAAACGAGATGGAAATGGTAGGCAAGAAAGGATAAAGGATTAAGGACGGCGTTATCCAATCCCTTTTGGGATGCGCCAGCGCATTCTACTTCTACGCGTTGTCCTGGAGGCGAGTTGAATGCGTATTTGGCCATACAATGACTTGTGGTGGCCAGCCGATGAACAAGTCAGCGCTTTATCTTCCCAGATAAGCCTTGTGCCAATTCACGGATCCCGGAGGGATAGAAGGCTTGGTTGGCCTGGGCGGGAAATCCGAACCAAGAACCTGACATCGGGTGCAGGAGACAGCCGGCGCCTCCTCCGACTGCGCTCCACGCGCCCGTTCGCGCCCGTATAAATTCTTTAAACAAGCTTCCTTTTGCAGCTATCATCACTATCATTTCAATTTCATCTGAACATAAATTTACAGCTTGCGAAGGAGGTTGGAATTCTGCACGAGGAGCTGGATCCATATGGCAGGAAAAAGGCAAAGGTCTCACTAGACATTCTGAAAAGACTGCATCACGTGAAGGATGGAAAATACATAGTCGTAACAGGTAAGAAATATTCCAATGCACTCATAAATGCCTTGCATCCTTCTGGTTAGGATGTGTTGTGAATCGAGTGGAGAAGTGAGACCGTAAGAGAAAGAATGGTAAGACTCCACACGGTGTTCAACAAGTTGCTGAAAGCTGGAGAAAATCGATAAGGGCAGGTGAACCGCAATACCGAGGGTAAAATCCTTAGAGATGAAAGCGAAATGTTTCCAAAGGACGTCTTCGGTAACGTTTTAAATTAGGAACATGCCAGGGTGCTTCGTATTTATTGCACTCTAAATTCAAAAACATTGTGGTTCCGTTTTTTGAATAGGTTTTGGCACAAACCTCTAGGCAATTCAGCTAGACAGCTATGACCGTGAAAACCTCCCTGTAATTACTGGTCAAGAAAGTTGTCAAGCTGGCGTTTCCAAAATGTTATTAAAATGTCTCTTTATTTCGTCGTACAGCCGATAACAGTTTTATCGTGAGTGCATAAATAAAGTTACTAAACTTGGGTTCAACCTCAGGAGAATTAATTGGCGGCAGACTTCCGAAGGGTATTTCCATATATTGTCTAATACTAGTATTAATTGTTCTGCTAACATTTCTGGACTATCATTCACGTTCTATTCCGCTGTCGTTGTGCCATTCACTTTTCTACGTTGAAATGATGTATTGCAGAAAAATAGCTTGATATCGAATGGGCAGTGCTGCAGACATTTGTGAAGATAGCGCACTTCTGGAGAGATTTTTGAGAAAGGCAGTAAAGTTCTCTAGTGCGCATCGAAATCGATGATGGTTTCGTAAGGGTTCTGATAGAGGACATCTGAAACAGAACGTTCGAATAGGTAGTAACTCACGTAACGTAGTAGATTACGGAAGAAGTGTAAGCCGCTGGCCTTCCCTAGGTGAATACGTAGTATTGGCCGCAACTACATAGAACGGCAACTAAATCAGGCGCAATAGGGGGGGGGGGGACGGTCAGGAGGTATACCCGCCCCTGCTGGTGGGGCGTGCGAACTTCCTCTTATCTCCCTTGCTCACCCACCCTTAACCCCCTAGGCTTCACCAGGAGTCTAACAGGAGGCTGCCTACGAAACCTTTGACACGCAAAACAAAAGATTGCGGTCCGCAGACCCCCTGACGCCACGTCCCCAGCAGGGGACGGGTGTACCTCCGGTCGCGCTGCCGCGCAATAGCGATGGAGTAGGTCCATCGTGTATATTTTCTACAGTAAATAACCCGAGGAGGAGGAGAAAAGGGGAATGGTATAGGGAAATAATATTGGTGGTTGAAGGCAAGAGATACAACAACTTCTACGGAATCTCAGTTGATCAGTTTCTTAGGTGCAATAGCCTTTGTAGAAACGCACTTAGGTTCGTAAGGTTGGTATTATCTCCGGAAAATTTAAGGCATCACTCCAACTCCGCTGGGTGAAGGAAAGTCGACCACCGTCATGGGCCTGGTTCAAGCCCTCGGCGCTCACCTTCACAAGAATGCATTCGCCTGTGTACGACAACCATCACAAGGTCCCACCTTTGGCATCAAAGGTGGAGCAGCTGGTGGAGGATATGCTCAGGTAGGCGAATATCGAGCTCAACATGGTGAAGCTGAACTAACGCATTGTTTGATTTCCAGGTAATACCCATGGAGGAGTTCAATCTTCATCTGACCGGCGATATCCATGCAATCACCGCGGCCAACAATCTTCTTGCAGCTGCAATTGAGGCCCGAATGTTCCACGAATCCACCCAGAAGGATGACGCGCTCTTCAACAGGCTCTGTCCGGCAAACAAACAAGGTATACCGATATTTGGCTGTGCTGCATACGTGCCATTTTTTTCAGATCCATAAGCAATGGCAAGTGTGGCAAAAACTCTTCATCTATCACAATTTCTACGTAGATCCAATACTTGTGCCCTGAGCCTAGAGCTCGTCCCAGTTTGTAGGAGTCCTGAATCAGACAGCAAAAAATGAGGGCTGTGCTGAATAGAAGACGGCGGCTAATTCCATCTCTTGAAACCATTTTTTTAAACAAAATTACTAGTGATGCGACGCGGCTAGCGGCGCTACGTTTCAGTCTTAAGGCTCCAACAAGGTTTTAATTTTTTTCTTCAAATTTGTAGTGGATCACAGAGGAGGAAATGTGCTGAGATCTTTACTTAGAAGAGCTCTATGTAGTAACATACCAAAACCGAAAGGTGCATCATCTAGGTTCTGTAGGGTAAGCACTCAACTTTTCCTCACCACAGTTCTGAATAGCTTCACTCTGGCGAAAGCATCTGCCCGAAGTAGCAAGCCCCCCCCCACAACTACTAATTCCTTCTAGTGAATTGTTTCCATTCTGGAGATTTATTCCGCACTATAGGCAGTTGTTTCAGGCAAGCGTCCGCTGTCGGCAGTACAGAAACGACGTCTCGCCCGTCTCGGCATTCCCGACGTTGATGACGCGAACCAGCTGACGCCAGAGCAACGAGTTCAGTTCAGTCGTCTGAACATCGACCCAGCTACTATCACATGGAATCGAGTTATTGACACGAACGATCGCTTCCTTCGAGGTGAGATCTCTATTTTTTGAGCATATTTGGACAGAGACAAGGCAAAAAAGTCAGAAACTATTAGCATCTATCAACAATGCAGAGGTTAGCAGGTGAGGCTGATAGATGGAATTTGAAACAAAGACGGATGTGGTAGTTATCGAATCCTGATGAGGTGTATAGACTGTGCGCTCATGATGCGTGTGCGCCACTCTTTCTTTTCAGAAATTTTCAGCAGGAGCTGGATTCATGAAGTGGTCGGAGGTAAATCCTACCCCGATTTACCTCGACGGCCACTTATCTGCCACTTTCTGTGAACTTCCCTCGGTTTCTAATTCATGACAGCCAAAGCAAGGGTTTTGCTCTGCCAGGGAAAGTCTGAATTGGACAGCGGAGCAAAACTCTTGCTATGGAGGTAAATGTTCTCCGACACGCTGGCGAGGTAGCATTTACCTCGTAACTTACCTCATTAGTTTTCCCCGCCGCGCGTCCATGAATCGCGGGTAAGTGGACTGTGGCGGTTTTGCAGTTACCTACCGTTTAGTCGTTCATGAATCCGGCCCAGGAGGCGCGTGGTGCGCAGTAACCAGAGAATGTGCCACCTGTCCCCTGTACCCATAGTCAAGTTCTTGGTTCGAATTTCCCGCCAGGGTCATCGAAGTCTTCTATCGCGCGGGGTTGGTGTTTCGGTATCAGACTTGTCTGGGAAGGATAAAATACTGACTTGTTCATCGACTGGCTACCGTAAGTCATTGTATAGGCCAAACACGTATTGAAATCGCCTCTACGATATCCCGTAGAAGTAGAATACGTGGCGCATCCTAAAAGGGATTGAGTAACGCCGTCTTTTATTTACAGGAACAAACAATAACTGCCAGGTTCGACTAGCACATTCGCTTAAGATCTCTTAAACGAGCTTGGAATTTCACAAAGTTCCCACTAACGTTGTAATTATAAAACGAAGTATAAAAGCAATTTTTAGTCTTCTCATTGATGGAACCACTGTCACTACCGTACTTTCACGAAAAACATTTAGCCTTCAGTCAGACTGTTATTTGGGGCACTTTGGGGCACGAATATGACACCCGTTTTCGAAATTTCGGTAGTTTACGATACTACGGTAGATTGCTGTGAATTTGGACGAACAAGGGTGGCCGAGACGCAATTGGGATCGCCGATATCATCCGGTCCCTGTCGATGGCTACCAGGCCTACTTGGGGTGCTCTAACGATTTTTTTCGTTGTTCGAATTACGGTGGAATACGGTAGGTAAGCCAAGCGTGGTGACGTCAGGAGCGCCGATTGCCACGAACCTTGTCCAGGGGGGGGGGGTTGTTTGGAGCGCTGGTTACGCTTTTGGTATTACGGTGGAGCACGCTAGCTATTGGTAAAAGGATACGAAACTGTGACACGGTTTCAGGACAGGTTTAACTCTTCTGTATCACGCTGGTTTTTTTGTGCTGAAGCGATCTTTGGGCGGCCTGATGTTAAATCAATTTGATATTTTAGAACGTTTAGGCGATTTCTTCGAACTCTGGAGTGGTGAAAGTACAGTAGTACCGAAGCCTCAACCACTTAATGGCTCCTTCTCTTGAGAGCTCACGCTGAGTTACATATAGAAATATCGCATACGCAGCTGTTTCAGGAATTGAGATTGGCTTGGGACCTGGAGAGAAGGGGCACTCAAGAAAAACTCAGTTTGACATCACAGTCGCCAGCGAGGTACGGTACTTTGTTTTTACAACTGCTATACTGTATGAATATTTCCTTATGATTTGTAAAATATTTTGAAATAAGTCTTAAAAGAGGCGACCATCTAAAATGATTTTTTCTTTTGCAAAATGATTATGAAAGGAAATTCTGATCACTTTCTACTCTTATGCATCTTTCTCGGCAGCTTCTCTATCATTTTGATACACTACTTTTACTATAACCTGGTCTCTTTTCATTTTAAACCGGAGAGTTTCTAGTTGGAAAGGAGACAACTTCAAGAACAAAATGTACCCTTCGTAACTTAAATCGGAGTGAAATAAAATTGGATGTTTCTAAAGTTTAAATCAACATGATTTAATGAAGTCAAAATTTTCTTTCCGGAAGAAGATTCAACTTAGCTGCGATCAGAATTTGTCGGTTTATTTTAAGGATGTTTTGACAGTACGTTATATGGGGAGATTGCGCCGTACATTCGTCCTATACATCGCCTATGGGACTGATGGAGTAAATGCTGTTTACATGCGTTCTACTCTAGAAACACCAAAAGTATTCATAATAGAAGAAACACTTCGCAATTTTCCGTCTCGTAACCTTACATACTTAAGCAGCATTTGCACTATCGACCAAATAAACGTTGCATCGTTCTGGACGAGTGCGTGGCGCGATCGCTTCTTTCTGCTTTCTTTTACGTTCACAAATTACAACCTAGCTGTAAGCTTTGTTTTAGTCAAGGGGATAGGAGTTCTATGCTCATTCAAAAGGTATGCAAATTTTTTCTGTAAACACCGCACACAGGAGCTTTTTGAGCAAGGAACTTCCTAAACCAAAATATTTCCTTGTCTTTATAAAAAGCGCTTATTTTAACTTTAGATACGCCTGCTTGGAAAATCTCTGTTTAAAATTTAAAGTGTCCATTCTTAAGCGAATTTAGTTCCTGTGGATTTATAAGCTCAAATGCTTCGGACGATTTCAGAAAAAAATCATAGGAAAAGTATTAATTAGGAGTACAGATGGCAGGAAAGAGCACCACTTCCTCCTTGAGAAAAAACTCTACCCTTCTGACACTGAGTATGACTCTTAACATCTTTGAAAACTCTCTTTGCAGACCATGCGAGCAATAGATATTCACTCTATTCCATTCAGGTAATGGCTATTCTTGCTCTGACGACGTCACTTGAAGACATGCGTGAGCGATTCAGTAAGATAGTGATTGGCTCGGACACAAGCGGGAACCCTGTTACTGCCGACGACATTGGCCTCACCGACGCCATGACGGCATGCTATTTGTGCAGACAGAATTTTTAAGTAGTTGCTGGATATAACTGCGTTTTTACAGGTGCTCATGCGCGACACTGTGCGTCCGAATCTCATGCAGACACTTGAGGGTACTCCTGTCTTCGTGCACGCTGGACCGTTTGCGAACATTGCCCATGGACAAAGCAGTATTCTCGCGGACAAAGTAGGTGACTTTGAGTTGCGTTGGACCATTTGATCACTTTCTCATTTTTCTGTACTTTTGGATAAATAGTTCGGAGTAGGTTTTAGTGCTTAATTCATGAATTCCACACAAAATATAAGAGACTGGCTGCGCCACGCACTTCACTCGTACGGAATACCGTTATGTCAATTGAATGCCTGAGCCAGTGCAGGGATCTGCATTGGCCAGTCGCTGGACAGCACTGTGTGTTATCGTCTTCTTACAAGTTCAGTACTAACAATAAGTCATCGACATGGAAGCGTTGGAAGACTTGGTTGACATGGGCGGGACCCGAACCAGGAACCTTGATTTTATGTGAGCGCGACAGCAGGCGCCTTCTGCCACTGCGACTGGTCTAATGGGTGCCTATTGGAATCTTGAACACGCAGGTATTTTTGCTCACCACTTCAGGGCGCTAGTGGTAAGAATGCCACTCCGCCGGTGCGCATCAGCAACTCGTACACGTTTTACAATACCGAGCATTTCTGTAAAGCTCCTGATAGTTTCTTTGCAATTGTCAAACGTTTCGTTCCTGAAGATCACTGTGAAAATTTTGTTAACTATTAGACATCTGGCATCCAAGGAAGTCGCGGGAAACCAACTAAAACGCTTACCTGACCGGAGCGGTGAACATCAGTGTGTTTTCCTCAAAATAAACAGCGGTAATTTAACTGGTTCCGTAAAAGTCGGTCTTGCTCCTCAAACTGTGTCCGAGATGACAATGATCGTGACAATTATAATCCACTACTAGTATAAGTCGACTATGTGGCCAGTGGGCGCGTTTAGCGTAAGGCGCGTGTAGCGCAGTCGGAGGAGGCGCCTGCTGTCGCCTGCACCCGATACCAGGTTCCTGGTTCGGATTTCCTGCCCAGGCCAACCAATTTTTCTATTCCTCCGGGGTCGGTGAATTGGTACCAGACTTGTCTGGAAAGGATAGAGCGCTGACTTGTTCATCGGCTGGCCACCACAAGTCATTGTATGGCCAAATACGCATTCAAGTCCCCTCCACGACATCCCGTAGAAGCAGAATGCGTAGCGCATCCCAAAAGGGATTGAGTAACGCCGTCCTTTCTCCTTTTACCCATTACGTGGCCAGCATGGGAAGAAAGGAATTGCCAGCCAAGCAACGCACCGATAGCAGGGTCTTCTTCATATGACCCTTCTGTGACGAGTCAACTGCGGAAAGCACAAAACTCAAACGTGACGGCGCAATACAGCAGCTAATTATTTACGCAGTTGATGCAGGACTTCGGTTGAGAGCCTATCCCCTGTCCCCTAACCGAATTGCTGATGCGGTCCTTACTACACGGACGGGGATAGCCTGTGCGGCTGGGGAGCATCCGGGAGTCCGCGCGCAGTATGTGCCTTGATTGCGTGGTGCCTACGGCTCTTGCTTCCCTGTGTCGGGCAATGATTCACGTAGTACCGGAGAAGGCGTTCTCAGTTACTCCCGAAGATTTCGTTTTCAAGAACCTCAGAAATCGCGACTGAATGATCATGTGTTTCACATTGTGCGCAACATCAAGAGAAAGGACTCGTCAATAATTTGAGAAAATAGAGATGGATAATTTGTTCTGGGAATGTGCGACTTCTATCCTCTCCAACACCTTTTCACCACTTCCAAAGCCCTTTTCTCAACAGACTTCACGTCATATACCATAGTAACAGTGCCTTTTCACAGCTAATGGATGTAGCTTAGAAATCGCCCGTCGATGTTCGATGAATGATGCTGCTCAATTTTAGGTGGCTCTCAAACTTGTGGGCGAAAAAGGATATGTCGTCACTGAGGCAGGTTTTGGTGCCGACATTGGAATGGAGAAATTCTTCAACATCAAGTGCAGGTCAGATAAACTTACTTTTCTCTTCATCGTTGGGTCCCACATCCGCTACAGTTTCATTGTGTGTTTAATCATTTATTTATTGATTTAAATTATATAAATATAAAAATGTAAAAAATAGAAACAAAAATGAAAAAGAAAACTAAAAAATAAAAATAAAAAAGAGTAAAAATGTAATAAAATAAATAATCATTTGTCTAATGCTCGATTTTGCAGCCTCAGAAATAGGGACACAACTACCTATATTCTCCGCCATTGCGTTGATCGTTTATCGTTTCGGGCGAGCGTCGGCAACGTCCCCATTTGTCCCTGTCGCGTGTCAAAATGGCTCAATGGATCCTGATCGCTCGAAATCCACGAAGGACGTCAAATTTTTCGTTTACAGGCGCCCAACGAGCCGCAGAAAATTTGGAATTAAACTAAATCAACAGGCCATACTAAGCCGTTGTTTTTACTAGTAGGTGAGAGTAGGAATTGGAATTGGAGGAAGTCTGTGCAGATGAAAGGAAGCATCTGTAACGGTTGGTATTGTGGGGAAGACGAAGAAGAGCTGACCTGGTCGTAGAGGGCGTAGTATGCTCTAGGATACGGGCTGTGTATGTTACTTGAGAGGAAAACTTTGATCCACGTTCATCCCCACCGACATCATCGACTACCTAAAACAGGGTGAGATGCAAGATTCTTGTGGAATTTGTGAGCTGGAGCATAGCCGCATAATATCATATTAATCATACACTTGCATTTAAAATATATTTTTCCTCGACTTTCGCCGAAGTTCGCGACTCGGACGAAGTCCCGCTTCTCACATACAACTCTAATCGACTCATGTAACGCAAAAGTTAGGAATAAGGATAAAAGACGGTGTTGTTCAATACCATTGAGATGCGCCACGCATTCCCCTTCTACGGGATTTCGTGGATGAGATTGGAATGAATATATTTGGTCAAGGAATGACTCGCGGTGGCCAGCCGATGAACAAGTCAGCGCTTTGTCCTTTCCAGACGAGTCCGGCACCTATTCACCTACTCCGCAGGGACGAAATGGTAGGTTGGCTTGGGCGGGAAATCCGAACCAGGAACCTGGTGTCAGGTGTACGCGACAGTCGGCACCTCCTTAGACTGCGCTACACGCGCACGTGTAAAAATGTAGATGAATCAATATAAAGGGTTAGCAAATACTGGGTTCGCTTCGCCGCCATTTTTCAGGCAAACCTCAATGTTATAATGTCTTCCTGGTAGCACATTTTAAGAAAGATGGGTCAAGGTTTGTGCCCTGCCCATTCTAGGCCATTACTGCGAGCTGGCAAATTCACACGAACTTCTCTGGGCAGGATAAAGCAATGTCTTCTTCGAATCGGTTGATTAAGCCAATGTTGAAACCTGGGTTTAACCACCCATTATTGTCTTCATCTTACATGACATTTAGTAGCAGTTGGGTGCGGTACTAAAGCCAATCCTTTCCCTTTCCCTTTTTTTATTTATTTATGCAGATCAGTCTCCTCGAATTACTCGCCAAACCTGCGTGCTTCTCGGGAGAAATTCGGTCTGACAAATGTCACGTTAAGGGTTCCAATGTTGAAGGTGATAAGCAGGTGTCGCAGCGCAACTCTATTTTGACGCCACCCATCCATCTTTGCTGGAAGTAGGTTTGACGTAATGTCCTCAAAATCGAAGGACGCTGATCGACGAGCCTTTTTCACCTCGTGCGGCTCACTCCTCGAATTCAAGTCAATTGAACCGTTCGATTTTTTAAGATTTAAAACTCTCCGAGAAGGGGCAGAATAACGATCATCTGTATAAAGTAAGGATAAGGGGTAAAGGTGGACTCTACTCAATCCTTTTGTGAGATGCACCATGCACTTTACGTCCACGGGATATGGTGGGAGGTGCTTGAATGAGTATTTGGTCCATAAAATGCCTTGCGTTGGTCATCCGACGGGTAAATCAGTGTTTCATTCTTCCCAGATGGCTTGATACAGGTTATCCGACCACCGTAGAGATGGAAGGCTTGGTTGGCCTGGGCAGGACACCAACCGAGATCTTCAAATCAGAGTGAACGTGACAGCCGCCGTCTCTTCCGACTGCGCTGCTGCACTCCCATTAAAACAATATATCAGAAGAAAGCTGAATAGCTCTGATGTTCTAATGGCAACGCTGAGTATGTCTCATTTCAGTGTTCAAGACATTTCTCCGAAATGTCCTGTTTCAGGTACTCTGGTCTACAACCATCGGCCGTTGTTTTGGTCGCAACGGTTCGTGCATTGAAAATGCATGGTGGAGGTCCTCCCGTTGTGGCCGGTACTCCACTGAAGCATGAATATCTCGAGGAAAACCTTGAACTGCTTGGAAACGGCTGTGATACAAATTTAAAGAAACAGGTAGGACTCCTTGTCAGACTGAAGGCTCTCTTCACCCTCTCCTTCACACCTATTTCTCGTTCCTTATAATCTGCTACCATTACTTCCCAACTTCATCTCATAAGTCAGTAGCTGTTTTTAACTGAGGCTTCAGACATTGCTAAGGCATGGGGTGTGGGTGTTCCCAAGCATATCTTGGCAAATGTTGGACTCAAATGTAATCAGACGAAGGGTGAAGGCCGTAAGCCGGGGAAAATAAAGTCTCATTTGCGCTGTCACATCTCCACCTTTAGACTATTTCAGTACCCTGATCAATTGAATTCTGTGACGTCTTTCTTCATCTCCAATGCGCACGTCTTCAGATTGAGAATGCGGTCATGTTCAGCGTTCCCGTTGTGGTTTGTGTGAACAAGTTCGCTAGCGACACGGAGAAGGAGCTCGAGCTAGTTGTTAACAAGGTATGTTTTCTAAATCAACCTCTGTATCGTCATTTATGTATCTCTGTTGTAAATTCGATTTAGGCCCTTTCCTACGGTGCGAAGAGAGCGGTTGTTTCGGACCACTGGGCCTGCGGTGGAGCAGGAGCGCTAGCCCTTGCTGAAGCCGTCGTCCACGTCACCTCGAAATTCGATGCTCCTTTCAAGTAAACTATTTAGAACCACTTTTGACACTAATGTCGGCCCCAGAATCATCCATATTTTTACTTCAGATTTTTGTATCCGCTCAGCATGTCACTTGAGGAGAAAATCGCCAAAATTGCACGCGACATTTACGGAGCTGATGGAATAGAACTATCTGATGTAGCACGGGAGGTACGTACGTAGCCAGAGTGTTTGAAGGCCTAATCAAGCGTATTTGATTCATTTTATTCGTCACGGACATTTTTTTTTAGCAATGAAGCTTGCTGGCTGGCAGAAATACTCCTGAGAAGAGGTTGCTGGCCTAGCACAACACTAACAAATCAGTATTCCGGTTTTTCTATGCCTTTCATACCATTTCGCGCTCTCGCTAAGAATTGATTGAATTGGTTGTGCGACTAGTTTGATCTAAGTTGAACCCGATATTGATTCGTAATGCGCGCGAGGTTGAGGACTTCTGCTAACTGTACCACATATTCCCTCAAATGTGGGCACACCAAGAGAAGAAAATCGATCAATTGATTTGTGGCATTTGATTTATTTTGGCAAATTTTAACGCTACCGAAACCTACTTTGGTTGAAGGACACTTATAAAACTTCAAATCAATGTTTTATTACCATTTTCATCTCGATTTGGACACTTTTCAAACCAAATTGTTGGACACTCTTCCAACTCAGAATTTTTGAAACCAAAGTGAATGCGTTCTTACAGGTGTTTAAGTTCAGACTCTTCAAGATGGTTAAGATATTTTTTGTTTAAGGATTTCAAGGTTTTTTTTGTTTTTTGTTGTTTTTTGGTATAACTTTCTTCGAATGTTTTTTTGAGTTCGGCTGCCAAAATGTCTGTAGCAATTTTTAAAAAATTTACTTTTTAAAGAAAAAATACTAAACTAAATTTTGTTTCGAAGCACAACAAAGTAGCCCATCATTTGGTGCATTAAAGCATCGTGATTTTTATTTGATTGACAGTGTAAATGCTCTTTAGATGAACAATCAAAGTGAGGATATGCGAGTTCTTTGCAAAGTAGCAGTCGAACTTTCTCAGCGTCGAAGACACGGTTTATCAACCTTATTCTTAAAGCTAGATCTCGACAATGGTGGTATATGTAGGCCATAGGTCAGGCAATACGCATACTAGCGATAGGAGATTCCGGAACAGTTTTCAAAAATTTGGCGAATTGCCAAACTGAGGGGCGGGAAACTTTTTAAACAACCTGATATCTACACATGTTATCTGTGCGCGAGTGAAAACTGTGCAAAATCATGAAAACAAAATTGGTGCTAAAACGTGGCACACCTTGATGCGTGGTATTTTGGAACTAGATCTCCGATTCATTTCTCTAAAAGTTGCTAAATTCAGAAGTTGAAGCGCTACGAACAACAAGGCTTCTCCGCTTTGCCCATCTGCATGGCCAAGACTCATCTGTCACTGTCGCACGATGCCACAAAGAAAGGAGCCCCGAAAGGTTCGTGTTCTCAGAGTTGCCAGCGCCTGCACAATAGCACTATTTCTGAAGTTTGGTACTTGCAAGCGGCGGAATGCAACAAATTGAACCAGCACTCTTGCACTCTTTGCGTTATTTCTTCGGAACTTCAGGTTTCACACTGCCAATTCGAGATGTTCGTGCCTCCGTCGGTGCTGGATTCGTGACACCGTTGGTGGGCGAAATGATGATGATGCCGGGTCTCAGCACTCGTCCATGTTTCTTCGACATTACCATTGACCCTCATACTGAGATGATTGATGGTCTTTTCTAACATGAAGGGAAACTCGCACCTTTGTATTTTCGCCTTCAAGGAACCTCAGCATGGTATTCAAATCGATTGTGCTAGAATGCTGTTCATGTACATAACCAATACCCGTAGCAGTTGTGTAGCGTCGTTGTATTCTTTCTATAACGCTGCTGCATAAACCGAGCCCTAGTTCCTTACTTAGGGTTCTATGTTAGGGAACCGAATATTGTCGAGGAGTATCCTGCAGAAGTCGCTAATGTGGCCTCCATGGGAGGAAGGAGGTGTGCAAGAGGGCTGCATGTTTAAATGTTAACGAATTGAACGAATTAACCGCACTTTTCGTTAAAAGTTGACTTAACGGCTTTCGGAAGTTTTTAGAAATTTAACGGAATTTTTAACGGGCTTTGTTCTCAGTAAGTTTATCAACTTTCTCCTTAGTCCTCACAAATATTGCAGGCCTCATCCTCCCGATTAGGTCTGATCCTGAAAAACTTTTGAAATCAACTAGAATATGGTAGCGTTTTCATGCTGTTCTCTTATCTTCTATGGCACATTTGAATTTTTGGCAATAATGCATTTCGGGAACGGAGACGCTGTCGCATGGGCCAAGTCGTCGAAAATTAGGTGGGCCGGCCACGTAATGCGATTCGCAGACACCCGCTGGACGAGAGCCATCACCGACTGGATTCCGCGGGATGTCAAGAGAACACCGAGATGCCCTCCAACGCGTTGGTCGGACTTCTTCGTGAAAGCCCTGAACGACCGATATGACGATCTTCGTGTCCCTCGAGCAAGGAGGATCCATTGGAGCACTCTGGCACGAGACAGCGACGAATGGAGACGCTGCTGGCGCCCGCTCGAGCAAGTCGATGATCAACGGGACGACAGGTGGCAGGTGACAGGCGAATGCATTTCGGAGCTAGAAAAGTTCTTCGCCGAGCTGCCAAGCACGTCAACGAATCAACAAAGATGCTGGTCTGACTGACCCCTCATAAGATGTGTCTCTCCTCACTGACGCTGCTTATCCCAGAATACTTTTATTCGCCACCGGAAACAATCGAGACGGAGAGAATGTTTTCAGCCAGTGGACGTACTTTGAATAATTTGAGAAAACGTTAATAACAAAGAAAATTTTAGAAAGCTACTTTTGCTGAACATTAACACGTTGACAACTGTTTCACACCCTTACGACCTGTGGGACCGTGTGACACGATGACGTGTCACGGACTGGTGACTGGTGACTGGTACCGAACACAAGGCAGGAGCGAAAATTGTGCATTTGTCAACGTGTTAACAGTTCACTGATAACATTTCACCGTACTTTGAGGCTGGTGTTCGCATCGAGTTTGCACATGCTCGCAGGACAGTCACATAAAACGGTTTCGCAAAGAACGAGGCAAACGGGGAAATCCGGGCCCTGCCTTGCCTTACATTTCAGGATTCCTTGCCGGTGTGATGCGGGCACCACCCACTCACTTGGGAAAGGTTTCGACCTCCCATGAAAACTCAAGTTGAAACCAGGATCGCTAGAAAGAGCACGGAATGCTGATTACAAACATGGATGTCAAAAATTCAAAATGAAACACCTGAGCGAGTTATGACCTGTCGAAGTTGGGTGGCCTGACCACAGGCTGGCCATACGAAAGCACTGGTGCGAGAGCGATCATTCAGTCGTAGGGGCTTCGTGAAAGCAGGCCGCCATTTACGCGGATAGCGCAGGGGAGTGCTCCTGCTCGTCACGTGTAACGTCGTTGGTTCTGTCCGCAAAGCTCCCGCACTTTTTGCACACCATGATTTATCTTCCAAACCAGTCGTACGTCGGTCTAGCGGCCGACTACGACTGGTTGGGGGCTTCGCCCCTAAACCCCGAGAATGGGACGCCATGGCCGCTACGGGTTTCCTATTCTTCCCTAGGCCTTCTGTCCTTTATGTTAATCGAGATGGATCGATTGATCCGACGTCAGATTCGTGTTCAGCGACCTCGATTACCCCAGGGCCGAAGTTTCGCGCCACTTGAGCGGCATCCTCAAACAATCGATAATATCGATTGGCCGACTTCAGATTCGTGTTCAGCGACCTCGATTACCCCTAAGGCCGAAGTCTCGCGCCACTTGAGCGGCATCCTCAAAAATCGATAATATCGATCGATATCGATTGATCCGACGTCAGATTCGTGTTCAGCGACCACGATTACCCCAGGGTCGAAGTTTCGCGCCACTTGAGCGGCATCCTCAAAAATCGATAATATCGATCGATATCGATTGGTCGACTTCAGATTCGTGTTCAGCGACCTCGATTACCCCCAGGGCCGAAGTTTCGTGCCGCCGACGTGTTCGGCACGTCTACGGCTCGCCATGCACGGTTGCCGAGGTGTTCGGCTGCCGCGCCCCAACTCAGGTGTGACGGACGGACAGACACACGCACACACGCATGCACACACACACGCTTGCTGCTTTATATATAGTAGGATGGCCTTTTATCCTAAACTGTGACAAGCGTTAGATTAATTAGCCGGGAAAACGATTATACACGTTTGTAAAAATGCTTGAGGGCAAAAAACTGCTATGGTGACATTTTTGTTCGGAAACGTCCCAAACGAACTCGTCATCAATAAACACATCTGACTCCAAAAATTCCATCCGTTTCTATATCAGCTGAGGCTGCAGTACCGTCGCGTAGAATAGCTGCGAACCTTCTAGCCACCTTGATCTCTTGACGAGCTGGTGCATCGTTGTCGTCTGGCACACCAAATTCAGCGAGAAGAATGGACACCACCTTTGCTGATGAAAAAGACATAGTGAGCGAAGAAAAAGCAGTAGATCGACGATATTTTGGACTTCCACATCGACCCTATTCTAGCCTTCCTCAGCATACATACATTATTCTACTTACATTTTTGCGCCATACATTTTTTTTGCTTTGCTCCATGAATGCCAAAGTTATTAGAAACACCTCCAGTTGTTTAATATAAGGTTTGGACTTTATTTGTGCAAAATAGTAAATAAAAATGTTACCATAGTAGTTTTTGCCTTCGAGCACTTTTACAAGCGTGCATGACAGATTTCCTGGATATTTAATCAAAAACGTGTCATGATTTAGAATAAAAGGTAATTTCGAAGATTAATCATGATGTGTAAAAAAAGTGGCGGCAATGAAGACCGAACCAACGACGTCTACGTCACTAGCGGTAGCACTACCTCTGCGCCACCACAGCAGCTGGTGGTCCATTCTTACGGAGCCCGTATGGCTCATCGCTCCCGCACCAACTTTTTGGCACGGTAAGCCAGTGGTCAGGCCACCCAAATTCGGCAGGTCGTAACTCGCTCAGGAGTTTCATTTTGCAATTTCGACATCCATACTTGTACTCAGCGTTCTAAGCTCTTTTTACTGATCCCGGTCTCAACTTGAAGTTCCATGGGAGATCGAAACCCTTTTCTACTTAGTACCGTTCTCTTGAAATATTAGGTTGTCCCATAGCCGTTTTTTTTCAACGATTCACTGCAGATTTCGCCGGCGGTCTCTTGCATAGCGCTGCATAGCCTTCGAAAGAGAATGATTTGCTCTATTAGAAAATGTATTGCATTTCTTTTTCATCACGACTTTTGTTAATTTTTAGGTCGTTAAGTGAAAAGTGAAAAAGTGAAAAAGTAGCCATTTGAGCACTTGTTCTCTCCGCTTAGGTTTCTAATTTTTTGCGCAGTTTTTTATAGCACTTGGAAGACAATGTTCTGCACTACAAGAATATGTGGTGGTTCTATTTTCTCACTTGACCTTTATTGATTCTTAGGCCATCCAATTGGGAATTCCGACTTTTCCGTCCGAATTTTTACCAAAACTCCGGTTCTGTGGTTGGACTTTTTTGCTTGCTGTTATATGTCGTCTGGAGGAGAATCTCTTGCTCAATAAGAATTTGTGTCGCGTTTATTGGCTTACGCTGATTTCTGTCGAATATCAACAACTGAAGAAGGAGAAGGAGTTGTTGGTGAAGACGATTTTTCTCTTTTTGGCATTTTGTTGATATTCAATAGAAATCAATAAACACGACACACATTCTTATAGAGCAAAACATTCTCTTTCGAAGGACGTATAACATCAACCCAAAAAGTCCAACCGCAGAGCAGAAGCTGTTGGCAAAAATAGCCCTCCTCCTTCGGACGTCCCAATTTGATGACCTAAAAATCAATAAAGGACAAATGAGCAAATAGCACTAATACATATTCTTGTAGTACAAAACATTGTCTTCAAAATGCTATAAAAAATTATTATAAATTTCGAAAGAGAATGTCTTGCTTTATAAGAATGTGTCGTGTTTATTGATTTCCATTGAATATCAACAAAATGCCAAAAAGAGAAAAATCGTCTTCACCAACAACTCCTTCTCCTTCTTCAGTTGTTGATATTCGACAGAAATCAGCGTGAGCCAATAAACGCGACACAAATTCTTATTGAGCAAGAGATTCTCCTCCAGACGACATATAACAGCAAGCAAAAAAGTCCAACCACAGAACCGGAGTTTTGGTAAAAATTCGGACGAAAAAGTCGGAATTCCCAATTGGATGGCCTAAGAATCAATAAAGGGCAAGTGAGAAAATAGGACCAACACATATTCTTGTAGTGCAGAACATTGTCTTCCAAGTGCTATAAATAACTGCGCAAAAAATACAAACCTAAGCGGAGAGAACAAGTGCTCAAATGGCTACTTTTTCACTTTTTCACTTTTCACTTAACGACCTAAAAATTGACAAATTTCATGAAAAATGAAAAAAATGCAATACACATTCTGATAGAGCAAATCATTCTCTTTCGAAAGCTATGCAGCGCTATGCAAGAGACCGCCGGCGAGATCTGCAGTGAATCGCTGAAAAAACGGCGAAGACATATGGGACAACCTAATAGTTGCTAATCTATTTCAGTTGGAACATAACGTTTTGATGATTTTCTCGATTGAAGTAATAATTTGTAGCTAATTGTACTGTTAACGAAGCTTACCGATTTACCGGAAATTTAACGAAAATTTCCCGTTAAAAAATTCAGCAAAAAATTTTATCGCATAGAAGTTGTTAGATGGATGTCTAGTTGCGATCAAAACCCCTACGCCAGGCGGGACCCGAACCCGCATCCTCCGCCCTCCGGGCAGCGACGCTCGCCCTACACCACCGGCGCTGTTTGGTCGAACTGAACATCCACGATATCTTCCTAGCAAGTACTCCCCTATCAGCACTCACCCGTTATTGGGATGAGCCGGCCGCTGATAGGTGAGTACTTGCTAGGAAGATATCGTGGATGTTCAGATCGACCAAACAGCGCCGGTGGTGTAGGGCGAGCGTCGCTGCCCGGAGGGCGGAGGATGCGGGTTCGGGTCCCGCCTGGCGTAGGGGTTTTGATCGCAACTAGACATCCATCTAACAACTCGTATCTTCTATACCAGCCGCTTTAGGCTCAAGCAAAATTAAAAATCATTTATCGCATAGAACTTTGTGTCCACCCGTGGTGTGGAAGCTTCCTAGTTCCTCATAAGAAACACTCATGGTGTGGAAGCTCCAGCCAATTGGTCCTACACTTCAGCTTTGGATGGGGCGTCCGCGCGATTCGGCCTAATCGATCTTGTACATACGTTCCTAGTCCCCCATATGTAGGCCACATTGGGATTACTGACAGCTGAGAAAAGTCTGTGACACATTAAGTGCCAAAGTGACACAACTGGCTATTTAGTGCTCCTCGGTTTGCAATATAGCGCTGCCACGTTGTGGCGACTTTGGAAATACTAGGAGTCAACCGAAAGTGAACTGGCTGTGATGAACATTTAAGATGACGGTGTAAGCTAACGCGATTCAACTGCACTGCTGGAGTTGCTCACGAGCACGTTGTACAAACAATGGAATTCCTGGTTGATTTAATTCTTAGACAAGAACTTAGAGAAGCCTTATGTTTGCTGATGCAATAATTAAAAATTATATTTCAGTCTTATTACCTATGCTGACAGACAAAAGTAGACGGGTTATGCGAGAAAACTAGTTTCTACATTGCTTGGATGAGTAGAGGTGTCCCGCAAGGAACGCTTCTAAAAGCTCAAATGACTGTGTCGATTAGGATCTCGTTCAACTTACGAAGAAAAGGCGGTCACCTGTGGGCGAATTTCCTATCATCTATTGGTGAAAGGAATCGCAATTATTCGCGCCACGTGCGGCACCCGTGTCCTACTATGCCGCTGAAATTCTTTGAAAAAAGTTAATCCGTCGCAAAGCGTCACAATGTCATAACAGCTCTCAACACTACTTGTTTAAGTTTTGGCGAATGCCACAAGAATGCCTACCTCCTTTTATATCTAATGAACTAAAGCAGCTTTTAATAAATCGCACATGTACATGAAGGCTTAGTAATTCCCAAATAAGACTGACCTATATTTATTGGCCTTACACAGAAAGAATGTCGGCTGGCTTGGTAGGGAATATAGTTTTGCTCTCGAAATTTTTTCGATTATTTGAATGATTTCAAATGCTCACTAATTTCAAATATTCGAATTCGAATACATTCGAAAACGCAATTCTTGGAATATTCGAATACGTTCAAAAATATTGCAATTCGACTATTCAAATTCGAATGAAAATCATTCGAATGCTTATCAGAATAGGTCATTCGATCGACTGTGGTAAGGAGCTGTTTAGAGCTGAATTCTAAGAGCATTCGTTCGCGAACAACTGTTCGAACTATTTTGAGCAACCCAGATTGTTCGATTAATAGAAAATCATTAATCACGTTTGTTCGAAAGCTGCTTGAATCGGACATCGTAGAAACCTCACATCAAATTGCTCGAATCCTGATGTCGACTAAGGATTCGAATAATTCTCGAGTTTGAAAGTCGAGCCGAAATGCTATTCAAACATTGTACAAATTATGCAGGAATTCTTCTGCAATGCGGCAACTTGGCTACTCTCGAAAATCCTGCTATAAACCGCAATCGGACTTCGATCAGAATCGATTTTCGATGCGTGTTTCTACTGTATTGTATCGAGCAAGCTTATTTAATCGTTCGCTCGTTCGAAAATTCAAAAAATATTTCTCTTGTTCATTTGTCCGAATACGAAAAATCGATTTTGTTCGTCCGTTCGAAAAAAAAATATTGCCAAAAAGCTCAACTCTAGAATCGCACCCCAAACCGGTTTCCCGTGCATGTGGTGCAGACGGTGCTTTTTGTCGGCTGCACTGTATTGACCCTGATCTTCGCCTTCTGTCGATTGTGCGGAGTGACTACTCGGCTTCCTCACAGTTGGCGGCTTGAGATAAAGCCACGAGACACGAGCTCTGAGGCGCTCGCCGAGAACACACCTAGGGGCCTGCTAGCTCGATCTCGTCGTCCGAGGAGGAGCCGCGGCCGGACGAGCCGAAGGCATGTGCCGATGAACAAGTCGCCATCGATGGTGTTCGATCGCTCCTCTCCTGGTTTTTATCGATTCCTCGGATAGGCGCTGGTTGTACTTTCAGCGCAACGAGCGAGCGCTCCGTGCTATTTGGCCGAGTCGGCCGCGCGACCGCGGCTGCGGCGGCGGTGGCGGCGGCGTCTGCGGCGAGTACTTTCGCCGAACGAACGCTCTGCCAACCGCGCGTCACCCGACCGAGCGACGATCGCGCTCGGCTCGGGGTTGCCGCGTTCACCGCCTCGTCCGTTCTCTCACACACGTTCGACGACTTCGCTTCCTCATCACTGCTCGGATCTCTGTCTCATTGGCTGCTCGGTGCGCCTCGCGCTGAACACTCATTGTCAGTGCTCACTCTCCGTCGTGAGCGTCGCCTTTTTCTTCTGAATAATGTGCACGAAGCACTGCTAATAAATGACCGCTAACCCTTCAGTCCTTGCACGGAAGCTTGTTCCCAGCTTCCATCTGGGGTTGTAGGTTGCTAAGTGGTTTTCTGAAGATTTATATTTCACGGATTTATTATGCAGGCTGCTGATGTGTTTTCTGCTCGGGTTGGTCTGCCTGTAGCTCTTCATCTCCACTCATTATTTTGCTGATAATTCATTTTCATTCAAAATTGAAGGCACTGACATTACTATCAGTGGCTCTCAACACGCTCGCTCATCCTCTTCGCTTACCGTAAATGGAATGCATGGTGTATTCAATACGGAGCCGACATACGTAGGGCAGGGTTCATTTTGAAGAGCATAAGGTGCCAGTGGAAGAAATTATATAGAAATTATATCCTCTTATAGGGCGCATGTAGCGCTGTCGAAGCACGTGCCGGCTGTCGCCTGCACCCGATACCAGGTTCCTGGTTCGGATTTCCCGCCCAGGCCAAACAAGCCTTTCATCCCTCCAGGGGCGGTGAAAGCATTCGTGGCGCATTGAAAAGGGATTGAGCAACGCTGTATTTTATGCTTTATTATTACCGGCCTCTTATGATAAGAAAATCAGTGGTCATGAAATCATTTAGCCTACCGTATGTCAGAAGTATACATTTAAGTGCGTATAGCTTAGTCGGAAGAAGTACCAGCTGTTGTGTCCATCTCGAATCGAAGCTCTTGGTTTTGGTGCCACCTAAGTCAACCAAGCTTAACATCTTTCCAAGATCTGTTAACTAGCAATGCGCTTGCCTGGGAGGAGACATTTTAACATTTAACGTTTATAAATTAAATACATGAAAAGATGAGTAGTCAGAACGTTCTATAAAACCGAATAAATCCGCGTAAAAAAATGACAGCATCACAATGACAAGTATAAAACTAAAGGAATACTAGCAAGGAAACAACAGAGCAGAGACTTTACATACCCAAACATAGTTTGCCCATACTGTCCAATGCCGATAAGCTGAACTGGATCTTAACTTCAATTTCGGATTAAGAGCAAACACTAACTTCTACATCGCCTGGCCAGCACAAGTGATTCTTATATGCCATTTTCACGTCGAACTGGACACTTTTCAAACCAAATTGGACGTCTTTCACGTCAAACTGGACACTCTTATGAGCTTGTCTAAAACGTTTGAAATCAAACCGAACTCTTCCAAATCGAAATGATCCTTTCTACATTAAACTACACACTCTCGAAAAATGTTAGGATAATTTTTTGTTCAAGAAAAATTTAGTATAACTTTCTTTGAAGTTTTAATTCATCTATCCAATAAGTGAACATATTGTTAGAAATTTTATAGCAATTTTGCTTTTTTTTTGAGAAAAAAAAACAGTGATTCAAAGCTGGTTTTGAAGAGCAGGAAAGCGGCTGTTTTCTATTGCCAAAACAGAGATTGCGGCGCGCCCTCGTCCGAAACTCCGCGATTTTTATTCGATCGATAGCTAAATTTTTGTTTACGTGCAGTTGTAAAAAAACACATATCCTAACTTTCTTGCTGCATTTAAGCAGTATTTATTTCATCAAGTGAACGTTGTGACTTGCTTTTCGAGTGCCATGGCACGATCCAATCTTTTAATGCACTAAATGATTGCTGCCCAGCTGCGTTTTAAGACAAAATTTAATTTATTATTTTTCTCAAAAATTCGATCGATTTTTTTATGAAATTGTTATTCATCTTCAGGCAGGTGAACTAAAAATGTCGAAGAAAGTTATATCATATTTCCCTTAAACAAAAAATTATTTAAACCATCTTAATGAGTCTGCAGTTTAGCCTGCCTAAAGCTCATTTCGATTTGTAGGAGTTCGCTTTGTTTCCCGAAAGTATTAAGCTAGCTTGGAAGAGTGTCCAGTTTGATTTGAAAAGTGTCCAATTCAACATGAAAATTGTATATATAAGCCTATAGGCTAAGCTCGCATCCAGGTTACCTTCGCATTGTCTATGGCGAGTGCATGGCGCATACTACAAAGCAGCGCTTAACGCCAATCTTAGCCTTTCTTTATCGATTTGCTCACTAACACACTTTTGTGACAGTAACAAAAGTACTGCATCGGAAACGGCCAATTGCTATAAGCAGAAAGGTAACGTTAGTCAACCATTTTGTGGTATGCGCCACGCATTCTACTTCTGCAGAACGGCAGCAATTTGAGTTCGTATTTGACTTATACAGTAGCTTACGGTAGCCAGCCGATGGGCAAGTCCCTGACCTATCCTTCCCAAACAAATCCGGCACCAATTCATCGACCCAAAGTTGTGGGAGGCTTCGCCGGCCTGGACGAGGCCAAATCAAGAGCAGTGATTGGGGGTGCATCCGACAGCCGTCGCCTCCTCCCACTTCTCTGCCACGTGCTGATTCTGGATTTTAGCTGATATCTTCGGAACATTAGTCACTTTCTCATGAACATAACTATTTTCGTTAGATTTTGGAGTATACTTTTGCTGGCTTCCTTTGTGGGGTATAATATTTCGCCGATGTTGCAAAAAAAAACATAACTGTATGTGATCTTCTTAGAAGCGTTTTCGAATGTAGTAGGCGCCAACGCTGTGGATGTGCTAAAGCCCTCAAATTTTTACCATCTCATCAAATTGGAGGCACGCCAAAGTTGCTTTTCCTTGCCACATCACTCGAGGAACGGTAAAGTGCCTACCATTCCTATTCCGGTATGGTACCGATCACCTGGTGAGTAGTAGCGCTGACGGAGAATGTCGCCTGCATCTCGAATCGAACTTTTTGGTTCGGGCACCGTCCGGGCCAAACCAAGCTTTCCATATCTCTGTGATTGATGGATTGGCAGTAGACCTGTCTGGAAAGGTGACACACCATCTTGTCCTTCGGCTTTCCGGTTGCCTCCACGATATCCTGTGGATGTGGTCGTCCCAAAGAATTTGAGCAGCGGTTTCATTCGTCATTGTTCCTTACCGTTCATCAAAGACGGTCCTAGTGACTTCTGGCTTGGCCGTAGCTAGACATTTTCCTAACATCAGGGCTCCAAAATAAGTATTCATTTTCAAGCTCAAAGCATTTGGCAATGTGAAACATTTCATATGCTTCTGGCGAAAAAGTACATCTAAATTAACTTCTTTTGAAGATGCTCCATGATATTCGCTCATTATCAAGTTAACATTTGAACGTTCAACTTTCTTAATAAGTGTCTGTTTACTATCTTCGTGAACGCTTCGCGAACTCAGTATTTAGAGATGATAGAAGCCATAAGGGAAGACAGAATGTTGGCTGTGCTTTGGGCGTTCCCTTGACTGCTTGATTTCCGATCGTTGACTCTTTCTGTGGCGTTCATAAATTGAAGATTAAAGGCAGTTAAGTGACGACATAGGCGTCACGAAATTAGAATGGAAGAGCTTCTCCATCCAGAGTATCCGCACTGATTTTTGGTGCTTTGTGCCTTTTCCTTGTGGCTTCAGAATCTCTGATGTTGTCCTTAAAATACTTATAGTACTGACTAAAACGGTCGCTCTTCCTGGATTTGTCATTTTGACAATATCTTTCATAGCTTCGGTTTGTTGAGATGCATCCTTAAATCTTGATTTGTTCATTTTCAGTCACTTTTCTTCATAAATAAATTAATTCAGATTTTCAATTTAAACTCAGTCCGTGCTCTTGCATTCATATTATCAATTTTTTTTTCAAAATGCTTCATTTTACGTGTCTGGATAGCTTCAGCGAATCGTGAGACCAAACCACATTAGAGAAGGTGGTCATGGAGAAGATCGAGGTATAAAACGAAACGAATTTATTGTTGTTTACTGCAGATCTGCGCACAAGCGATATTGGCGCGACTTTTTTCTTTTCTGAGTTTACCGTCTTTTCTTCACCTTTTTCTAATACTAGGCTCTTACCGTTCTTTCCTTGTTGAAATTTCTATGCCTTCATTTATTTTTATCTTTGTTTTGTCATTTTATTTTTTTGCTCGTAAATCCTTGCTTTGGGTGGTTCTCTACTCCACACTATCTTCCTGTCATTTCTTTCTATTCTTGCTTTCACCTTTGTGTACTGTGGGATTTGTACAGAGAAAACGTATTGTAGTTGACTTGAATCGCTCACGTATTGTGGGTTCTATGGTTACACTAACCACATTGTTCTACTATGAAAGCGTTTGTCTAGAATGAACTCGTAGTTATGTCACGGTATTCAAGATAATGGACGTCATTTCATAAAGAAAATTGTTCTAGAGGTGACACATAGCACAAAAAAGCGGCAACGTCGAGGAAAGTGGAGACAATGATTGGCGTGAGAAAAATGAGCAAGAAACAAGAGAAATTCCACTACATGAACTGCCGTCTAATTTTTCGATGCTCTCCATTCTGTAGTGCTCTTAAAAATTGAACGTTACGCAAAAATAGGTATTGAACGTTGCGCAAAAATAGGTAATGTATATGGAATCTAAGCTGGAACGGCCATTTATAAAACGACAGTATCACCACCTATATATAAAAGAGTTTGTCCGTGGGGTGATCTAACCTAAGTGAGGTGCGCCGCATCATCCACAGCGAGAGCGGTCGAGTGATCTAACCTAAGTTAGGTACGCCGCATCATCCACAGTGAGGGCAGTCGAATGATCTAACCTATGTGAGATATCACCACCTATCACCATCACCACCTATATATAAAAGAGTTCTCCGTGGAGTGATCTAACCTAAGTTAGGTACGCCGCATCATCCACAGTGAGGGCAGTCGAATGATCTAACCTATGTGAGATATCACCACCTATCACCATCACCACCTATATATAAAAGAGTTCTCCGTGGAGTGATCTAACCTAAGTTAGGTACGCCGCATCATCCACAGTGAGGGCAGTCGAATGATCTAACCTATGTGAGATATCACATCCTATCACCATCACCACCTATATATAAAAGAGTTCTCCGTGGAGTGATCTAACCTAAGTTAGGTACGCCGCATCATCCACAGTGAGGGCAGTCGAATGATCTAACCTATGTGAGATATCACATCCTATCACCATCACCACCTATATATAAAAGAGTTCTCCGTGGAGTGATCTAACCTAAGTTAGGTACGCCGCATCATCCACAGTGAGGGCAGTCGAATGATCTAACCTATGTGAGATATCACCACCTATCACCATCACCACCTATATATAAAAGAGTTCTCCGTGGAGTGATCTAACCTAAGTTAGGTACGCCGCATCATCCACAGTGAGGGCAGTCGAATGACCTAACCGAAGTGAGATACGCCGCATTATCCACAGCGAGGGCGGTCGATGACCTAACCTGAATGAAGTACGCCTCGTCATCTAAAACGCGGGCAAAATTTGCCATTGAACGTGGATGTTGCTGCAGCAGAGGAAACGCAGCCCTTTACTGCTTAACACAACAGCACCTACGCGCATTTCTGAGCGTCCCGATTCAGAAGCCGACTTCGTGCCATTAGCATGGGAAGACTACTAAAGGGGTAAGGGTAGAAGGAGGAGTTTGATGGTGGGGAACCGACAGCGATCAGGAGGCTGCGACTAGGAGGAGCATCGGGATGGTCGATGCGGGGAACAAGGACGTAGGCCAGGAGGTGGCACCAAGAAGAGTTCAGGGAATGTGTAGGGATCATTAGGGGGTATCAATCAGGGGAGGGGGAACAGTAAGGAGGACCAGCGAGGAGATCCATTACCATTAAGAGGGACCGGATTTAGAGGATGTGACACCGATGTCACACAATGGGCGTTCGCTCGCCGTCGTCGTGAAGGAGTATCCCGAGGAGGAGGAGGAAAGGAATTCATCTGGAAGAAGGGACCTGGAGGGGGAATCAGCACAGGGGAACCAACAAGAAGGGAGCCGTAAGGGAATTCATACGAAGAAGAAGTAATCTGCCATATGCATAGCCTCTTCATGCTCGACACAGCAGCGACTGCGTGCGCTTCTGAGCGTCTTGATCCAGAAAACGGGCCCCTAGGTTGCGCAGCAAGCATCTTGATTCTCAATACGTGTCACCGGCCGTGCCGTGAGCATGGGAGGACCACTAAGGGGGTAGTGGAGAAGGGCGGTCCTCTATGGTGGACCAGGAGAGCGACCAGGAAGGAAACGAAGAACCTGGAAGAGAGGCCAGGATGAGGAAAGCAGCAAGAAGAGACCAGTAGGTGTCAATAGTGGAAACAAAGAAGTGGGCCAGTAGTTGGGACCAGGGAGGTGACGGACTAAAGAGGGGGAGGGAACACCATTAAAGGCGGACCAGCAATTAGATTAGTAAGAAGAATCGAGAGAGGGGAACCTGGCTTCGGAAGACATGTCAACGACAGCTTGAAACGCTTGCTGTTGAGCATGAGAACGATTGCGGAGGAACAATCTGAGGGACAGAAGTACTGCGCAGCACAAACCAATGACATTACTGACCGGTCAGGAAAGAATGTCTATGATGAAGGTACCGAAGTGGTGAAGGGCTTGATGTCGATAACGTACGCATCAAGTTCCTAGATGCTAGCGAATTTTATGTTTTACAAAAACTACTTTCCATATGTCAGTGATGCTACAAAGTCGCGCGAAGCGCGCAACTGCGAGACACGCTGTGAGGCGTGTCGGAACACTTGTGTATCAATAAACGCGTTGCAAAGGCGAATAGCAGGTATGTGTAGATTGGTTTAGCTCAAAATTAGCGACTTCATTGGTATAGTGGGATTTGCTGACCAGACAATTGAGTATGGCGTATCCTTGGAATAGTTCATAACGTAAAACCATTCTCCGAGCAAATAAAGGATAAGTGTCGGCGTTAAATAATCCATGTTGGAAATGCGCCACGCATTCTATCGTCACTGGATATCATAGGAGCAATTTTAGTGCGGCTTGACATGTACACTAACGTGTGGAGATGAGTCGGTGAACAAATCAGTATTTCATTTCCCTCAGGCAAGTCTCCTTCCAACTCAACAATCACTTACCAAGGAATATCTTTATCTTCCGATGGAGCTTCAGATAGAGACCTATGCCACGTAAAAGAGCTTGAAACGCTATTTCATTACAAAGGTGAAGGCCAAATTTGCTAAGTGGATTTCAGATGCGAGTACTGGCCGATGAAAGTTCGCATTATCGACTGCATGTCGCATGCTTTGATGAAGCGATGAGCGGAGCGTCGCGTAATCAGCGCAACTACTAACGGCACTCCCAGTTGCGGCAGTGGCGCAATGGTAGCATTCTCGCATTGCAGGAAGGTATTCACGGGTTCAGTGTCCATGAGTGATAGTGTTTTTGCACTTTGTGACTTATCATCAGTGACACCCTTTATCCTTATTTTCAACACTTTTTTTGAACAAATGGTTAGGGACGGGAGCTTTGGTTAGCTCGGTGGAGACCAAACCAGGAACCACGAATCGGGGTGTGAATGCGACGGCCGTCGCCTCTTCCGGATACGTTGTCTCGCACCCTACCCGCTCATGCAACCTCAATCAACTAATGGAAATCAAGAGATGTAAGGCTTTTGAATGGCCCATTTCACCACCTACAAAACCTTAATCCTTGATTATCAATTATCGCACTAGACACAGTCCTCTCCCCTAACTCCTTAGAATGTTAGAGAAACGGAAAAGTCAGTCAAACAAAGGGATAACTCGAAGTTTACGGTGCCACTTCGAAACATCAAATAATAAAATTAAACTGTAAGTAGTAGAGCTCTATGAAAGGATACTCGAAAAGGAGCACATTTTTATGAATCAGGCTGCATCACATCATTTCGACATAAAATGTCGCCGAAAATGACCGCAAATCGTAATTCCGCAAGCTCTGGTCTTCATGGTACACATTTCATTGTTGTGTGCTCGTTGTACGCGATTTTAGATGAATCTGTGCACAAAACAGTGGCCGTTTCCCGTCAGGACGTCAATCTCGTTAAAACGCGGAGTCGCGCCGATCCCTTCAAACGCGTTATAACAAGAGGTGGCTGCAGTATTAAATTACTCTCGCCTAGAGATGAACATGAATATCGGCTAGCCACACTAATCCCCGAAAAGAAGCTTCATAACTCTAATGGTATTCAGATCCTTTGCAAGAGTTAGGAATCATAGATTACGCCACTATCAGGAAAAGTATCCACATATTAGCTCTAAGACTTTTGAAATCAAAGCAAACTCCTCCAAATCGAAATGACTCTCAGGCAGGTTAAACTATAGACCTGATAAGATGGTTTTAGTTTTTCTTATTGAAGTTAGGTTTAGTAGGTTTTTAGCAGTTTTTTAAAGTAGGTTTTAGTTTTTTAGATTTTTTAAAAGATTACCTGCCACAATTAAGTGTAATAAATTGATAAAATTATTATTTTTGAGAAAAAACAATAGAGACAAATTTGTTTTAAAGCACAATGAGGAAGCAATCATATAGCGCATTAAAAGATCAGATTGTGCCATGCACTCGAAAAGTTTGTCGCAACTTTTACTTGATTGATAGTGTAAATACCACTTACATGAACCATCAAAGTCAGAACATCTGTTCCTTACAGCTGTTTTTGTTGTATTGTTAACAGATGTCAAACTCCGTCCAAACAGAAATTCTGCTTTCAATCGAATAGAAATCGTGACCACGTAGTTGAGAGCATGGCGCATCGTTATTGGCATTAAAAATGGCCAGAAACGATGCGCCTTAAAACAAGCTTTCAACCATTATTTTTCCTCAAAATCTTTTTATAAGTTTTCAAGCGATGTGTTCTCTTATTGGGAGGTATGTTAATATTTCAAAGAAGCTTATACTAAAATTTTCCTCGATTAAGAAATTATTCAAACTTTTTAGAAAGTCTCTAATTTTATGTAGAAGCTCATTTCGATTTGAAAGAGTTCGCTTTGATTTTGGGCTAGCGTAAAAGAGTGTCCATTTTGATTTGAGAAATGCCCAATCCGACGTGAAAATGGTATATATGCGGGTGCTCCACCCGCCTGGTCTGCTGCGATTGTGCTGCCACAAACTCCATCAATAAATTAATCCAATATAATGTATTCTCGTACAAAAATAGTTTTTCACAACCTCTGAAAATATTGTTCTCTTAGTAGTGTTTGCGAGCATTGCTTGGAATACCTCATGTGACCGACTTCACTTTTTATAACTGTATTCCATTTTCAGCGACTTCGACCTACAAAATCAAAAGCGCTTTTTTAAGTGGAAAAACTATGTCTTCACTATCTCACAAAAATAGCATTTATGTATGAAAATTAATTAAATCTTACAATAACAAACAAACATCATCGAGAACATGAAAGGCGTTTAATGAAACGACACCAGAACGAGCTAGATAGAGGCATCAAAAGCGGACGACGTGCTGAGCTATCGGGCTCTTCACGATCAGACGAGCATCATTTGGAACAGATGCACATGCTTGCATATTCGGCTCGTACGGCTCAGTCGATAGAAGGCGCCGGTCAACGCGGGTACCTCGAATCGACTTTAGGTTCAGTTCGCGCTCTGGCGCTATACGTTCCTTCCCTATAAAGTCGGCGAGCGGCACCAGACCTGTCTAGTAGGGATAAAACACTTGCTTGGTCTAACCAGGAGACTATCTCAGTTGTACTGGGGCGAGATACCTGCATTTTGTTGTTTCCCAGAGAGGCGATTCTGCCCACATACAACATTTGAGTCGTTCCGACCTACCGTATAGATAGTCTACTGATAAGCTGTTGCCAGGATGTTTTGTTGCAATCAAAACTCTTGCGCCACACGGGACTCGAACCCGCACTCTCTGCCTTCCCAGCAGGATGCTACGGAATTACACTATTCCATGCTGATATTAGCGGAGGATTCATAGCGATATAACTGGTGAGTGCTCATGGGTCATCGCAACGAGGACCTGTCTAGGAAATCCAGGATGTTACGCACAAGAAAAGCAAGTAGTGTGGAGGCGCAGATTCTCCCGTGCACAAAAATAATAATAATAAGTGGAGAACGCGGACGGCTGGAGTCATCCGCATGGACCACATCCGAAACGATTCATTTGGCAGAAGTTCGGTGTCGCGCCGTTAGCGGACAAGATGCGTGAAGCTCGCTTGCGATGGTTCGGCCACGTTCTGCGTGGGAAAGAAGACAGCGTCCGCAAGATAGGCCTTGAGCTGGAAGTGTCAGGAAAGCGGCCTAGAGGACGCCAGAAGCAGCGTTGGTCCGATACGTTACACACGGACATGAAAGTAACTGGCGTCCACACTGATGAAGCGCAGAATCGAGAAAGGTGGCGTCACGACACCAGAAGAGCGGTCCCCGCGACGAAGCGGGACAAACGCTGAAGAAGAAGAGCAAGAAGAGAACGCGGGTTCGAAACTCGTCTGGTACAAGAGACTTGATAGCAGCATGAATCCTTGTAGCAGTTTTTAATCTCTATAGCAACCGCTGTAAGCATGAGTAGAAGCGGAAAACTTGATTTTTCACCGTCCCAGGAGTCGCCGACACGATATCGTGCTAAAGTGGAATGCACGGCGCTTCCTATGAAGAATCTGACGCCTAACAATAACAAGATGAACACGGACCTTTGCTCCTCTCCATTGTTGTTGTATGGTAGAAGCTGCAGTCCGGTTGGCCATTAATACAAAAAAAATTCCGAGCAGACTCCACGAGTAGACTATAAGGGCAGCAGGATGGTTTGAGATAGATAGGGGATAAAAATATGAAGGACGGCGTTCCTCAATCCCTTTTGGGGTGCGGCACGCATTCTACAAAGGGGCTGATTAACTTCGAGCTTTACCACTATTTCATCCGTTATGTAAGTAAGCGAGCATACGATTAACTAGCTATCTAATAAATAAACAAGAACGAAGAATGTAGGCTTGACTGATTAACTACTTTCTTGGATGCGCCACGCATTCTGGATCAACTCGGAACTCAGCGCCTCTCCCGCCTGAGCAACACGTGCTTAACCAACTAACTGACCTACGCACTTACTAAATAAATAATTAAACAAAAAGGATAATAGGAGGATAAAGGACGGCTACAATCAATCCTTCTTGGGTTGCGCCACGCATTCTACTTCAATGGAATCTTGTTGAGGTAATTTAAATGCATATTTGGCATATAGAATGCAGCGGGCAACCGATGGAAAAATCAGTGTTTTATCCTTCTCAAGCAAGTCTGATACCATTTCATCGAACGCGGACGGGTGGAAAGATTGGTTGTTTGGGTACGAAATCCGAACCAAGAACCTGGAATTGGGCGCACGTGACAGTCGGCTCTCTCTCTTTCTGCCTTACCACGCGTCGTAAACGCACAAATAAATAAACAAATAAATAAATGTTCGTCGAGCTTAAGGTGGCTGCTGTTTGGCTATTTACATTAATTTTTGCCAGCTAAGAATGCGCGCCTTTTCTGCCTGGTTTGAAAGGCCGGTAATCTGACCAGAAATTTTAATTTAAAAAGATTTCCCATAAAACTACAAGCCTCTCTAGTCTCGAAGTGTATAAATTTAAAGGCCACGTTAGTCTCCAATGCAGAAATGCATTTCTCGGAATAAACACCCCAAAAATATGAGGATAAGCATATGATCGTGGCGTACTTCACGATTCCACAAAGGATAAAATGATAAAGGACACTGTTCATCAATCCCTCCTGGGATGGGCTATGCGTTCTTCTTTTATGGGACGTTGTGAAGGTCATTTGAACAGTATTCGGCCTACGCAATAAGTTTCGGTGACCAGCCGATGGAAGAATCAATGTTTTATCCATCTCAAGCAAGTCTGGTTCGAATTTATCGAACCCGGTCGGATGGAAGGCTTAGCTGGTTGGGCACGAAATCCGAACCAAGAACCTAGAATCGGGTGCACGTGATAAACGAGACATACTGTTAATGAAGACAGGAGCACAGATTTCGGCAGGGAAAGTGATTTCGGGGTTTTGCCGGATTAACGTACGTGTGATTGCCTGCGTCCTGGAGCTCCTTAGTTTGCCCGAAATATGGAGGCAAATTAAAATGGATGTGTGATCACAATGATCACAAAGAAGAAATAACAGTGCGTTAACATTCGCCTCGTGTAGCTACGCACCACGCGTGCGCGGAATGCTATGCCACAGTGACCCCCCCCCCCTCCAAGCTGAGTTGTAGCACCGAGTTTTGGTCGCAACATAACATCGTTACAGCAAAAAAAGAATAAATGAAAATAATATCGAATAAAAGTAAATAAATAATAAAAAAGATAAAATAATAAACACGAATGATAATGGTCATACTATACAATAAGCCGCTAAGCGATAAGTCACACTATCGATCGACGGTCAGTCATGAAATATAGGAAAAGTTGCGGGGCACAAATTAAGGAGTGCGAATGTAGCGGAAAATACCTAGGCCTCTTCTACATGCCTGGATGTTCGCACGACGTACGGAACACGTCGGCCGACGTGCCTGGGGATGATCATCGACGGAAGGCCTTCACAGCAGGGGAGGGCAGTCAATATTGATTGATATTATCGATTTCCTCTCAGATTTAAGCGACCAGGGAGAGTTATGTGGTTATGATCATCGCGGAAGGCCTTCACAAGAAGGACGAAAGGCACTCAGTCGATCGGTATTATTGTTTTTCTCTCAAATTGCAACCGATAAGCGTGGGACATGTGCGGGTATTACCCCCGACGGAGTGCTTCACATCAGGGGCCGTATGCTCGTCTACCCCGAGTCTCCCCCGATGGGGGATCGGGGTGTGATGAGATATGCTGATATTGATTGATTCTCCCCCAACGGGGAAAACGAGCATACGGCCCCAGGTGGGAAGTTTCAAAGGGGAGACCAATATCGATCGGTACTGATGTGATTATGATGATGATGATGATGATACTGCAACGTCGTGGGAAGCGTGCAAGTGCGAGGCACGTCGATAGGCGTCACGAAGCACTTGTAAAATAATAAAATAATAAAATGGTAAAATAATGAAATATTAGGTTATCTCATAAGTCCCGCCGTTTTTTCTACGATTCATTGCGGATTTCGCCGGCGGTCTCTTGCATAGCGCTACAGAGCTTTCGAAAGAGAATTATTTGCTCTATCACAGCATATATTTCTTTTCCTTTTTCATGCTGAATTTTGTAAATTTTTAGACCGGTAAAATGAAAAGTGAAAAAGTGAAAAAGTGGCCATCTGCCCAGTCGCTTCTCTCCGCTTAGGTTTGGAATTTTTAGCGCAGTTTTTTTATAGCATTTGGAAGACAATGTTCTGTTCCACAAGGTGCATGTTGGTGCTATTTGCTCATTTGTCCTTTATTGATTTTTAGGTCATCAAATTGGGATGTCCAACTTTTCCGTCCGAATTTTTACCGACGGCTCGGTTCTGTGGTTGGACTTTTTTGCTTGGTGTTATATGTCGTTCGAAAGAGGATCTCTTGCTCAGTAAGAATTTGTGTCCCGTTTATTGGCTCCCGCTGATTTCTGTCGAATATCAACAACTGAAGAAGGAGAAGGAGTTGTTGGTGAAGACGATTTTTGTCTTTTTGGAATTTTGTCAATATTCGACAGAAATCAGCATGAGTCTATAAACGCGACATAAATTCTCATAGAGCAAGACATTTTCTTTCGAACGACCTATAACATCGAGCAAAAAAGTCCTACAGAGCAGCAGCTGTCGGTAAAAATAAGTCTCCTTCGGACGTCCCAATTTGATGGCCTAAAAATCAATAAAGGACAAGTGAGCAAATAGGACCAACACGTATTCTTGTAGTGCAGAACATTATCTTCCAAATTCTATGAAAAACTACGCAAAAAACCCCAAGCTTAAGGGGAAAGAACAAGTGCGCAGATGGCCAATTTTTCACTTTTTCACTTTTCACATTAACGACCTAAAAATTGACAAAATCCAGGATGAAAAAGAAATGCAATACATGCTCTGATAGAGCGAACCACTCTCTTTCGAAAGCTGTATAGCTCTATGCAACTTGATTTTTTTCTAACTTAAAAAATTCCGAGTAAACTCGCATAAGTCGCAAAGTCGCATAGGAAACCCAAGACATTGTTCGCGTAGCGACATATTTCGCTCAACGATGTGAACATTTTAAGAAATTTTCGGAAGAGCAGTAGTGTAGAAAGAAGCTCACTCACTTACAGTTCATCCAACAGATGGATTCAAATTTGATGAAGTCACAGCTCGTGGAGGATCGTGAACGCCAACGGCTGTTTTAGCGTTTAACATTTATTGCGTGCATTCTAAGTAAATAAAAAGATAAGAACTCAAAAGCTTTCCATAAAACGATACAATCCGTGTGAAGCCGTATGGCCGCCACAGTAAAATGAATATGAAAGAGAGGATCGCGATGAAAAAAGAAACAAAAGAGCAGAGGCTTAGCGTATTGAAAATCAGTTTATTATGCTGTCCAGTGCAGATAAACGAAGCTGGATCTTATCTCAACATCCGGATTGTGATCTTCAGATGATTTCCACCTCGAATTGAAGGAAATTTTTTCGTCATTTTAGAGTATTCCATACAGGCGTGTTTGTGAATAGTAGAGCAGTACAACGGCTGATGTCGGTCGCCGGTGCGGTCTTCTGACCAGACGTACGGGTCCCTTCCACGTCGTCTTATCTACATCGATTCCGGACGCAACATCGGCCCAGTGGTTGCAAACGTCACATCTCTGTATTGATTACGCTCGAAGTTCGTTGGCGTGCCGAAGCGCCGTTTCACCTGCTCTCACTCATCGTCGATTTCCCATCACTTATCCCTCCTTTACGTGTCGCATCCGCATCAGCATCCGCTTCAATTCCATCGCGACATGACACTGCTCCACCGCCTGCCATCTGCTGACTCGACGTTCAACGAAGTGGGTCAACGGTCGGACGCACGTTTTCTGTGCGTTCTCACTGGGGCGCGTTATTCTTCTCGCCCTATTGCAGCCCCTGTGTGATTTTTACTCTTCGCACAGGGCTCCTTATGAGGTCTGGACTGCACACCAACACTTTTCAAGCATTTCGTTCGCATCGCTACAGTCGATCTTCTGCCCCGTTGTTCTACTGTCGGAGATTTGTATACCAATATCAACAGCTTCCACTTCATTCTGTACAGAGTCATGCTGGTCATTTCCCTGTCTCTTTACTATCTCTGCTTTGAAGAATTTGCTCCTTGATAAGAATGAAACTTCACCCCATAAGCCGTGAAGAATTCTGTGTTGATCCGGAGGTCATAAGGTTACCGATTTTTTCGAGCAGTTGTAATATTGATGACATTGGTCAGCTAAATTTTAAGATGAAGAGCTTCATTTACAGATTTATTGGATTTTTTCTACAGTTTCTTTTTCTTTTCCTTTCTTATTTTTTCTACAGTTTACAACGGTTTTTTGAAGCGGTCTTCAAAGTGATCACGATTATGTAGCCGAAGGCGTGATCTGTCATGAAATTTTTTTTCACCTGAAGGAGAAAACAGTAGAAAATGAAATTGTACCTCATAAAATTTCTGGCCATGGTCATTATTTGGTAAAAAGTCAAGTCTTTCTGCAGCAATTTTCAACACGATCAGAAGGGCTTCGATTATTGCATGCATTTTTTATGGCGAACGATGTAAAATTGAACCCACTGATCCTAAGGAAGAGTTACGGAAAACTATAATTATTCACCGTATCCCTGGAATTTTATGGCGGTTGAAATTCAAGTTTGCAAGACGCCTCCTTCAAATAAAAATAGAAAAGCCTTTTGTTTTCATGAAAAATTGTACCGATTTTGAAGTCAACCTCTCTTAACCACATAGAGGATTGCTGCAGAATGACTTGAGTTTTTCATTGCGTAATAATCAGGGATAGAAATTTTATGGGGTGCAGTTTCACCTCTTAACGTTGTCCACCTCAGGTAGAGAAGATCTCGGTGGAAGGTCATGCTTTAGGTCACGTCGCTGTGATTGATTCGAAATCCGCTTCAAAGATTCGTTGTAAACTGTAAAATTCTCGTAAATCACAAAATAGGAATTTAAGTTACCATTAGTAATTAGCATTTTTAAAGAGTTCAGTTAAATCTGCTCTGTAAGGAGGGGCGGGTCTATGTTTTGGGCAAAAGCAAACCCGACGCTTAACCCTTGCTTGGACGCAGTGGTAGTTGGCCATGGGCATCCTATTTCACTGCTTGCAGAAATATTTGTGACAGCTGAGTGAGTTCTGCAATCAGTCAGAGGACGCTATCGCGCACGCCGACTTGATTTGAAATTCGGTCCGCCCAGGCCGTGCTTTGGATCTATCCTAGTCGGGGGGGGGGGGCATATAGCTAAACATTGTGTAACAAATTGACTTGGGATTCACGGAGCGCCTCCCATAGAACAAAGTAGGTCCTAAGCTGAAAAAAAATCACAAAAAAAAACAACAAAAAATTGCATTTGGTTACGCCACGGTTGTGAGCAGACAAAGCCAAGTGCTCCCTCACTATAATGGACCCTTGTTATAACATGTCAGGCGGCGGTCAGTGCGCCGCATGCCTCCTTACGTGCCTCACTAACATGATAGATCCCGGTTATAACATGTCAGGCGGTGGTCAGCTGTGTTTGAAGGCGCTTTGCCTCCGAGACGTCTTTACAACCGCGGCTACAGCTATTTTTTGTTTACTGATTGTTTGCTCGTTTCTTTGTTCGTTTTTAGGTCCTATTTTGTCCTCTTTAAGGGGCTCCATGGGTCTGATATCCATTCCTTGCACAATGTTTAGTTATGTGCACCCCCCTCCCCCCACGAGGATAGATCCCATGCTTCTTATCCATTTTTTGTTCGGTTTATTGACGCCAGATTTGTATAAGAAGGTTAAAACGTTCACGTATGTATTCATCGACAACCCACCGCAATTCACTGTAAGCAAAGTGCGCATTCATATCACATCCGCGATGCCCTATGGAGTTAGAATGCGTGACATCCTTCCCACAAAGGTGTCGATCTTTGTCTTTAATGTTTTATTCGGCTTGTCCTGCATGTATGTTTTTCCATTTCATTACGGTAGAGATATGGGTTGCGCCCTGCCAACCATGTTTTGTTCGTCACATTTGTCTTTTTTATTAACTTATATTTGTCTCTACTTAATTATTTTTTTCGGATTTTCAAGAAACTCCCCTCTAGCATCTGTATTTCCTGTTCTCATGTGCATTCATAGACGTCTTGCAAAGCTTCCTAGTAGAGCTTTTAGGGTGCTAAACTACGTACATTGTGTTGAACATAGCTGACGAGTTCGGGAGGAGGCTTGATCTCACTTTGAATCGCCAATCGACTTTTGAGTTCGGTTCCCATTCGGACTAATTAAGCCTTTATGAGCTCGTACTACACGCGTTTGAAAGTGATAAAAGCCGGTCACTGCAAGTTTTTTCATAGGCTAGGCACAAATCGAAACTGCCTCCACAATATTTGAAAGAAGTGAAATACGTGGCGCATCCCATGCAGTGTTTTATTGCCGTCGAGCGTTATTCTTTATACGTTGCTACATTATTTTGCATGCTGTAGTATGTCCCATCCGTACGTGTTGTTTCATGCCGAATAACATGTGCTCCTCATAGAAATATAAGGGTAAAAAGGATGAAGCTCAGCGTTAACCAATCCCTTTTCGGAATGCGCCACGAATCTACTTCTACAGTATATCATGGATACAGTTTGAATGCACATTTGGCCTAAACAACGACTTGTCAATGCATTCGGTGTTTGATTCTTCACACAAATGTCTCATACCAAACTCAAGGATCCTGAAGGGATGGAAGGCTTGGTTGGCATGGGTGGGACTCGAACCAAGGTCCTCGATCCGGGGTGGCGCGGCGCTTCCTCTTCTGTGCTAGCGCGTGCACCATACAATTATAAAAAAATTAAAATCATTGAGTAACGTAGTAACTGCAGGCAATGAATGCGAAAAGCAGCGTGTAGCTCTCTCTCTCTCTAAAAAAAACAAAAACAAAACAACCACGATAAACCACCAAGAGACGTTCTTGATTTGCTACCCGATTCGTATTGCCTTCAGCGGCTCGGTATGCTTTTTTTCTGAAAAATGTTAGAAATCTTGTGAAAAAATCTAGCTCTAAGCGCTGATCTTTCATTATTCTTTATTCCTTGCTAGATCTGATCTTTCCTATAGCTACTTACGCCATTACTATTTATATTATTACAGAAGATGTGAACAGAAGTTCTTGACAGTATTTTCAAACACACATTTGATTGTAGGTATTTTAAAGGTTATTAAGTTTTGTTTTGTATTCTTGTTTAGGGTGCCCTGTACCTGTTTTTTGATCTATTTAATTTATTTAAAATACGTTTCCGCTTTAATAACATTCATTCGTGTACCATGAAGACGTCGGATGGATGTTCTGCAGAACATAAAAATGAAATAAATAGGAGGAGTCGTCGCTATGATAGTTCTTCAAAGATATCACTTCAGTGCAGGATCTGGACGTCACTCAACATCACTGTTTGCTTTCGACCATGAATCCCTGCTGTCCACGCCAAAAAGTTGAATGGAAAGCTCCTCGCTCTGATAAAGCTTGCTGTTTCCTCTCGGTTTATTTTCCAGCATATCACTCTCCGATTTGCCTCATTTGCTCGGCTAAGTGTTTACGTCTCGATGCGAGAAACTCGTGAAAACAAGCTGAATGGTGCTTTGGTGTTGTACTTCTTCTGCGTTGCTACTGTGAGAGTGGGTAGGAAATGCAATCCTGGCCGTATAACCTACTTTGTGTTTGTTTGACATATCGACGTCAAGGGATGATTAGAACCGTCGAAAACGTCGGAACTGTTCGAAGAGCTGCTTTTATTTAAGCTATGTGTACCATTTTCAAATCAAATTGAATATTCATCTAAGCAACCTGAACTCATTTCAGATTAACTTTTTTCATGCAAGCTTGACGCTTTTGAAGTCAAACTGAACATCTTCGAAATTAAAACGAGCTTCGAAATTACACTAGGATAAAGGATGAAGGACCTAACTTGTCCCTTTTGGGATGCGCCAGCGCATTCTACTTCTACGGGATGTCGCGGAGGCGATTTGAATGCGTGTTTGGCCATACAGTGACTTGCGGTGGCCAGCCGATGAACACATCAGCGCTTTATCCTTCCCAGACAACTCTGATACCAATTCACCGACCTCAGGGTGGTGGAAGGCTTGGTTACCTGGGCGGGAAATCCGAAACAAGAACCTGGTATCGAGTGCACTCGACAGTCGGCACCTCCTCCCACTACGCTACACGCGCCCACTATTACACTAGAGACCTCCGAACAACTGAGAATAACCTTTCTCCAAGAAAGTTTAGTATGACCTTCCATGGAATTTTTTAAAAACTGATCTGTCCCAATAACCGATCACACTGAAATTTTATTATTTGTTTTTATTTTTAGAAGAAAAATATTGATGCAAAGCTCACTTTAAACTGCACGAAGACGACAATGTTTCTGCGCTGAATGAAGAGATTGCGCCATTCACTCATCCAGGAAGAGGCCCGGCTGTTCTCAGCACCTCCAATCGAGGTCGTGTGTTCAGATCCAGCCTATGCTCACGTTCCACACATCCTGGTCTTTCTCATCATTACATGTAAGGTTCTGGAGGTGGAATATCGTCGTGCACAAGAGGATATAAAACAGATGTGTTCCGGCAGTTTATAAATTCTATCTGCAATTATAAGTTTTTTGTTAAAAAGTTTGACATGCCGGATATAGTATGTAGTTACGTACTAGTCATTATTTTAATTGAAACACGCATTTTCGAACGAAACTATGTCCATGGAAGTTGAAACTTTTTTTGCTGGAAAAGCGAAAACGGATATTCTGGATATTCTACACATCACTGGCTTTGACTATGTGAAATTAAGGATCGAATACGTTGGGAACTTTCGCTCCCATCTAATGTGGTATTCACCGCAGGTCCAACATTTTGGGTAAGATGGAGCTCGAAAGACCTCCACTCACCACCGTCGCTCACCCCCTATTCTGATGTGCCTCTCTATCACGACGGCAGCGGCTTTCGCCCGTTCGAGCAGAGATGAGGCAGGCGTGGCGCCGCCGCGTCGTCATTCTAGTCTGGCTGGACGGACACTCGGGATGTTTTCGCGACAGTTTCTCCCCTCGCCGTGAGCATCGAGCGCGGACGGGGGTTGTTTTTCGCGTGCTGCCAGAGATCTCTGTAAAAGTCCAGGTGTTGTGGCATGCGATTCCCGCATTAGACGCGGCATACATGGCTACAAAGCAGGTTTAGAGGAGCGCTGCGTGCGGGCTGTCGAAGCTGTTCGCTGCTAATCTTCTCCATGGCGATCACCTCGATGTGCTCGGCTGTCGTCGTTCTTCATTCATACGCATGCATCATTGGATTAGGAATTGCAGTATGCGATGGTCCATCCGGTTTTAGTTACCTGCTTATTCAGTTACCTGTCCCCTCCAGCTCCATCCAACCTTGAGGTTCTGTGGGCTCACTGAAGTGTGATCGTTTAATGTATTGACATTAAGGGAAATGGATCCTATTCTTGTTGTGCAAGGCTTTCCAGGGAAGTCTCTATATCGCACACATCCTCAACTAGTGAACAGTATAGTTGTGCTCTGGAATTTTTTTAAAATACTCGAATATTTTCTACAAGGGCTCCGACACGCCTAACGGCGTATCTCGCACTTGCGTCTGCAACATCACTACCTACGGAAAGTAGTTTTTGTAAAACTTAAAATTCGCTAACATGTAGGATCTGCAGCGTACTTTATCTTCTCTTCCCTTCCTTCCCCCACCTTCCTGGTCCCAACTCCTGGCTGGCCCACTTCCTTGTTTCCATAATTGACCCCCCCCCCCCCCCCCAACTGGTCTCTTCTTGCTGGTTCCACGTCCTGCTCCCTCCTCCAGGTTGTTCCTTTCCTTCCTTCCTGGTAGCTCTCCTGGTCAGCCCTAGAGGTCCCCCTTACTTCTCTTCTCCACCACCGTAGTGGTCCTCCCATGCTCACGGTAGACGTCGGTGACACGTATTCTGAATCCAGACGCTCAGAAACGCGCGAACATGCCGCTGTGACAAGCAAGAGGAGGCTGCGCTTCCTCTGTTGCAACAACATCCCATGATGAACGGCAGACGTTGCCCGAGCGAGGTACGCCTCAAATCTACAGGCGGTAGCTAACTCAATTATATAGTGGTACTTTGCCTTAAAATTTCGGATGTTCGATTTCGAATGTTTTCGAAAAAAGTGGATTTTCTGCATATTCGAATGCATTTGAAAAACGCGATTTTTTGAGTATTCGAATTTGAATACATTCGAAAAACGAGATCTTTTAAATATTCGAATTCGAATAAAAACCGTTCGAATACCTATTCGAATAGATCACAGCTATAGTAGAAGACTCTATCACCTGTTGCCGTCTGCACCTCGAATCCGCGTTCTTGGCACAGGTATTTTCTAGCCCCATCAATCTTTCCATTTCTCTGGCACCGGCAAATTGGGGCCACACTTGTGTGGGAAGGACAAAAATCTGACTTGTCCATCGGCTGACCATCGCAAGACATTGTATGGGCTGTACTCAAGTTGTCTGTGCGATATTTATTTATTTGTTCACTTATTTCGAGTCGCGAATATGGTCCACGCATAGGAACACAAAACAAACAAAAAACACTAAAATATCATCACACATTGGTAAACTACAATCGTATTTGCAAACTTCGACATGTAATAGCTATAGTCCAAATCTCTATGGAGATTGTCGTATCTGCGAAGAAGCAAGTTGAGTTCTATGACAGTTTTATCGGTTATCGTCTGGTACACGCAATTTGAGCTCTCCTCTCTCTTATCTCGTTAGTTTCCTCTGGGTTACTGGTCAGCTTTTTGCTAAAGGCCCCATGCACTTATGAGACAACGCCGCGGCCCTATCCTTAACCATGGGGCAGGAACGCAGAGCTAGCCGCAGGCGGCGAGCGGCTTGCGGCGACAGCGGTAATAATGGTTCACATAATTATTGCCGTCGCCGCTGATTTCGCGCCGATTCGGCTCCGGCCCTGACTGTCTGCGCTCTAGCCTTTCGCGGCAAGGAGCGGTCAGAGCACGGAGAGAAGGTGGAAAGGCGAGTAGCAGCTGCAGGTCCCGACTGAAAATACAGCACCTTGCCGCTCCGTGCCCCAGCCGCTTGCCGCGTGCAATACTACGGGAGCGGCGTGACTCATGATTTTCGCCGCCTCCCCTCCGTCGCTCTCCGCAAAAGTGTGTGGAGGCCCTAAGGATTCTGAATTCCGTTAGGCTGGGAGCATACGCGATGGCTTCACGCGTCCATCGCGGGCATGGCATTCTTTTTCGCGCCGCGCGCGGTGTTTAGCGTTGGTCCTGGACGGATCGCCGTCGCGCTCCCTTGCAGAGCGATGAGCGATGCGACGAACACTGAGAAGTTCAAATTCTTTCGCGTCGCTCTGCAAAACTCATCGCCGCGATTCCATCGCAGCGACAGGAACTATGCACGAGGCCTTATAAAACCTGCTTTTTTCGCCTGTTTCTTATTGAAGGCGTGCAAAAAAGATAGGATAGTGTAATCTAGATATCACGTAAAAGTAAGGTGCGAGGCGCATCCTATGCAGGAATTGTTTATTCTATCGTTTGCCCTTTTATGCTTCATCCTTAAGCCGCTGTGGAGTATTTTCTTAAACAGAAGAGCTGGAAGACGAGAATCAAGTGGTGATTCCTATTATTGGGACTTTTTCGTGCTGTTGAATTGAGTGTGGCGTATAGAAGTCTAATCACTTAGTGAATACACAGCACTCCTTTCAGTGAAAAAGCAAATAATATCCCTTAGCTACGTACCCATACAAAAATTCGTAGGTTCTCTTCACGTGTGTACTTTTGTAAATGTTGTAGACATGTTCATGACCATTGTTCTTTTGTCATATCATTCATGGTTTTTGATCTTCTATATTTAATTTGTGTGTTTTGAAATTTGCGAGCGAATGCTAATCACTAGCTATTTCCCTTTCTACTAGACTCAAATGAAACAGATAAAATTTATTCAGAAGTTTCGCATATGCGTCATTTTCACGCGAAACTGGGCACTCTTCTAGCCAATCTGAAAAGCCTTCTAGCCAAATTAAACGATTCAGTTTCTAAAATGGTCAAAATAAATTTTCGATCATAAAAAATTTACATTAAATCTTCGTTAAATGTTATCAATCTCCTGAAAAAAGAGAATACACTGCCTAAATTTCTGTTAGACGTTTATTCTGTTTGCTAAAAGAAAAGGTATTAAAATGGTATTAAGCCTCTTTTTGAGTACAGACACAACAGTTTCATGGTTTGTTGTCGAGTTCTCATCACGCCTACCCCATATCGTTTTTGTTGAATTGATAGGAAAAGCCTGTTTACATGATGTTAAGGATTAAACAACTGTAGGTCAGAAGCAATTGCGAAAAACACGCAATCTTTACTGTCCAGCTTCAAGAGAACAGCATCTGTGCTACGAATCACAAAACACTGTGAAGTGCTGGACGAATGCATGACGCGATCTGTTCCTCCAATGGCGAGGCGGACAATTAATGGTTCATTATTTAAAAAAGTGAGTAGAAAATCCCTGTAGCTAGAAAAACGAGAATTTTATCAAATTTTAAAGTGTTTCATTTCATGGGCAGGGTATTTACAAAATTTCAAAGGAAGTGAAAAAGTTTTTTAAATGAAGGTTAATTTCGACCTTCTTAGAAATAGCTTTTTAGTCCTTGAAGGCGTTTATTTTTGATTTAAAAGCTGTTGGCTTGAAAGTATCTAGCCATTCATCAAGGTGGTGTGTTTTCATTTACACTAATGTAACTTATAGTTCTCGTATTAGTCAATGTATTATAGTGGCATTTTATAGCTGTATTGAGGAAATCGGTTTCTATCAACGCAATATATTTATTAAAATAAGGAAAAAACCAAACAAGAGAATAACCCCTTAGTCGTTTTCGAACTTTCGTCGAACAACGTTCACGTCTCTTTTTTGTTTTCAACTTTTCTCATACTGAACATTGCACTATTCTCATTCTGCTTCTTGACCACTGACTTTCTTTAGGGGTGTACCACATGTGTAATAGCTCCAACTTTGATCAAAACAGTTATCTCTAACCGAAGCGAATATTATTTGAAACTAGTCAAAACGCCGGAAAATTGACCCAACCGAATAAAGGATAAAGGATAAAGGACGGCGTTATTCAATCCCATTTGGGATGCGCCACGCATTCTACTTCTACGGGATGTCGTGGAGGCGTATTTGGCCATACAATGATTTGCGGTGGCCAGCCGATGAACAAGTCTACGCTTCATCCTTCCCAGACAAGTCTGGTACCAATTCACCGACCCCAGAGGGATGGAAGGCTTGGTTGGCCTGGGAGCGAAATCCGAACCAGGAACCTGGTATCGGGTGCAGGCGACAGTCGGCGCCTCCTCCGACTGCGCTACACGCGCCCTATCCGACCGAATACAGCTGCTAAAAGCCGTCATAGCCTTCCTTTCCTTGACGAGCATACTAGAAGTTCTGTTCCGATACAGGAATACAAACTCTGCTGAATATTCTTCAAAAAACTCACTGTTGTAAAGATACATATCTTTATTGCTCAAAAAAACGTGTAAAGCATATGGATGGAAAAAAAGATCTCGTGAAAAGATTTTTGATAAATTAAATATTTTTTTTGCGTTTTTTTTTTCATTCCCGTTCGGCTGCACATCTAGAATCCCACTACACTGAATTTGCATAATGAGACCATTCATTGCCATTGTTGCACGCTGCACGTTATACGAATACAGTCGTTGAATATCGCTTATTGGAAAAAAGACGCTGTTTTTCAATCGCTGTCATTCCACCCGGATGTTCCACCTGGCCGCAGGTTTTGTTGCCCTCTTCCGTCATGCCGGTTTCTATCTGACACAGACTTTTCTCTATCAGAGCAGCTGTGAAGCATTTCTTAATCCTTCAACAGCTTCTTGAAAGCCGTTTTTCGGATGTTCTGCTGTATCTCCTGTTCTCTCTCGTGGGATTATTTGTTGCTGTTTTGTGGAAAATTCCTCTCCTTTGCCATTCACTTTGCCGTCCCTATGTTCCAATGGTGCTGTACTCTCGATATCTGTAAAATCACACAATCTCTTCGCCGATCGCTATTCGTAGGGGCGTGTGGAACAGTCGGAGCAGGCGCTGGTTCCTGTGTTCACCACGAATCTATTCAAAGTTCGGGTCACGCCCAGGCCAACTAACCATTCTAGTAGTCCACAATTGATGAACCAATACCATATTTGCCCTCTAATCAAAAAACACTGACTTGTCCAATTCATTCTCTCTAAGCGTAAAGAGGCCGGTACCGAGGATGTAAACTTTTACAACAGTGTTTTCTTGTGTCGGTGGTGTAATGGAGTAGACCATTCCCGCCCCGCAGCAGGGGTGCTGGTTCGAGTCCCGCCTGGCGCTAGAGTTTTGATCGCAACAAAACATCGTTGTAACTGATTTGCTCATCGGCTGGCCACTGAAGGGCACTGCATACCTCAAGTTCAACTCCATTCATTCGGTCTCTGTGACGTTTGTAGAGGTGAATGCGTGGCGTATCCTTGAAACAGATTGGTCAACGAAGAACTTTTAGTCCTTATCCATACACTTTTAATCTGCTTCTCATAGTCTTCTGATAAGGAGTGATGAACGCCGCCTTTTTATTCGTTATCCATCCACATCTAATCGGCTTCTCGTCGTGGTCTTCTGAAGAATATTATCCTTTATGTAAAAGAGTATCGGCCTGTCACTCACCCATTGTACCGGTTTCAGTTTACAGGAGCTGCTCGCAAAGCTGCTAGTGCTTCCTTCTGTCAAAGCTGTTCGAAAGTAACTTCTTCATTCTTTCTGAATCACAACATAGTTTGAATGATTATCGAGCTAACTTCCGCGCCTTGAGTATCACAGCCAAATTAATAGGGTTTTTTGAGATTTCCAACGTAGTGATAGCTTCTGATGCAGTCGCCTTGACCTGATCTTTACTTTTAGGCTCTGAAGAAAGCGATAGCTCGAAACGCGTTAGCCAATAAATATCTGTGGAACCTAGTGTGATGCTCTACGGTAAACAACATTCAAATTATTAGCCTCTAGGGAAAGTTCCCACCGTTTTGTTGCTGTTTGCTGCATTGTTTCAGTTTTTTTTTACACCACGAGTTCATAAGAGCTGTTGATACCTTTACGTAGAGAAGGCGATGTAGTTCTAAACCTATGTAAAAGTATGCTGTTACAACGATGTTTTGTTGCGATCAAAACTTCAAGCGCCAGGAGGGACTCGAACCCGCGAGCAGGCTGCTGATATCAGCATGGAACCAGTTAATCTGTAGGTCTAAATAGAAATGACTCAAATCAGTTGTAACTCGTTGTAACAGCTTACATTCTCGATACCAGCCAATTGAGGCTTAAAGAAACTGATTTGAAGAGTTTAGGTTATTTAGAAATATATTTTCGTAATACTAGTTGTTTGTTGTAAAGAGCGGGTCTTGAAAGTACATAGTAGAAAACAGTTTGCGAAGCACTTGGGAAGGAACTGCTTTTCTTGAGCCTTTGCGAAGTTTCTAGGCAACATTGAAATTTTCACTTTTGGTATTTGAAGATCTACTGCTGGTATAACTCACAATGGGATGAAAGCAGGAGTGGCGCAAAATGCCCTCGACAGTTCATGAGCTCTAGCTGTCCAATTGGTCACAACTCCAGGATTTCTACAGGCGGGTTTTATTGATGGCGATACTACAGGTGTAACAATTTTTACCTTAACTGAAATGGTGGGCAGTGAGCGAAATTATGGTCATTTGAAGTTAGAAGTCAAAAACGGCGAAAACCTTCCCTACAACCTAATAATTTGCTCAAAATTTTATTCAGTTAATTCGACATACCACTACAATATCACTTCACGTTCGTTCCTGGTGTCACTTTTCACATTGAGTTAATACAAAACGCTTTCACCATTACCAAACCGGTGCATGCTGATGTCGTGCTTTTTCTTTGTTTCATCAGTGTCAGTTTACTGAGGTTGTACAAGATTTGTTTTCTTCTTTTCTATCCTGCTTCCTTACATTAAAATAAGTAAATATATAAAAATAAATGGGATGATGATAAAGGATAAAGGACGGAGTTGCTCAATCTCTTTTGGGATGCGCCACGCATTATACTTCAGTATGACGGAGGCGATCTGAATGCGTAATTGGCCATGCAAAGACTTGCGTTTGCCAGATGATGAACAAATTAGCGCTTCATCCTTTCCAGGAAAGTCCGGTACCAATTCGCCGGCCCCGGAGGGATGGAAGGCTTGGTTGGCTTGGGCTAGAAATCCGTACCAGGAACCTGGTTTCGAATGCACGCGACAGTCGACACGTCCTCCGACTGCGCGACACGCGTCCTTAAATAAATAAATAAATAAATAGTCCTAAAAATCTCCATTCGTTTACATATTGTGTCTTTTGATTCATACTGAATACATTCAACCGGCTTTTCTCCTCTACTAGCTACACTTCCTCTACTGCCTCGATGAGGTGATGAGGTACATTCTGCAATCCTTTCCCAGAATCAGGGCAGAACACTGCCTAAAAGCTATAGTTGTGCTCTTGAAATTTCCCGAATATTCGCACGGCTTCAAATGCTCGAAAATTCTGAATATTCGATTCCGAGTACATTCGAAAAGCACGATTTTTTGAGTCATCGAATTCAAATACATTCGAAAAACACGAATTTGAATATTGCATTTCGAATACTTTTGGCAAATGCAATTTTTTGAATTCCAGTATTCAAATTCGAATGAAAGTCGTTCGAATGCCTATTCGAATGGGTAATCGGAGCACAACTATACTAAAAACGCACTAAGACCTGGCCAGGAGTGCTACTTAGTGGGATTCATTGTTGTGGTGTCCTTGCAACGGAGCGATCGATGAAACAGACGAGAACATCGTCGTCTGTTTTGGATATCTCTCGAAGTGTAGCCAAACTACTCCACGTGACGAATTCTTGAACTCTTCACGTGCAGAATTCATCGCTTTTTAATGAAGGATAATGTAAAATTTGTAATTGAATCCGCAGCATTTTCATTTGGGGTTGGAGAGGAAGTAGGGTGGAAAATGTTTTCAAATTAACGAAAGATTTCTCATTTCAACGGAACGGCGCTGGTTCATCATGTATGAATAGCTTTCTTAGGAATACGGACTCATCTCGTTCTCTCCTCAGCGTTTGCGCTTTCTTCTGTTGTTTCGCGAAAATTGGAATTTTCTTGTTCTCTGTCCATTCCCTGCTTATCCGCCATAGCAGATTTCAGGATTAGGGTTGCCACTCAACGTCTTGAATCAGACATCGGAATTGCACGTAGCCTAACAATATATTCTTCCACAAAAACAGTTTTCTGTGATGACGGATCGGAAGCGAGATTGTGAGGGTGTAGGAAGTACCCAAAATCCGGAATTCCAGCTTTTTTATTACCTGTGCATGCCGTTGTTGCTGACAGGTAGTGTATATTTTCCTTGTTATCATCCGTCTTTTCTTTCTTCACTTTTTTATTCCTTTCATCAGCTTTTTCCCTATCTTCTATCCAAGGCTGTCTGATTGGCCTCTTCGCGTGAACTATAGGAGTAGCTGTTTTTCTGGGCACATTTGTTGAATCGCTGAACTGTTCGATTCTGATAATATGTTAGGCTTTTTCAGTTCATGGTTTTCAAATCGAGCATTATTGTTTATATTGTGCTGTCGCAAAATTAATCGCCGAAGCGAACCGCTTATTTCAAACTGCTATAATTCAGCTTAAACACAACTATATTAATCAATGTAATGTAAAAGCACCAGAATGTGTACATTATTGCCAACAAACAGGTATGAATGTAATTCTTTACAATAAAATCTGAGATCACAGGACTTAACGAAATCAAGGAGGGCACATTCAACGTCGGCCAAATTAGTGAATTGTAGACATTGGATCCGACGCCGTTCCGGATAAATTGGATTTGTCATTTTTTCCAAACCCTAGTGAAATGGATTGTGCGAATAATGGCATCTTTGGAAAGCTTGGATCCTATAGCAACTCGGATAGTGGCCATTTTCAGCAGATGAGTTTCCAGAAAATTCAGATAGTGGTATTTGATAGGAAAACTGATATCCTATCCGATTCGGATATCCGATGTGAAATCCGAAGATAAAACAGTTATTTGAATTATCTGACAATCTTTCCTATTAAGGCTGCTCTTATCTGAATCATTCCAAGATCCGGAGCTTCTCAAAAATGTTATTATTAGCATACTCTTTTTAACCGGATTTGAAAAAAAAGACAAATTTTGAATTATCCAAATCAGTGTCGGATCCAATGTCTAGTGAATTGTTCTCGGCACAAGTGACAGTCAGGAGCTCGGAAAAAGTAATATTCGGAGGAAAAGGTCGGTCGGGAGAACATGGAGCGTGGGACAGAACTTCGATACCTAAATGGATCAATTTTCGCCGAGTGATTTGTGAGCCTTGCGTTGTCCTGCAACAGTAACGACCCTCCTCTATTCACCACTGCCGGCCACAATTTTTGCAGCTTCTCATAAACTTGCTCTAAAGCACAGCAGCAACACTCTGACGTGACTGCCTGACCAGGTTGCAAAAAGCTGAATTGGATCACACCTTTACAACACCACCACAAAGTAAGCACAACTTTTCTAGGGTGAAGGTCCTAAAGGAAAGGATGTTGGAGGAGCATCATTTTCCATCCAGACAAATTCCCGCTTCCTTTTATCGTAAAAGACCCATTTTTCATCTACAGTTATGATGCGATTTAGAAAAGGCTCATTTTTAAAGCGAACTAACAGGTTGGAGCAAGTGTCGAAACGTGCCGACGCTGCTCATCGGTCAACTCATGAGGCAGACACTTCGACATCTTCTTCGCCTCGCCGATTCTCTCCAAATGCCTTGCTACCATACTATGATGTACGCCAAGGTCCTCTGCTATCGCACCTACAGTCTTTTCCGGATTTGTTTTGACGGCGCTCCTCAAAACTTCATCGTCCAGCCACAGCCTCCGCTCGCGACCCGATTTTTCTTCAAGGTCAACATTGCCAGAAGCGAATTTTTCGAAGCAGAGCCTCACCCTTCGTTCGCAAGGACAGTCCGTCCCAAAAGCGCTGCTAAGGTTACGGGTTGCTTCTGCCGCAGAATGTCCCAATTTAAATTTGTAAAGCATGGTGACTCGATAGTCGCGTCGGTCATGATTTTACGAAGCCCTGGAATAGGTCGGCTTGAAAAATTAGAGCGGCATCCACATATGTTCTTTGAAAGAGCAGGAAAAAACCATCCAAACGGTATGCATGGCTTTCTCTGAGACGGAATGATTTCGAATAAAAAAAAACTTATTTATTTGTCCATACATCGAAACGGAGAATAGCGACAGCCTAATAAATAAATAAAGGGAGTATAATAACGTCCACTAATTTTCGTTTGAATACTGCAACTGTGTTCGCTACAGTTCCGCCCAAGGAATTAGTTGTTGATCTTCTGCTTGTGACCATACTCCTGCATTGCCGTGAAGGTTTTGTGGTTCGCGTTGAAGTGGTATTCTCCAGTGGTGTTTTACACGCGTATTGTTTTACACTTTCAATAATGTATGTGCTTTCAGGAGAAGAAAAAAGCCGGCCGTCATCCTCGTCAAAGTGCGTGAAGTATGAACGCTGCACCTGGCCAGGGCGGAGGGGCTAATCTGCTAAGTGGAATTGCAGCTCAAGTGGGTTTTAAGGACACTCTTCTTGCCTGGAAGAGGATTATTTTCTTGTAAAAGTATATAGAGGTGAAAGCCCATGCCATCAATTTAATGGGGAGCATATCAAGAAGTGGGTGTAGTTTCAATGGTCATGAAGTCCTTATTTGCTTAATCACAACTGGGGATGTATCCATACTCTGTTCAAGGTGAGGAAACTGAAACTTTTCTATTGCGCTTGTTACAACTATAAATTGCGCCGTGCATTCTTCCATTTGCTTTCTTTACTTGGTTTGTTTCCTGAATACCGTCTGCATGACATTCATTCATCAGCGACGACTATATTGCTTCTTAACCTTCAGTTTCACTTGTTGTTCAGTCTGTAAGAAATTTTTCTTCACTAAGTGTCATCTGTAATTTTTCATGCTAAAATTAATACAGAGAACCTCAAAAACCACTAAGCCACCACAACTTTCCTCAGCAGTTTCAAATAGAGGATAATCCATAAAGATCGACGTTCGTCCATAAATGGCAGTCCTCAAATCGTCTTGAAAATTTTATCAACTTCAAAATAAGAAGTTCCTTCGCTTATACGAAGAAGAAAAGAAGAGTTTCTGCATAATACGTGATACGTTGCGCCAAACAGATGCCCGCTATATTGGAAGGATTACCTGGCTGAGGCAATGTATGTAGGTCAGACAGAATTGTATAAGTGACAATCTGTTTTACGCCTTTGTTAATCCTTTTCAAACATTTCTTGAATGAACCCCATTTGCTTAAGAAGAATACAGGGTAAAAAGGGGTAAAAGATCAATCCCTCCGCGAGGTGCGCGATGTATTCTATACCTCTGCGGTATATCGTCAAGGCGACTAGAATGCGAATTGGCTTATACCATGTCTTGCGGTAGTCAGCTGATGGATGACTAGTCAGTGTTCTCTTCTTCCCAAAGGATTCTCGTAGCAGTCTACCAACCCGGAGGCCTGAATGACTTGGTGGCCTGGGCGGGGCCCAAATCAAGTAGCTGCAATTAAAATGCATGCGACAGGCGATGTTTCTTCTAACTGCGCTACTACACGCCCCACCCAGTATTTTACTCACGAATATTTAGCTCACAACGCATTTTTCAAAATAAACGTGGAGACACAAGGTGAGGTGAATATGTGATACCGTCTATCCTTTCTCCGACTGGTGTAATCACTTTTTGCCATATCCTTGTAAGTTGGTTGGGCATAAGTCTTTTATCTGTCCATTTTTTTGCAACATTGTGGAGTGCTGGGGTGCGCCATGCATTCACCTGATTCTATGATCGGAAATACGACTAACAAGGGAATGGTCTGAAGCGTATGTAGTGGTGAAAGCAATTATATAGAGAGCCCATTCGTTTAGAATGGCAGAGTGCTTCCTTTCTGCCAGTTCATTGAACCAAACGAGTAGGGGTCCTTAAGATTTACATTATCCATCGCAAGTCGTTGTGTAGGCCAAATACGCATTCAGATTGTCCCTACGACTTCTCGTGGAAGCAGAATGCGTGGCGCATTCCGCCAAAGGATTAACTGATGCCTGTCTTTATCACTTATCCGTTATTTATTTGAAACGACTTCGAAAGCTAGAGAGATGCGTGATTTTTGGGACTCTTTGAAGCACTAATTTTGGCTTGGAGAATTACCAATAATGTTCAGTGAAGGAAGAAAGCAATTAATTTGCCAATGGATGAATGTCATGTGGCCACATTTAGGCCACATCCCAAGCAGGCAAGACGATATGGTACACTACGAGCGTTTAAGGCTTTTGTTTGAAATTTTATAAGTTTCGCGAATCATTAATTTCGGCGAATCAGCTGGTTGTCCTCCTTTCACGAAAATCCGTCGGTGTCGGAAATGGTTCAGAATGGCCTTCATAAATTCTAAGGGTATGCATGTGACTTGGTGAATCTATGAATATTCAACTGATTGCGTAAATTTCAGCACCTAGCCGCGCTCTCTGGTGTCCTTGTAGGGCAAAACAATTTCAACCAAGCACAAATGGCCAACCTTGCTGCTGCAGGTGGGTCTGTCATCGGGAACTATTCCTTTCGCCTTATAAATTTTCATTTCGTTGACGCGTGATTTTTGTTCTGTTAAAAAATCTGTGACCAAATATTTGTCGTTGGCTAGCACTCGCGTTGCTAATTCCTTCTTCTGACTCGTGTAGCTTGTCCACCTTCCAGATTCCATGTGAAATTCTGCATTTCTGATTGTTAAATTTGTCCCAGTTTAAAGCAGGTTTTGGAATGAGGTTTCTCCATGGGAAGTTTTGTGAAATAACGCGTTCCTGGTTTTTCTACATTCCTCCATTTAGAAGTCTCACTATTCATCTGTTATTGAGCGCCATGTTGCGGCTCAGCTAAGCTCAACTTGGGCCCAGCTTATAAGCACATGTTGTGCACTTGTCGCTTTTTGCTCGAGCGGATATCAGAAACGCCTCCATTCGTCCCTGTCGCGTGCCAGAATGCTCCAATGCATCCTCCTCGATCGAGTGAGAAGAGGAAGGTCATGTCGCTTTTTCAGGGTTTTCACGAAGAAGTCCGACCAACGCGGTGGTCGGCGTACTGGTGTTCTCTTGACATTCCTCGGAACCCACTCGGTGATGGCTCTCGTACAGCGGGTGTCTGCGAAGCGCATTACGTGGCCGGCCCACTTAATTTTCGACGGCTTGGCCCATGCGACAGCGTTTCTAATGTTCGAACGTCGACGAAACTCGGAACTCCCAGGGCCTTCCCTCCCCTAAGAGAATCGTGTCACCCCAGCATCGTCTCTCGATTCCAAGCTGCACGACGCTGATCGCTAGTTCATTCTGCTTTCATTTGGGGCAGGTCTCTGAGACGTACATTAGCACAGGAGGAACAGTGGAGTCGAAGAGGTGAGCACGGAGCCGGTCGTTCTCGCTTCGTCTGTCTGACGCTCTGTGTTATGAACAGGATGTCGTCAGCGAAGCGACGATGGCGCAGTTGTTGACCATCAATCCTCGCTCCCATGTCTTTCCATTCCAGATGAGCACTGGCTGGGTTTCTTCGGGTGTTCGGGTCTGATCCTGTCGGAGCCTGCTGTACTATCAATCCTTCACCGACGAGATGGCGCGTTGGGTCTCGGAAGGGAGGTCGGAGGGCGCAACACATCCATCCTACGGAAGATGGCATGGGGCGGAGGACGTGGCTATCGAAGAGATTCCGGTGCTCCACTCTGTCGTATCAGTTGCAATTACAGACGTCTCTTGGTGGTCATTGTTGCAAGAATTATTATAGAAAAAGAGGAAGATGTCTCGGAATATGTGATCAAATTTAGGTATAAGAGGCATGCATGAAGATTCGGGTTAGATTTGCTTTTCACTGAGGATTCCGCTCTGGATTGGATCTTCTTCCTGTCAACACCATCATTCTGCATAACAGGACGTCCGGATAAAGAGTGCTGAATCAACTCTATTTGAGGCGATTTCCCACTAGCGAAGAGCCAGAGGGGGTTGGAGGGAAAGAGCGGGAGGGAATCCTCGCAGGGAGAGATCTGCGGATAAAGGTAAAAGTCCAAATTTGTCAGCTCTGAAGATTGCGCAAGACGTGACCCTAAGGAAAGCCAATCGAAAAGGCGGAGTTCCGGTATCAAGGGTGGAATGTACGAGTAGGGTCTTCTGAAACAGGCGAGCAAGGGACGGTTAAGCACGAACTGGTTGAGGTAAAGTGGATCTCAGCAGAATCTTCTGTAACTGGGACGTTTTCGGGCCTTCAAGGGAGGGCTGTACAGGATGGTGCTCAGCGCTGCCCTTCCCCCTATTGTTAGAAGAGCGCATGAAAAATGGCTTCACGCAGCCGAAATCGGAATACATCGGTGGGCACATGGATAGATCCGAAGGAATACGATTCGACAAGGGGGCAGAAGGTACAGCTGTAATTCAGGAGCTAATCGGAGTGAAGTGCCATGGAAGTATCATAAGAAGACTACCTGAAGATCATCCAATAAGTAGGTTCTGATGTCAACTGAAGCCTCGTGAAAGCAACCACGAGTATTCCTGCAGAAGAGATTAAAGGTTATCATTAAAACACTGGAGTCGACTGGAAAGGCATAAGGCAGGCAACCTTTAAAGCCATGGTGGTTGCGGTTGAAGAGCGCAGGAGAACGGTGGCGTTGCGTTCGAACGTCCAGGAGAAGATGACCGCAATTGCTTACAGTCTACCTTCATTTTGTATAGTTAACTCACGTTGAAGAACAAAAAAAAATAAAGGACAGCTGTATGATGTTGGTATGGCATTTAGTTGCGATCAGTCCTGGTGCAGGCAGGAGGCGAACTCGCGCACTCTGCTTTCCGAATTGAGTGGGCTAATCCATTACTCCACCAACGCTTTCTGATCGAGCGAAGCATCTATGACATTCTTTATAACAGTGCTGTTTTTAGGATTAAGCAAAAATGTGAAACATGAAAAGGACAGCTTTAATCAATCCCTGTTTGGGATGCGCCACGCACTGTGCCGTGGAAGCGATATGAGTTCATATTTATCCTATATTGACCTGCGGTGGGCAGCCGATGGACGAGTAGATGTCCAGTCGTTCACATGCAACTATAGGACCAATTCGCCGACCACAGTGGATGGTCGACTTAGCTGGGCTGGACGGGTCTTGAACCAGTAACCTCAATTCGTGGTGATCGCAGCAGCCGACGCCTCCTCCGACTGCGCTACCACGTGGTGCTCGATGTCAGAGAGCGCCATCGAGATCTCTTTTTCTGTCTTTTCCAATACTTTTTTTGTTGAATAATGTAGAGGCTTAAGAGAATCACACAAGCTATTTTTATCAAGTGTAAGATTTATCTTCTATCGAATCGAACGAGTAATTTGTTTTTTAACCATGTCCGAAGAAATGGATGCAAACCAATTATTACTCTAAAATCCTGGTTTGGACACATATTGCATAGCACAGTCGGAGGAGGCTTCGGCTATCTCGTGCATTCGAGATCGCGTCGTGGTGGTTGGTTCGAATCCCGCCACAGCTCTGTGAGCTGGCCGAATTGGTACCGGAGGATCCTGTGGTATAGTAGAGTGCGTGGCGTACCCCCGAATGGATTGACTATCGCCTTCCCTTACACTTTATCCTTTAAATTCTATTTTCCGCTTCTACGAACAATTTCATGTATGTCGTTTAATATAATGTAAATATCCACAGCTTTCAATTCAGGAGGCATTGGCTTGCCAAATGCGTTGAACGGCGGCATCGCAAGCCTGGCTCCGCAGCACTCATCGTTAACGGTTCCTGGCTCGGTTGGTGTTGAGAATAAGGTAAGTGATGTAGGACGATCCGCTGACACGCTGCTCTGTGCTCTGGGACTCTGATACACATTGGTCCGTGTTCATTCAGGGCGCTGCTGTAGCTGCATCCGACATCGCCATGACGTCTCTGCCGTGGCCTGTAATTTCGCCGATCATGAATGTGCCCCACTTTGATTTGCCATCATATCGGCTGGTCAATCTGGATGTGGCTCCAAGTCGTGACCCTAACGGCTTCGACCTGCCGCTCACCGATGTGACCACGTTACGGTGGGCTTCTAGAACGTTGTCTTCCCGAGTTAGTAGGGGGACGGTCAGAAGGTACACCCGCCCCTGATGGAGAACGTGCGGTCTCTCATCCCCTTTGCTCACCCACGCCCAACCCCCTAGGCTTCACCGAGATTCGAGAGTAACGGCTGCCTTACGAAACCTTTGACACGCAAAACAAAAGTTTCCGTTCCGCAGAACAGCGGCCGTACCTCCTGACGCCACGCCCACCAGCAGGGGCGGGTGTACCTCCTGTCGCGCTGTCGTTGAATATTCGCCCACCTCCTTTCTTATCTGGATTCGTCACCAATGACCAATTAGCAATAGTTTTGCTTACGTGGCGCAGAGCTTTATCAAGAGGTCCATGTGTCAAACTTGCAAGGAGGAAAATAAATACGTTTATCGATGGCGCATTCCGTTAAAGGATTGAGTAGCGCTGTTCTTTATCTTTTTTGAAGCTTCTTTGAAAGCTACATGGATATGATATTTTTTGGGACTCCCTGAAGCACCAGTTTTGCGATGAAAAGCTACGGATGGTGAACCATAAAAACCAGGAAGATTTTTCGAGGGCGCACATTGTTTTTGTTCCCTCTATTATACTCTACAGACCAGATCATCTTAAAAGCTTGCATATTAAATCTCCATTCGGAATAAACCGATGGTCGACGTCACTATATACAGTGCAGCATCAATGTTTTTGTGAAGCTGTTCCTCGGAAAATCTGAGCTGAAAGTTGAACTCGTTGTGATTATATCGAAAACTGTTCGCAAAAGTTCTTTACTTTTAACCTTAGTATCAGCATTTAAAACGTTAGTCAATATTGTGCTTTAATTAAACAAATCATTCAATCCATCAATCACGTCTTCTTCTGGGAAGGAATCTCCACTATGTCGAAGCCACACCTGGAAAGAAGAACCTACTAATAGGCCCAAAGATTACATACAAACTTGAAAAATTAACAGAGGTAAGAATTGAAACAGTGATGAAGACAAAGGGAGTCGTACGAAATTCGCTCCGGAATGAGGGGTCGTAAATTTTCGGCAAAAATCGAACCCCACGCTTGTCCCTGCTGATATCTTAATGTTAGCTAGGAAGGGTTGCATCGCTCACCCCCGTTCCGTCCTGTTCCATCTCTACCTTCATAGACCGCTGTGATTTGAAGGTGCTTCTTGGGCGAGGAACCTCTATAAGTTCCCTCGTTTTTTTCAGGGTCTGACGAAGGCGGTGGCCCCGAGACGTTAGGCGGTTACAAGGTTTAATAGAAATCTTGATCTCAACCTCAAAGCACTTTTACGGTGTCTGTTTATCGTTATGCCAAGATTCAGTGACAGTCGGACGTGGAATACACCGAGCAGAATTCCGTGTTCCACCCTTAAAACTTCCTTTGCTTCACGAGAGCTCGTGTTAAGGTTCAAGCTAATAGATTGGGCATTCATTACCAACACTCAGGCATCTGCTTCAGGTTCTTTTTCAACTTGGGAGTACAGCACTCGCGTTCGTTGGCCGCCACGCAACTTTACCAGGAACGACTTGCTCATAGTGGCGTATCGGCTGCCGCTCCCGCACCCGTTACTCAAACTCCATCCGTGAACGTGACGCATGTCTCTCAACTGGCTGGACTTGGACTCGTGAGTGTTGCTGTAATTAGTTAATTAGCTCATACATACATTTGCGGTGATTCTTGAATATTGAGAGGATTCGCGCCGATGTATATTCGGGTACATTTCCTTCTTAATGGCTGATCCATAATTTTTTCAACGAAACGAAAAGAGGGCGAGCGAGGTTTGTGCACCCAACCGTGGTGCTCAGACACTATACAAGTAAAACATTTAAGCCCAGTGATTCATCTTGCCGTTATTCAAAGTTCCAATTCACTTAAAAATAATTTTGTGGCAAAGAACTTTTGTAAAATTTTCGATGCTTTGCGGTTTAGGAGGAGAGTACTCCTTCCTAGGCGTGGATTTCTTCCATGTACAATGTAAGAATATCGCGTTATGCTTTCTCTGCCATGGATTTCACTAGAATATGAAACTGTGTATACTAGGACAAAGGAGTAAGAGCAGTTGGCGTAACATAAGTGCACCCCTCCCTTCTTAGCACGCATTGCTCCAGATTTTCTTCCCATTCGGAATGACGGGGGCTTAGTCTTTTCACTCGCTCCGGTGTGATTTGTTTCGTTTTCAAGTCAAGTTGGATACTTTTCAAAGTAAGCAAGACACTTCTGAAACAGATGTGAACATTTTCCAAATCAAAACGAGCGCTTTCCAGATTAAGGCGCTCTCAAAGAAGGTTGAAATTTTAGGAAGTTTTTCGGAAAAATTTAATTTTTTATTTTTTATTTTCATTGAAAAGATTATCTCGGAGAGGTGGGCACGGTGGCAAAAACTTTACACACATTCTTTCATTTCACTTTTTTAATGAAAAAATAATGTTTTAAGCTGAGAGAGAGCTGAGCTGAAGTTTTAAGCGATTGTTTTAGCTTGTTTTAAAAGCCAGAAAAGCAGCAATTTCTTATTGTTTTAAAAGAAGTGGTCACGACCTGCACTCATGTAGTTCGTTGGCATTTTCCTTCTAATAATAGCAAAATATCTACTCGTGTAGAGTTGCATATTTGCCGACGGTCAAAGAAAACTATTTGCAGAAAACAGGCGTACATGTATAGACATGCAAACGACAAACAGAAAAGAAACACATACCTCGAATTTTTTTAGCGAGTAGCATTTACACAAACAATCAAGTGAAAATCGCGTCGTCTTGGATCAGTCCATGGCGCGACCTATTCTATCCTACTATAGTCATAAATTGCTACTTTTCTGCACTTTAGAATAGGTTTGGATTCACTAATTCTCTCAGGAAAATTATTTTCTAAGGTTTCATACATATACTGTGTCCAACTCTTTGAGTTATGCATTTTCAGGGAAAGCAGTAGTACATTTTCCTCTAAAGAAAATTCATTTTGACCTTTCTAAAGAGTATCCGCTTTAATCGGTAAGACGCTCATCTTGATTTGGAAGATACTCATTTTGATTTCAGGAATGTCCGCCTTGTTCCGAAAAGTGCCCAATCTGACTTGAAAATCGTACATTTCAGGCGTGAGTTAGGTTGGCAGATAAAAAAGTAATGGATGAAATCTAACCTAATCTCGTATAGCGCAGTCGGAGGAGATGCCGGCTGTCGCGTACACCCGATACCAGGTTCCTGGTTCGGATTTCCTGCCCAGGCAAACCTAGCCTTCCGTCACTTCAGGGTCGATGAATTGGTACCAGACTTATCTGGGATGGATAAAACACTGACTTGTTCATCCGCTCGCCAGCGAAATTCATTTTATGGCCGAATCAAATCACCTCCACGACATCACTTAGAAGTAGAATGCGTGGCGCTTCCCGAAGGAATTTAGTAACGCCGTCCCTTTCCACATATACACGTATATTCCTTGCTAGCAAGGAGGTATGTGGAGCGAGATGTAGGAGTGTTAGCACATCCTTCATTTTTACCGATTGGTGGGTTGAGGTTTTACATTCCGATTAAGGAGAAAATCACATAAACTGTGACCTTAGAAATCTGGTATGCAGACTATGTAAGCTATGCAGATAAAATAGGCTAAGAAATGTTCATAGCGCTTTTAATGAGCCAACGTTTTATAGCTCCCGACGCAGTTAGGTGGTGCAAGAACTATGGATCAGTATCTCAGTCAACTAGGAATTATGGGCCCTCAAGCACAAGCATTGTTCAGGTCGGTTCGCGAATAGGTAATCTCAGGGGCTGACATTCTCAGATTTCCCAGTTTAGGCAGGCACAGTCACAACATCTCGCTCAACAAGTGCAGTTCCTCGCCTCGCCATCGGCACGGTTACCGGATCGTGCCTCCTTGATCGGCTCCACCATCCCGCTGAATTCCGACGTTCTCTCGGTGACCTCGCAGACTCCGATCTCCGTGCCCACTTCCTCTCCAACGTCACAGGTGTGTTCGTCATGAGGATTTCTTAACAAGAAAAGCATATTCGAGACTTGTGTGGGACTAGTAAGTGAAGTCGTGATTGCAAAATTCATTCGTATGCACAAATAGCAAGGTTTATCTATTGGATTTAATCGCTCTGTAAAGGTGATCATATTTTCACAAGTACCACTACTTTGTGTTATAGTTGTGCTCGAATGACCCACTCCAATAGGCACTCGAATGATTCCCATTCGAATTTGAATGCTTGAATTCGAGTATTCAAAGAATCCCGTTTTTTCAGTCAGCTCGAATTCGAATGTTCTGAAAAACTAATGTTTTCGAATATATTCGAATTCGAATATTCGAAATTTGTGAGCATTCGAAACCATTCGAAAATTTTCGAGAGCACAACAATACTCTATGTACAGGGTGCGCCAAAATTATGGCGACAAGTTTTTCAAATGGCCGAAAACGAAAATGCAGCACTTCCGAGAAACCAATGATGCGATAATGTTTGTTAGTCTGTTGTAAACTATACACAACATTGAGAATAGAATATATCTCCATCGGCGTGGAGCTCTGAGACGCTTCAGGAAGGCATCAACGGTGGCACACATGTATGGCGCGTCGAGTTCATGCCACACCTTCTGGAGAGCTTCCTTCAAAGAATCCACGGAGCAGTGAGGTTCCTCGCAGGCTTTGGGTTCCAGAACTGCCCAGACGGTGTAGTCCATCGAATTCAAATCCGGAGAGTTGGCTGGCCACTCGTGGAGGCTGATGGAGTCCGGGCTTCCGCCCTTTCCAGAAGCATGCCAAAACCCCAGTCTGTCTCATGCCGAAACGTCAGTCTGACGAGTCGACCTGTGTCGCGCAAATCTCGCCCAATTTCTAACCCCGCTTAGCCTGGACTCAATAGTCACCCAAGATGAGAAGTACGTCTTCTACCTTAACCCTGCCAAGCAGCTAGTCTGGGTGAGGCCTGTTGACCCGTTGCCAACCTTCGTTCGGCGAGATGTTCACGGCGAGAAGCACCTTCAGAGCTTTTGGGTCTGCGCCCATGGACCGGTATACTGGAAGCTGTTTGCCAAAAGCACGACGATGAATTCCAAGGACATAGTGAACGAAATCGAAGAGATGGACCGGCAACTCGCTCTTATTCGGTCTCAGCGCTACAAGAGGGTCCTCCTCTTCGACAACACCGCACCCCATCGGGCAAAAGTGACCACAGACAAGCTTGCCCAGCTGGGCTACGTTCACATGCTTCACCCACCGTATTCGCCGGACATCTCTCCATGCGAGTACCACTACTTCTTGAGCCTACGGGAGTTCCTGATCGAAAGAGACACAAGAACCCAAGCAGTCCTTGAAAACCATATCGAGCAGTTGATCAACACGAGGCCTAAGCAGTTCTGGAAGGATGGGATCAGGAAGTTGGCTGATCGATGACAGCAAGGACTTTAATGGCAAATACATTCCTCAGCACCGTCGAGTTGTAATTGAGTTATAAAGAGATAAAGAAATTTGTTGAATTTGTCTCATTACTTTTGCCCCCCCCCCACCCCTAATAGAGACTCTGAGTTGCTGTATTGATTTGGTCGTTCTGTAGAAAGGTTGTAGTGTGAAGGCGCCCACATAGCTTGTTTTTTGCAGTTAATTCGTCAACCTATTCTAACCAACGGGGCGGTCTGCTGCACAGCTTCACCACTCAATGCGTTGAAGGTGCCGTCGAGTAATGCGGCGGAGCAACAAGCCTACTATCTCCAGCAGGCTCTGTCTGCCGTGGCGAACGGTATGCATTCTGAATTCTGAATTTCTCAGAGACCCATGTGTGGCGGTGAGATGAACGACTGATTTCAGCAAACAACGAGAAATCCGAGATGCGGATGCAGATGCTGCAACAGCAAGGTGCTGCTCTTGGGCTGCACTCTTTGGTGTGTTCTCCTTCTGAAGAGGTATTCTTCCGAGGCTCTGTAAAGTTTTGTTGAATTCTTAGGAAAAGGTCTCATTGTTGCCAGCATAGGTTCTGAAACCGGTTGCTGTCGGAGGTGCTGGCTGCGACTCTGCCCTGTCTCCGCGTCCTCCACCAGTTGATCCCAGCCCTCCACGACTCATAGCTGACGCAGCCCCCAGCATCAGCGACTCGACGTCGTCGTCCACGCTAGTTCACCAACAGGTGCAGTGCAGAGAATCAGTACCCTTTAAGCAAAGCGAAATGTGTTCTTTCACAACCTCTTGTCCTCGTTGGGATCTGCTCGAATATTCTGCAGAATGTTTTCTATTAGGCTCAGACGTCTCCGCCTTCCTCTCGAGATCAGTACGCGTCTCAAAATCTGATTGCTGTTCGTCCACAAAGTGCACGTGATCACGAAGGCCCATCCGCGAATCTGTCAAGACCAACTCCCCAGGTAACAAGCTCCTTATTGTTTTCGTCTAAATCATCCAATCATAGTTCCATCGCTCAATAAAATAATTAATGAGGAATTCCTGCACCGGTTACTTAACGCTTTCGAGAGAACGGCCAGTAGAATTGCTTTTGCAGAGGTGTCCCGCCTTTTTAATCCTTTGTAATCCAAATTTTACACATTTATTCTTCAGCATTTTTTGGTTTCAGTTCTTGGATGTGGCTATTCTGGCTGAACTATATGTTCTCGTTGCCTTTGTACCACAAGACTTCGGTCTGCATCATAAATAAATGATTCAATAAAAAATCCAAAGGCAAAAAAGGTAAATAACAATCAGAGAAGCTAGGCGCAGCGCAGCGCGTCTGTAATAAAGTGCGTCTTTCAGCTTGTCGTTGGTTCTATGTCATTTATTTATCCCTCAGCTTTCCTCTCGCACCAAGACAGGATCTACTTGTCTTGAATAGAATCGCTATTTATTTCTGGCGCACGGTCGAGGAGTGGATCTGCTGCTGTCTATCTAGCGCTGGCTTAGCTTCCACGATCTCTCGTTCCTTGAACGTCCAGAGGCAGTGCGCTATTTATTATGGACAGTTCGGCAGCTGAAGTTCTTGTGGTCATTCTAATTATTATTAGGTTGAAAACTAATCCCACCGTTTCTATGATACTTTTTTTCTAATTTTTTTTGCTTAACGTTATAGACCATTCGAAAGCGAATGATTTGCTCTATCTGAAAGTCTGATTTGCATTTTTTTTCTATTTCGATTTTTGCAAGTTTTAGGTTACTAGAATGGATATTCAAAAAAAAACTTTGTCGACAACTCTCTGCTTACTTTTGAGATTTTTTGCACAACTTTATACATCATTCGAAATATGCCGATTTGTTCTTCTAGAATGTTTGTCCACCTTTTTTCGTTTTTTAATTTTTGTTAATTTTGTGGTCGTTAAAATGGAATGTCTAAAAAACATGATTTTTTACCAACAGCTCCTACTCTTTGGTTAAATTTTTTTGGACAACGCTATGTCTTTCGTATGGGAATTTTTTGCACTATCAAAGTTGTGTTGCGTTTATTTGCTAATGCTAATTCTTGTCAAGTTCTAGCGGAATGTTGAAAAAAGGAAAAAATTTAAGAGAAATTCTTTGCCAATTTTTTTCGCACAGTGTCATATGTCATTTGAAAGGGTTTCGTCCTATCCGAATATGTGTTTCGTTCTTTGGTAATTCTGAATTTTGTTTTTTTTAGGTCATCAGGTTCTGGTTTTAAAATTTAACCAAACAATAGGAGCTGCTGGTTAAAAGAAATTATGTCTTCTGGACACTCCATTTTAATGCCCAGAAAATTGACACAAATCAAAACGAACGAAAAAAGCCGAACAAACATTCATGAAAAAACAAGTAATCGCATTTCGAATGTCTACAGCATCGTGCGAAAGTCTCAAAAGTAAGCAGAAAGAAGGAGTTGTCGACGAAGGTCAGTTTTCTTTTCTTGAGTTTCCACTCAATTGACCTAAAATTTGGCAGCAATCGAAACAGGAAAAAAGCGAAACAGATTTTCTATTAGAGCAAGTCATTCCCTTTGGAATGTTTTATAACATTATGCAGAGAAAAGTTTCAGCAAAGTCTAGAACAAAATGTAAAGAAACAGCGAGAACTTAGTTTACAACCTTATAAATAGAATGTCTACGAGATCTTCATGCTGTCGAGGAGTCCATAATGAACAGTGCACTACATCTGGAAATTCAAGGAAGAAGAGATCGTGGTAAACCATGATAGCAGATGCCTTCTTCACTACTTTTTCGATGCACTTCAAAACTACCAAGCCGCCATTTTCTTCCTGTATAGCTCCTGCATCAGGTTACGTTACAACTTTCAAATAAACGTAGCTGGCGCATTCGGAGGTGTTTATTCTATTGGGGTTGAATTTTGCATAACTCCCTTCTGTCACGCGCGAAAGCACACGTCGTTTGAGTAGTATTCATTTACCTGTACTTTAAGCGTCAAAATGCACTATTTGAAGCTAATTTTCACAGAGGAATGTTGAGTTGTGGCCACACCGCAGCTACAACTCCATTAATTTCAGAGCAGTGCTCCAGCGACCCCAGTTGTGACGACCGAGGACGTTGTCCCAGTGTCTCAAACCCTATTTCAAGTATCAGAGCAACATTTCACCGAAGCATTCAATGCAACTCGTAGAAAAAGGTACTTTTTCATGTTGTTTTTTCCATCTTACCAGGATACTACCTCAACGGTAGGTTGGAACGGCCAAGTGTTGTATATGGGCAGAACCGCCTCTACCTGGGAAGTAACAAACTGCAGGTATCTCGACCCCAGTACAACTCTGCGCAGAGTTAGGGGCGATGGAAGTCGCGTGTTGGCGGCATGTTAATTCACGTGCTCCGCAGCTGACGGGCGCGCACGGGATGAGGGCTCGTATCGCGGCTCAGCGCAGTGCAGAGGTGGCATAGTAAGGAAGCGCCCGGGCTCGTGAGCGAAGGGTCAGTGGTTTGGATCCCGCAGACTGCGTTTGTTTTGCACTTCTGCAAAATCCATGTTTGTCATATAGATGATCCACCTAGGGATGTTATAGTGTGTTATAAAGATGTTTACATATAACATTCTCCATAACCACAGCAACACATGTTGACCGCTATAGTTTATTCTCCTTGGATACGATGAGCTGATACATAAGGAGATAGGTTAACTGGGAACATCCTAAATAGAGGCGGCAGACGTGTTTGTTGCTGTGATTCAAAGCGAGATCGAAAACTATCCTTTGGATTGCCTAGTAAATATTGATCAGACTGCCTTGACCGAGGAGACTACGGTTAGTTAGACGGTTGAGAAAAAACCCAATAGCCTCCTTATACTATTTCGAGTGTGCTACATATTCCGAGATGTCTGTCGTTCAAAGGAGAGAAGCAAACGGTACGCATTGTGCAGTCGTCAAAGGCCACTAACCACAACCTGACAGTGATGCCGCTGCTGCTCGCTTCAGGAACGCTCGAAGAGACGCTCTTTGTGCAACTAAAGGAGTCGAACGCTCGCTTTCCATTGGGAGGAATATTTCAGGCAAAAAATGATGACATTTAGCACTACGCTCTTTCCATTCGAACGCCCTAGTCCACAGCCTCGCTTTCGGTACCCCTACGTGGATCACCTATATGATAAACATGGATTTTGCAAAAGTGCAAAACAAACGCAGTGTGCGGGATCCAAACCCTCGACCTCTCGCTCACGAGTCCAGGCGCTTCCCTACCATGCCACCTGTGCACTGCACTGAGTCGCGATACGAGCCCTCATTCCGTGCGCGCCCGTCAGCTGCGAAGCCCGTGAATTAACATGCCGCCAACACGCGACTTCCATCGCCCCTCACTCTGCGCAGAGTTGTATTGGGGTCGAGATACCTGCAGTTTGTTACTCCCCAGGTAGAGGCGGTTCTGCCCATATACAACACTTGGGCCGTTCCGACCTACCGTTGGGATAGTATCCTGGTTAGATCAATCCGATTATAGTCGAGGCATCTTTGCATTTATTTGCATTGAAATTGTGTTTCAGCACCCCAAATCCTATCGGAATCGCCCGCAATGACTACACTAATGGTTCCGAGGAAGGTCCGTTGCTTTAGCGAATACATTCATTTTCAAAAGGGTTCTTGTAGATGAACTATGGTGATGGTGTACTTTGCTAGTGATGATGCAGATGATTTCAATTAATTCTTTCTTAGTTACCGCTGCTAGCTCGACCGTCACTGCACCTGTCCAGGGAGTGGAGCGGAAGGATATGGATGATAAGCCTGCGGTGAGTGAAACGTTTCTGTCGTCTGACTCGAAATTTCACCGAATCGTAGGCACTTAGCGTGGTCTTTTTTGTGAGTGCTAGTAGAGAAGGCGACGGGGCACCCAACGTTCTCATTGAATACGTTGAAAGACGGTAACGAGTAATATTGTGGGAAGCTTGTTTGAGCTCTTCAAATAAATCGAGGAGCGAGTTACAAAAGGGCCAGATTTCGGAGTCTCTGCCGTTAAGCACAACTATCATTTTCGTATTCAAATGAAGCGTAATAAACAACGAAAAAAGAAACAACTTAATAAAAAGCTTAGATAGGAGTTCATCTGAAGTTTGTAAGTTAGCGCTAAAATTCCGCGGTATATAGGATGTCCAACAAGCGCGCATATTTGGAACGACTAGAAAATACTTGTTATAAAGCTATTAGTCATAGCTATCAGCAATATATAAGATAAAGGATTATTCTATGGAGAAGAAACAAACATTTTCTGGTCTGTTTTCCCGAACCTTCGTATCTCACGTGAAGGACGAAAGGATATGCCGTAAAATTTCGCAAAATACCATAAAGTCGCACACACGCTTTTTTGATAATACAAGGTGTTCGAAAATAACGTGATGAAGATTTTTAAATTGTAACTACGAAACAGCTGAGAAGTTTACAAAACAATACATAAATAACAACAACATAGGCACTAGGGAACATTATATTCGACCGGATTCGAAGTGGTCCCCCTTGGCGCGAATACAAAAATCTTAACGCGTGGTGAAGTTTTTGGCCATGAGCCGCAGGTCATCTGGAGACAGTCGTCCCCACTCCTTCGGTGCTCCCAGGCTATGGTGGCGCTTGGCACAGACCCTGGCCTTCAAGGTGGACCTCGCGCTGTGGTCCGCTGGATTCAGATCCGGGAGTGCGGTGGTCACTCCAAAGACATGATGAAGTACGGAAATTGGCCTTGCACCATGCTTGCATGCTTTTCGCCCTGCAAGGATTGAGCCTTGTTTGAAACGTCCACTGCGCATTGTTGAAGTGCTACTGAAACCAGAAAACTACTACAGCCTCAAAGATGTCCGTCGGTACACATCTTGATTTATTTTTTACTCATTCGTCCGCAGAAACCAAGAGGTCTTTCATTTGGTGTAGATTCTTAATCACACCTGAGCGCGTACGGATTTTGACGATGTTTGGCGATGACAAAGGTGGCTGGAGCCGATCCAGATCAGATCCTGCCGGTTTGGGGGTGTCCTTGAGAAGTGTCCGCTCTCACCCGCGACCTACGGCCCGTAGCTTGAGCTGTCGGCATCAATGACGCCGTTTCCTCTTATTCTTGCCCATCTAAAACTGGACTTTAAGGAACTTGTAGGACTTGAGTCCTTGTTTCCTTCTGGCTTTTCGATGCACAGATGTGAGACTGACACCGACATCACGGGCGATTTTTCTCAGGAGACCCTCGGATTTGGGATTTTTCGCTTTTCGATGATTTTCCGGATCTGCGGCGCATTGACAAGGCGATTTCTTCCTTGTCTAGGACGACCACCTTCATGGCCAAGCTCCTTATATCGACGAGTTTCTGGGGAGACAGTCGACCGAGCTGGTTAATGATGTCGCATTCGTGCTTTCCTTGACGATGAAGCTCCAAAATCGCAGTGCGAGGTTTGACATTTTGAGAAAAACAGTAACTGGTGCAAGATATAACTTGAAAAACTATAACACTGACAGAAAGATACGCGCGAAAAAATGGCGTTATTGCCGCAATTCTAAAGATAAATAGATTCGCTTGGGAGAACGTTAAACCTTCATCACGTTATTTTGGAACACCCTGAGTTAGGTTTGTGAATAATTTTTGTCCAAATTTGGATTTGATCGGAATTTCTTGAGGACACTTTAGGGAATTCTAGGGTTTGGGTTGTCTGCAGTATCGCGTAGTGGGCTCTAGAAGCTTCCAACGGATTGGTTCTTAAGCACACGCGAGCGAGCCAGTGGACAAATTTCTGAATAAAATGGATCGGCGTCAGCTACGAGCGATTTACTTCTACGAGCACAATTTTGGCAGCAGTTCGAAGGAGGGAGCCCATCGAGTCAACCCACTCGTCTGGGCCCGGCCCAACTACCGAACGCACCGTCAATGAATCGAAAGGAAAACGTTAAAATGAGGAAAAAATTAAATCGAAGATCCTCTTCTCCGTTTTTGGGGTTCACAAGGCGTGATCTACTGGGCGCGTTGGACTACAGTTGCAGCATCAGTGTCGACGCCTACACAAAACAGCTCCAGAAACTGGCAGACGCTTTAGAGGAAAACAACCGAATTTCTTAAAGTCGCCCTCTTTCGATACAACGCAAGACCTCATACTAATAAAGTTAATTCGCGTCTTCCTAGAGAAGGTTGGCTGGCCGACACTGCATCATCCACCGTACAGTCCTGAAACTTCTCATCAGATTACTAGGTCTTCAGAGCCCTCAAGCTGCATGTGGGCGAGAGAAACTTCGACAACTACGACCAGCTCAATAATGAGATTTGCCTTTTTTGATTATCAGCCTCGTTCTTCCTGAATAAAGGACATTGAAGCATTGCCGAAGAAATGGATTACTATTGTCGACATTGAAAATTGATCCTAAAAGTCCGGACTTCTGGAGCGGATGAATTCGTCGATAGCAGTTTCCACCTGGGCTCGGATATTGAAGCATTTCTCGCTCAAGAACTTATCCAGATGCTTGAAGGTGTGGTAGTCGGTTGGCGAAATGATTTATGAATATGGTGGATGTGGTAGAGTTTCGTAGACCAACTCCTTCAAATTCTGCAGCGTGGGTCGCGCATTGTCGTGGAGTAGGACCGATCCTTTTCTATTGACCACTGCCTGGTGCATACGTCGGAATTTTTCGTGTTTTTCGTCGATCCCTTGGACGTACTTTTTTGCCGTCATTGTCTCGCCCGAATTCAAGAAACTGTGGCGAATTAATCCAGAAGGAGACCGCCAAACAGTTATCATGATCTTCTTTTGGTGCAATTTCGGATTCGGTAACTGCTGCGAGTTTCATCGCGGTCCAACCACTAAGCCGATCGTCGCCGGTTATTGCAGAGGATCCATTTCTTGTCACAAGTTATGGTACGGTCGAGAATTGGACCGTCCTTGTTGAGAAGAATCGCTCACAACACTTCGAACCAACGATTTTTTGATGGTCGTTCCACTCGTGTAGTACTCATTTATTTAACTTCTTCGTCTTTCCAATTTTCCGCAGATGCTCCCAAACACTTGATTTGCTTACGAAGAGCTCTTTCGCAAGTTCTCGAACGGTAACACGTGTATTTGCTTCCACCAGGGTCTTTAGCTCGTTGTTATCAATGCCAGAGCGACGTTCGCGACCTGCCTCATCCTCGAGATCAAATTCACCTCGACGGAAAAAAATCAGCGCATCACCGTGGATTCGTTAACACTTCCGTGACCCCATACCTTTTGATGTTCCAAGTTGTTTCCGTCGCATTGCGACCGAGCTTGAACTCATAGAAGTAAATTTGCCGAAACTGCTGCTTTGACGCGTCCATTTATAGCCTACAAAATCTGCCGTGAAGTAATCTATATTAAAAAACGAATAGCACAGTGAGAAAGCGCACAAAACCAGCTTTGTAACAGTTTACAATTATGCACTATTCCAAGGTAAAGTTTTAGCAAAAAATCCCACTCTAACCTTGGACGTCGAAAACCTACATTAGTTTCCGGACAACCTAATAAAACTCAAAATCGTACTCTTTTGTTGACAAAAATTTTGCACCAATCTAATACGTACAATTAACCGTTGAAGTGAGCCAAGTTTAGCGAGAATCATGGAAGGGAAAGGTGGTTGGTTCTCTCTATTACCAGGTGGCGTCACTTGCCTTCATAGTTGATTTTGTAAAGTAGTGTAAGGTATTCTGCGAGTTCGTGCCGAAAGTCGTCGACGTTTTGGTCTTGTCAATGTTTCCGTCGCTTTCTAAGGTCCTCCTAAGCAATGCATAGACAGCTTGGAAACTGCTACGCTATGGAAAAGACGCTGTTTGCGTACGAGGCTTTGAAGGTGTATTGTGGAAGCTGAATGATCAAAGTCACAGGGCAAGGTCTAAATTTGAATGCTGCATTGTAAGGTAAAGATGTCGCTCTTTAAGTAAATGTAGGTAAGAGACGCGTAGCTAAGTAGCCACATAGACACATGTCTTCCATCTATTTTTACAGTGTTTCAAGGCTCATATCCTAAACCGACATTTTGAAGAACAGACTTCGGTATTGAGACTATTTGTCCTCATTGATTACTCATTCCAGCTGGCACCTATTTTGATGATGACGTACTTGAGCAACTGCATGAGTAACATCAAATCTACTTTAAATACTAACGGACTGCCCGTTGGACTCGACGCTAATGGGCGTGCGGTGAGTCATTCTGTTTCATCTAATTCTGGCTTCATGTTTTATTTTCCAGTGCTTTTAGCCATGATTTCTTCACAAACAGTATGTATTGTATTTCATGCAAAAAAGCTTTTCTGTGTGTTGAGTACTGAAGCGTCAGAGTTCATATTAATGCCATAGAATTAGCGGTGCATAACTGAACACTGTGTGATGACGTAGCTGTGCACCTTCCGTGTGAATTTCGCAACATCATGTTAAAAATAGGATTAGTTGGAACTACAGGATGTTTCGTTGCGATCAAAACTCTTGCGCTAGGCGGGACTCGAACCCGCACCTTCTGCTTTCGGCAGTGATGCTACGCTTTACACCACCGCACTTAACATCTACGATATCCTCGAGGCGCATCGGCACTCACCCGTGATATCGGGATGAGCCGACCGCTGATATCAGCATGGAACCGGTTAAACTGAACGCCTTACCAATAACAATGTTTTAACACATTTGTTTAAGCTTGGAGCGGCTGATATAGAGGCTGGGTGAGTGCTGATGCGCCTCGGGGATATTGCGGATGTTACATGCGGTCAAACTGGGTCGGTGGTGTAAAGCGTAGCATCGCTGCCCGGAAAACAGGAAGTGCTGGTTCGAGTCCCACCTGGCGCAAAAGCTTTGATCGCAACAAAACATCCTGTAACAACGTGTAGCCTCTATATCAGCCACTCCAACTCAAACAAATGTGTTGAAACATTGTTATTATTTGAAGCTGATTTCGTTTGTTTGCGAAAAAATAGCTGCTGCAATTTTTAAAGATATATAATTTGGTGGATTCTGCATAGCGGGGCAACTTTCTATATATGCAGAACACTCTGAGTAAGCATTAGGTCAGAAAATCTGAAAGTTTCCCCATCGTTGCAAGTCGATGGCCTCAGTGCAGCGGCTGTGCCGTCAACACGTGGATCCTCAACCTGCCCCATGGCACCCGAAGCTGCCAAGGCCTACTACCCCGGAGTGGTGTATTGGTCCCATGCCCTTAAGTGCCACTTCTGAAGTGTAGATTCCCTGGGTCCGTCCCTTCACTCCCAACTGTATCGAGTCCTTTCAGCCCTGGGCTGCAGCCAGCTAGGATACCAAGGGGAGAAACTACCCCATATGAACTGATTGCTTGGTACAGATTGAGATTGCCCCGCGATGTCCAAGCGAAGGACCGCGCGCAGTCTTCAGACATGAGCGCCCTGCCCCTCCGCATGAGGCCCGCGTGCGGCTTACACAGGCATACCCGACAAACCCACAATGACATACAACAATTCCAACTATACTAGACAACTGATAAGTATGAACGGACTCACTGCACTCCCTCAATTCGCACACCAATGACCAGCATAGATTTATTACACACCACCAAGCCGACATAGTAGAATACGCATGATAGTAGATGACGCAATATAGTAGAGAGTATAGCTGGGCAGAGTGGAATGACTCATGAGAAAACAAACGCAGACAGGCCGAGCGCTCCACTGTATTGATTGGCTGGGCGCCCCGAGCCCCGGCGACCTTTCTTGGCAGGGTCGCCATCCATTCGGCTGGCAGTCGATGCGAGGAAGGGATGAGACTGTGGCCAGGCCCCGCGGGAGAGCTCCGACTGAGCTGAGTAGAAGATTGGCAGACGAGCGACGCATCAAAGGCGCGCCCCCGCTCGCGGTCGGTGCAGGCGTAGACTGAACTGCCGACTATGCGCTGGGAGCGAGTAATGCCCGCTCAAGTGCGCGCGCTCCGCCCCCGGGGAGACGTGGGCAGGCCGTGCCATGAGGCGCCTCATCGGAGTTCACCGCGAGCCTGGACGCCTGCGGAAGACCGAGTTTATATAACGCGAGTCGCGAAACAGTGGTTGATAAACTATAAACGTTAAATAAAGGAATTCCTGATTCCCGGTTTGGAATACGCCACACATACCTTTTATCTCGACTTTTATCAAATCGAAGAAATGCCGTGTTTCACAGGTGGACTACTCCTCCCGGCCGATCGATCCGATTTTTCAACAGGCTCGAGCTCGGATGGAGAATGCTCGTGAATTCCGTGAAATGTCTCCCCCTAGAGGTGTCGCACAAGTCTCACGAGTTTCAGCTGTCGAGGAAGGTAGGAAAGTGGCAGAGTTGTCTTCACTGATTCAGCTCATCTGACCAACCGCTTGCAGGCGCCAGTTTCTCCCCGATCGGAGTAGCTCTGCCGACCGTTTCTTCCACAACGATCCGAGCAGCGCCAGCACCCCTTCCGGCGCTCGGAATTAATCGAGCTGTCCCTGATGCTATTCGACCTGAGCACAGCAGCGAAGAGACTGAGGACGACGCAGATGCTTCTGCACAGAAGCGAATGCGATTCAATTCAGAAGCGGAATAGTCTCGGTCTGAATGCGGTGTTCGTTACTCACACTCGGACCTGAATTTTCCTTTAATAACCTAGTATACTAATCACTTCATATGTGTGTTCGATGGATTTAATTATCATTGTCCTCGTTTGTCTCCTGTGATCTTCTTTGCCACAGAATTCCAGATAACTGTGGCCGTTGCACATATCTCTGTTGCTGTTAACACACTGTGTTCCTGCAAAGGTTTTTGGATCTATCCTATTGCGGTGAGTTAGCGCTAGAAAGTATTTAGATCGAAACTCACAGAAGGTCCCGGGTAGAAAATTGCATAGAGCCAAAGGCACCGAATATTGGCCAGGTCAGTGCACAGTCTTCATACATCGTAATTTACTTCCAATCCTGTCGCTGTTCTCAAACAAGTAAGCGTAGAGCGCCCCCTCCAACTAGGATAGATCCAGATTTTGTTCTTCCACATAGGATGTACAGAGTTCAGTCGTGTTCCCGAGAATGTTATTAGTACTCGTCATTCACAGTCGAATAATACAGTATGCTCAGTAGGCTCGGCATCTTGAGCTCACAAACTCGCTTCTGAAGCGAAGCTCGCTTGGAAAGTTAACGATAAAACAATGTTGCAATGTGTATTCAGATTCTCTCGATCAGGCATATTATCGCGAGAAAGAGAATATTTTTAATGGAATGTCTCTCTGAAATTGTTTCAGTGAATTTCCGTGTTAACAAAGTCCGGTCAATGAAGCAGTTGTTCAACACTGCATGATATGATGAGAAGAGCATTAGTTGTTGCCTTCGGTTCATACATTGAAATGCTTACAGAGAGGCGGCCAAAACAAAAGAAAATTCATTCATTTATTTATACGTCGAGATCTACGCAAAAAAAAAACATGGCCGTTAAAAACAGAACAGAACATATAAAACATATATTATTAGCCACAGACGACAGACAACGGTAGCTGTCTTTCCTGCTTGTCAAATTTGTTAACGCGAATTTGGTTATTGCCACCATTTTGAATACTATCATACTATATAATAATTCGCTAAACGATGGAGGGAATTACGGGGCACAAATTAAAGCGCTTGAATATCGGGAAATACCCATTCGTCTTTTACGTGCCTTGGGATCCGCAAGACGTGTCAAATACGTCGCTCAACGTGCCTGGGGGTTAAGAAGACGTGCAGAGTATATAGCCCAACGTGCATGGGGATGACCATTGACGGACGGCCTGTACAGTAGGGGAAAGGCAATCAGTATCAATCGGTATTATCGATTTTTTGTGGGTGTCGCTTACCGCGGTCCGACACTTCAACCCTGAGGGTAATCGAGGTTGCTGAACACAAATCTCAAGTTTGTTTTTGAACTGTCGATCGCCATCAATCGAGACTGATCAAATTATCGATTTTTGTGGATCTCGCACAGACGGTCCGAAAATTCAGCCTTGGGGCCAGTACCAGCAATGGGGGACCAGGTCCAGTCAGGTGGTACCAGTAGTGCTGGACTAGTATCAGCAATGGGGATGAGTTCCAATAAAGGGACAATTAGTGGGGAACATTGCTGTAGCGGTCCCGCGTGGAAAAAAAATTCTGTTCAACATAGCATTAGAAACGGTGGAATCCTCGGTTCTGACAAAAGGGCTTTTCGTCCTGCTACCAAAATCGATCAGACCCTCGAAAATGCCGATTTTTGCCTGTGGTTGGCCGTTTGAGGATGAGGAGTGAAGGTGCCTGCCGTCATCTTGGCATTAGTGTGAAGTGGGGGACCAGGCTAAGGGGCATCAGGAGGGCTGTTGAAGGACCTAGGGGACGAAGGCTTTGATTAGCGCAGGCATCGACATCACTGCACCGTCTGAAGTCTAAATTAGAGCAGTTCACTTCATGTGCTTCTACTTGGAGAGAGGTAGCAACACATCTGCAATCAAACTGAATTACACCTCGCTGGTACGTAGTAACTGGGCAAGCTCGTGAGTGTAAATGTTGGACAAGATGGGGTAAGAACCTCTTTTAACTCGTACCGAAAACGTACTAGTCCTTGTTCACCGATTTCAGAGTGAAAATCTCCAATGGAAGCATTCCTTGTAAGGACCATTCCGACACTACATTGGACCTATTTTATCACTAGGCCTACTCAACGTAGTTCCGGCGAACTTAGCAGGAACGACAAGATGGAAGAACAATTCAACCACCATCACAGAGGATGCGCGAAAGAGTTCCATGACGGTTACCCCGTTGTGCTTAGGATTGTCTCGTAAACAGGGGTGTGTGTAATTACGAATTACGATTTTACGACTTACGGCGATTTTGTCAATTTTTACGATTCACGATTTACGACATTTCGGGTCGTAAATCGCAAATTTCGGTGAATGTGATAATTGATGTACAAGAGTCGTCAACGTGATCTTCCAAACTTGGCCTGTAACGGCGAGCCCCCTTTAACTTGTGCACGTCATGATGAGTAGTGCATCTAATGCAGAGTACAATAAAATCAGAGCTACTAAAATATTGCAGGAAAAAGGAAAGCCTTTTTGCGCCTTTTCGGTTTCTCTTTTAGAGATATGATTGAAAAGTATTCCATTCACACAATTAGCTTCGTTCGCGATGCTGTGCATGGCGCAGGGTAGCACTCGTTACAAAATTAGCGAAAGGTTGACTAAGCGAGTACAGACATATCGTAGCAGAAATAGGAACAACCGCAACATTTTCAAGATTTGGAAGCTAACAATGCAAATCCTATGCCCTAGGTAATCGATTGATATCTTCGAACGACGCTCTTTCGTTTCCGAAATTGTGAACGATCTGTCCAAAGCGTGCGAAAGTGTAAAAAGTGACCGCAAACATTTTTATTAAGCAGACTATCAGGAGTTTGTCTACTTGCAGAATCCACAAGATTTGGCACAGGCACTTCTCTTAAGGCTCTCGGAAAAGACAGGACTAGTGCAGTAATCACGAATTCTATTCAGCGGACACCTGAAAAAGGAGTTAGGTAAAAACTTGTAAGAACAGTTTCGGAGTTATTCAATTTACCAAGGTCGATCCATGCAAGCCGTGAGGTCGGTGGACACTACCGGCTGTGGGCGAGGAGACGGCAGACCAGAGGAGACTGCAATTCAAACGCTGTTCGTTTCACGACCATTCCTCAGAGAACGTTTAGGGTGTTACCGATGCGGTATTCCAGGATAGTTTGTGTCTCATAAACTCTGTTGTACGTTATAACTGGAACTAAATTGGAGTCGGAGATAAGAGATACACCGGCGTCTTCGTCAGAACAGAACCTAAACCGAGTTCGTTGGAGTATACTATTTAGTGCACTGTATAGAAATTGCCTTCGCACAGTCACCAACCTGTAACCAGTTAGCTTCTGGTCTTTGTGTGTCTTGATTTCCACAGCCGCGTACGTGCACCCATCAACGGACACTCCTTGGGAAAAACTTTTGATCTTCACTTCAATTCTCGAGCCAACAGGTGCCTTAAGTTTGTACGTTACGTTAGGTTAAACAAAAGAATTCAGCTTCCTGACAATCTCAATAGCTTCAAAAAAGTTCTTGACAAATACTTGAAGTGATTCCGTAGTAGTTCTTGAGTTAGTGTTGCAGCAATATTCTCTCTTTCTTTTTTCCTTTATTGTAGGCACGTTCTCTTCATTTGTGTTGTTTTACATTCCGTTTTGTTTACTGTTACGTACAGGATCACCGGTACTTCTTGGTTCTTTACTTACCTCACATGCTCTATGTGCATGTAATAAAGTTAAAGTTAAGTTTGTGGTAAAGAACAACGGTAACATGACATCCTACTGATGTGTGGCTTGATTCTAGAAATTGTAGCTAGATAACCTTAATTCACACCTTGATCCAATAATTGCAGAACATGAAATCCTCTCTGGGATTTGTGCCAGTCAACTTGTTGCCAAGTCTGTCCGTCAATGTTTGAGGCTGAGTCTTTGCCTCGAGTTCAGCGCCGCATCCTGGAGGCTGAAACGATAGAAGGTCATTCTCTCGCCACACCATGAGCGAGCAGAAACGCTGAAGTAACCAAAGTGCATACTCGACGATCACAGAGAGGGCCTCCGTACCCGCTTGGACAAATGCATTTGTTACAGTCGCGAGGATTCGGGAATCCACCGTTTCTACACAAGTTAGTTCGTCCAGCACATCTCTCTGAAAAAGAGGAAAGCTTGATCCCAGGAACGATATTAAAATGCGCATCTCAAATCCTTCACGCACTCATGCACTCATAGTGAGTGTTTAGCATGAGCTTCTCGTAAAAAGAAATTATATGTGATCCAAGAGTTTCCGCGTAGGTCATGTCACGAGGAAGCATGGAAGGTTTTCCATTATACGTCGCACTGAAAGACCATATATTACCGCATGATTTGTTTGAGTGATCCCAAAATTTGATTTCTAAAATCGAACCTCATTGCTCCGTAATGCATGATACTGCCAGGGTCATATGTTATACCATAGTTATCGTTGGTGAACGTGGTTTGCTTCGTGAATTGACTCACCCAGTCTGGCTGAAAGAATCGCATAAGGAGATTTTTTGTAGATTTTTTGTGAAATTGCCTTACGCAACACCACACCTTAATGTTTTCCACATTAACAGTTATGAACTGGTCACGATCGTATCGGGACTGAGTGTGGTAAAGACCGAGTGCATGTCCTAGCTCATGTGCAGCCGTTCCCACCTAAAAACGTTGGTTTTAAATTGCACTTAGAAGTGACTGTTTGGGAAACTTCTGAACCCATACCGATTCACAACCTCTACCAAGGGAAAGGTCCTGAACCTCTCCACCCGTTCTACCAACATAAGACCAGCATCCATCTTCCATGAAGACCCGTATTTTGTTAGGTGCTGCAACAATAGCTTTTTGTTGCTCTTTTCACAGTTTCCGGTTGATTATGGTACCTGTAGTGCTTTCGTAAAAATCAATGCAGGTGTCCTTTCGCCACTCCTCAACTGCTTTTCTGAAGACGCTCCTCACCAGAGCACCTAAATGTCATATAGCATCTTCTACAAGGCAGAGTAATAGGGGAGGCTTAAACACGGAGGAGTGGCGTTCTACCCCCCGACCTCTAAACAGAGGCGTGGCAAATGTCTCCGTCTCCACTATCCCGTAAGGCAGCCACTGGACTCTCGAGGAAGCCCAGGGGGTTGGCAGTGGGCGGGCCAGGGGTAGAACGCTCGTCCCCCTGAAACACTGGTCTCGCACTGACTCGCGTTTGAATGGAAATAGTAGTATACTCCGTTCTGCCATGTAGTTCTCGGATAGTTCCTGTCTCTAAAAGCTTGCCGCTTTGAACGACTGCTGGCCTCCTCCTCGATATCGTCTGCGATCTCGTCAGCTTGTGTCCTTCAAAGAAGGTAGTGTTAGCGCTGAGAATATGCTACGGCAACTTTGCAGGCATACTGTGTAAGAACAATGTCGCCTTGGTAGAGAAGTTCGCCAATGTTCGCGTTTAGGTTGATTTCGTCAATGGAGTCTCCTACGGCTTGAATACGATCTTTCTTGATATTAATCAGTCGCTGAAATTCTATTTCATTAATTGTTTACTTCATATACCGGAAAATGAATACCTTCATTTTTTCTTCAAACGCCGCTCTCGCCTCGGGTGATAATGTGAGCTTATCCATGAGCTTCTTCTTCACTCCGTCAAATTTTTCTCGAATTTGAAGAATGCTGGTGTTGTTCAAGACCTAAATCGCCACAATGAGCTTGGGAACAAATGGCTACCTGTAAAGATTAACGTATATTAAGGTTAGTTACGTTTTTGAACTTGCGGAAAGCATCTTTTATTTTTCCTCCGAGAGATCCATTCTCGAAAATTCCCTTGACTTTCCCTTTCGCAGAGTCGAGCAAGGCGGCATTGACGACTACGACGAGAAGTAGCACAAGCAGTGCTATCCTCATGCTGAAGGATGCCAGTTATTACAGAAGAACAAGGAAAATCGTATGCCTGTAATTGCTGATTCGGTGTAGCACATACACCGATTCCCCTTTTATTCTGTAGGAATC